>JBAJHX010000106.1:26648194-26671668 GCA_037176925.1 Amniataba percoides
ATAAATTATTGTAACGATAAATAAATAACCTCAAATAGAATCCCCATGAGCACCATAATAATAATAATAATAATAATAATAATAATAATAATAATAATCAAACGCCATTATTATTATCCAGCAATCCGCAAGTGTTTGTTTATTCACTGAACATGACATTTATCCGCTTTGTAAATTAACGCTTCATGTACTATTCGGGAACGGAAATATTTCAATTTCCTCTACATAACAGGAGCAGTTTCACATCTTTTCTGTGCTTCCTCCTTTTGCCGACGGAGTCGCAGTTTCTCATTTCTCCACATTTTGTGCGTATGCATGGGTCAGAGTGTGCGTGGAGGATCCGCACATTCTCCGCCAAGTTTGTTTTTTATAAATCGCAAAGTTTGCGTACAAACTGGCGTACGCATTCTTTTGTGCGTACGCAGCGTTTATAAATGAGGCCCCAGGAATGCTGATTGTTTGAGCTAGTTAATGCTAATGCTGAAGGCTAATTATTTGTATCTATCAAACCTATAACTAATAAAATACAAGTTAGCTAGCTTTGTGGCTATGCTGGCTAACAGTCTGCCTACTTCCAGTCTTTGTGCTAAGCTAGGCTAACAGTTCTGGACACACTGGAGAGAGATTTAATAAAAAATTGGACTGTCCCTTTAAGCTCCCTGCAGGCCTGCAGCATAGTGTCAGGACAGGAAATCACAGTAAACCTAACAGATTGCAGCTTTCAGTCTTCATCATGGTCATCATCCCTTTGAGTCTCTGACATAAGCTTAAACAATGATTTTTAATAATTTCTTGAAAGATTTGTGTAAATGGTGACTAAATGAAACTGTACCGAAACTCTACAGAAGACTGATCAGAAACACGTTAACATAATACAATCCATTAAACAATCCCAAAGACAATTCATCAGACTTTTAATCCATAAAAGAGTCTTTAACTGCACAAACACTTCATCAGAAACACCTTTACACACCTAAGTTACAGTTTTACAAAAGAGCTTGAAGATAACAAACTAAGATGTTCGAAATGAAGTATTTGCTTTTATGAACAGGTCTTTAAATAAAAACTGCTTTAATGGGATTCATTAATGCAATAAATTGTATGAAGATATATTAAAAAGCAACTTCATCACTTTAACTGATAAATGAATACATTGAAATAAACTACTTAACAAATCCTCTTAAAGGACGGTTTGTAAAGAGGGCTTTACAAACTGTACAGATTGTAAACCCCTCTGAGGCAAACAATGTTTGTGATTTTGGGCTTTAAATAAATAAAATTTGAATTTGAATTTGAAACTCAGTTTGAATGAAAAAAAGACTCTTAGAAAACCGCATGACAGCCTTCTCTGTACTTTAATGCCCGACTAAGGTCAAATCAACGGATGGAGTTCATGTTTTTTTTTATCTATCAGTTATTCCTTTAAAATACAATGTGAATACTTTCATTAAGTCATTATTAATGGTTGGGTCTGTTCCTTAATATATCTAATGAGATTTCAAGGGAATAAACTGTGTCTTTTTTTTTAGTTTAAAAACCAAAATTTAGGGAAAGTGGAAAAGTGAAATGTATGAATAGGCTTCATGGATCTTTAGCATTAATTAGTTTTTTTTTAAATTAAATTAAAATTTATAATAGCATATGAAAACATCAAATCCATTCCTTAATTCTCATCTTAAAGTGCTTTAAAATTAAGAAATGAGTTATATCTTTATATATATAAAGATGAAACTCCCCCAGCCATCAAATTCATAATGAATGAATATTTGCAAAAAAACAAATCGTTTATCAGTTCAAACATTAAATATCTTGATTTTGTCATGTATTCGATTAAATATAGGTTGAAAAGGACCTGAAAATGTCCCAACTTAATCGGAATTGGGGTTTGTAAAAACCTTAAAAAGACCTTACATTTTTCAGCTGCAGTGAAACTTTAGGGATGGCAGTCATGCTCTGTGATGGATCTGAACACCTGAATCTTTATTGAAATATGGTCATTTCCCACATGAAGAACATGAATATTAAGTGCTGTTACATTTCTTTATATGAAGAAGTATTTATTGCTTTGACAGCAATGTCTCAAGAGCAGAATCGGAAAAGAAGTGGTCTGTTGTATTTCCTGGTTCGTCTGATCTCATCTGATGGTCTCTGATGGTGAGAACATCGCCACAGCCCACAAAAGTTACTGAAACCACATCCACAAAAGTGCCACAGTAGCCATTTTAAACAGTTTGAGGAGGAAAATGAGGATCAGCAGTCATGGTTAGCATAAACTAAAAAACTGTCAAAGATTTGAAACAACAAGATCAACCACTAATGCTACTTAACAAATTAGAAATTAGCATTAGTTAACTTATTAAATATATAAAAAATATGCTGAGGACATTTTTAAAGTACAAATCTTATTCATTCAGTATTTTAAATGTCAAAACACTGAATAAAAGAGCTTAACCAACTATGTCCTAAAGGTGATAAAGAATATATTAAGTCTGGTGCACCTCAGGGGTTAATTTGGGGTCCTCTGTTGTTTCTAAATTACATAATGTGTCTTCTAACAAGTGGCATCCTTCTAAAAACATATCTTTAATTTTCCTACGAATTATTTGTTCTGAGCTGTCTTTGGCTGTAAGCTAACTCTTCTGCACAACATCCTGATTCAGCTCTGTGATGGACCAATCACATGGCTTATTGAAAGACCAGGCATCCCTACGAAACAGTATTGGCCTGGCATTTAAAAAAGAAATAATTAACATAATGAATAATAAATATTTTTTCTTCCCTTCTTTGTAGTTTAAAATGGCTGCCCTCTGCAGAGGATCATGTAACCTGTCCAGAGAACATCACCTTCTCTGATTGGTCAGTCTGCTGTGGAGGGGCCGCACTTTGGACAGGACTTTGTGAGGCGGGTCTGTCATGGTTGTCACACACTTCGTGTTGGCAGGGAGGGCTGTTACTGGTTTGACAGTGGGCAGGGCACCTGTTGTTTCTGTCATTGTTGTTGTCGTCATGGTAACTGGAGACGGGTTGTTTGTAACCGTGGCGATAGGTTTGGCCAGAGAAGTCTGGATCTCAGCCCTCCTGGCCAGAGCCATCCTCAACTTCTCCCTCATCTGTTCAATCTCTTCCTGAAGCTTGTGCAGTTCTCCTGGCTCAGGCGGGGCCAAGTTGGTAGGAGGTGGGGTCATGTTGGTGGGGGGCGTGTTGACTGCTGCAGGGGGAGGAGCAGAGGATTTGGGTTGGGCAGAGGAAGAAAAAGAGGAGGATGATGAAGGGAGGGAGAGCACCAGGCTGGCAAGCGAAGCCGCTGGTCCTCCATTCTCACACATTTTGCTGTTTGGCCCTGCCCTCTGATTATCTGCGCCCGATCCCCCACATTTGGGCCCATCTCCCTTGGCATCGGAGGTGGTGATACGAGCAAGCAGGCGCCGGGTGTTGAGGGTCTCCAGGTTGAAGTGAACTCGTTTGAAGTCTCGGGCGTCCTTAATGGCAGCGGTGGCATCTGTAGTGGCCTCATTGTTCCACTTAGCTGAGACCCCAGGAGCCGGCGGGATGGGGGGACCCGGTGGGGGCTGAGACTTCTGCAGGTTACAGCTGAACAAACAGAGAAACAGAGAAGCACGATGATCATGAGGACCACCTGACAAGCAGCAAACCAGGGAGTGGACCTTGGTTTGGGTTAATTGTGGTTTTTTTTTTAGCAGCTTCTGATGTTCACATCATTACTTTGGTACATTTGACCATGTTTTTAATAATTCAGTAAAATATTGCCATCAATAATGACATCATGACCAACCTTTTCTCTTTCTCAGCTCGCTGCCTCTTCACGTCTTCATAGGTCATGTTCAGAGCTCGATGGATTTTCTGTCAAACAACACACAGATTTTATTGTCTGAACAGGAGCAACATGACGTGGATCATCTTCAGCTGTTCAACTTCACAATCATTTCCCACATTTTTTCTGAACCTCCTTAGAACCTTAAGAACAGAGTCTTGTCAGAGACCACTTTTTTTTCCAACTTCGGTAGCAGCTCAATCAATGTGTCCAAATGCTGACAGTTTTCCCAAATTCAAGGTCAAAATCAAAGCAGTTTGACAAAAACAGAAACCTGTAGTGAAAACACACAAACACACCTGTGATGTGTGCAGCCAGTATTTCAGGTTCTGTCGGCGGCGGATATGCGGCAGGACGAGTCGGTAGAAACCGTGTTCACCTGCCAGAGTCAGCAAAGCTCCGCCCACTCCAACACACAACAGCACAAAGAGACCTGAAAAGTGACTGATCCCCATCTGAAGAGTCTGATAGAGGAGATACAGGTGAGACAGGACAGACAGGTGAGACAGGTAAGTCTGTCCTGTGTGAAACTCCTTTGATGTGAACCCTCAGATGTATCATGGAGTCGAGTGACCTGCAGGGGCAGCAGCTGAACACCTGCACACTGTGACTTCACATTAACAACACATACAACTACACACATACGTCATACAAACACACGTTATATAAACACATGAATTCGATGATCTTCACACCAACATGTTCCAACAAGATCATGCTAAAGTCTTATTTAAAAAAATCAATCAAAAATCACAAACATGTTTGCCTCTTCTTTGCTCTCTGCTGTATATACAGCACATAAACAGTAAATATGTGGTACAGGGATCCCTCCTCCATCATTCCAGAATTCCTTGCGAAAGGTGAAAATCCACAAAGTACAAACCATATATTTATATGGTTTAGTATATTTCAAGCCCTTATAAGCCCTCCCACACTGTTAGAAAAATTTCCCACAGTTACACAGCATAAACCCTTTATATATTCTCTTAGATATTAGGTAAGATTTGTCTGCAGAAATTCATGAACCAGCCAAGAACTCTGAGACTGGATCTTTCTTCATAAATGCAGCAATATCTACAGGGTATTGTTCCAAGTTTTGGAATGATATGATTTGTGAACACTTCTGACTTTGATATGTCAATAAGAGAAATAAATGTATATTTAGGAATATAAATATGGTTGATGTTTTTGGAATGTCTTCATCTTCATCACTGACCTCTGTGACAGCAAACACTCGGTTCCCACAAGGAACAACTTTGTACCACTTGTCATGCAGCAGGTCCATGAAGCCCTCCGACTTATATCTGCTGATGAACTCGGAGATGTTGGAGGTCAGAGGGGAGTTCTGAGGCAGGCCGATACCGTATCCTATAAACAGCAAATAATAAACAACCAGCTGATACCGCATCCTGTAAACAACAAACAATAAACCAATCAAATCTCTTCCACTTCTTTGCCCTGACTCTTGTCTGATGGGTGAAAACTGGAGAGGATGACTTCATACATATCATCATGCTGTATAATGTTTTTAAAATCTACAGTGTGTAACCATCATTTTGCCCAGTTTTTTTAAGTAAATGTGAAAATAAAGCACTTCAAATTCATGATCATGTTTCTACATTTCACTCACTTAACCATTGTTTCATGACGGATCAGTTTTGGGACAAAACCCCAGGTTTCTATGCTCAGGTAGTTCCCAGTGAGACCACCAGGGGGCGCTGTTCTCTTGGATGTTCATCAACAAAAATACTGAACCTTCTGAAACCAAACTCTGCTTTTATCAAATTAAATTTATCTGCATGGTTTGGGTCCACCTGTCTACTTAGAGGGAAGGGCCATATTAAGTGATCCCTGTCCTGATGTGGGTGGGTGGGGGGGTGATTGCTGAGGATGAAAATAAATCAGATCCTGTGTCCTTCACAGTCAGTACATCGGAACCAGCTGAGCAGCTGTGGAAGGTTTTGGAGTGATGTGTCAGACAGAAATATGCACCTCCAACACCACATGATGAATATCTGTGGAAGAGTGTGTTCATCCCTCCAGGAGAGTTCACACACTCACAGAATCAATGAAGTGTGTGTCTGTCTTTGTGAAGCTCTCTGGAGCAAAATGTACTTGCTATATAAATGAAATGACCTTGATAATTGAAGCTTAAAATCTGTTTGTGTAAAAAAATTACAGAAACTTATTGCAAATGAAGTTTGTAATTAAAAGAGAGGAGAGTCTGAGAAAAGAAATTACAAATGAAGCAGATTAATTAAAAGAAAAGAAGAGCGAAGGTGTGACCAGTAATTATTTTGGAGGGAGGACGACATGAAAGTCTAATTAGATAAAACCAGCTGCAGGTCAAATTGGAAGTTTTAATCAGATACTTTCTCATCACAATGTTATAACTTTTTCTTTTCAAGGAGTAGTCCAACATCTAGATTTACAAAGACAAAATCACACAACACTACAGTGTCTCCATTCCAACTCTCCAGCATTAAACACGTTTGAAAAAAACATGTTTGTGTTCTTCAGGGATCTGTCCTCGGTTCTCTAATGTTCTGCATCTGTTCCATCTGCCTAGTAAAATATTTCAAAAATACACATCATTCTCTGTCATTTTTGGGCTCTCTTGCAGCTGCCATCAAAATACACTCCAATTATTAATTATTTTATTTGGTGGATACTAATCTCTTATGATCCACTTAATTTGTTTCTGTCAGTATCTGACATACAAAGTGATGGAAGCCTCAGTCTGTTAAATTTGCTCTCACAGATAAAATGTGACCACAGCTCATAAATACTATGTGAACCAGCAGTCTGTGAACCTAGAACTTTAATAAATTTGGCTGCAAAAAAACTTTGGACAACCCAAAATATAATCAGCAGATTTGCCTTTACCAAGTCCAATATTAACACTTGGACTGAAAAACCTTCTTAGAAAATGAATCTTTGTAGAACAGGTTGTCTTTGGATTCAAACAGATAATGAATCTTGGAAAATAATTCAAAGATTCTCACACACACACTGTATGAATGTGTCAGGAACGCTGTGAGGTTAGGGCAGCTGTTAGGCAAAGTGAAGTTGGGACTGCAGAGTAGATTGAATGACTCTTTTTTTAAAATTTCATTTGGGGAGGAGGAACGGACAGCAGGATCAAGGCAACCAGGAACGAACAGCCACGAACAGAGGACAGGTAGATACTCACAGACAACACGACAGAGAAGAAAGGAAATGGACCGGTATAAATAAACTGTGAGGAACAGGGAAGTGGAAACAGGTGAGGAGACTAACAGGTGAAACTAATTGGGGCAGAGCAGGTAATCAACTGGGAGGGAAACACAAAAGGACAGGAAGTAAATTGCTCAACAGGTAAGGAGAGGCAAGAATACAAAATAAAACAGGAAGTGTGCACAGCCAGAGAGAAAACTGACTAACAAAGAGCACACTGAGGGAGACAAACAAGGAAACAAAAATACAGGAAACAAGAAACTGACACAGCTGACAGAGCGAGAGACGAGATGGACACAAGGAACACGAAAAAACACAAGAGCCAGAAAACACTGAACACAACAGCCACAAGACACCAGGCCGAAAAACACAAGAAACACAGGCAAAATAACACAAAGAACACAAGGCACAAGAAAATACAGAAAACTGGGAAAAAGAAATACAACTAAACAGGGCAGAAAAGCAAGACAGGGAAACGAGGCACAAGAGACACAAACCATAACGCAAACCATAACATGTGAAGCTTCTGGCACAGCTGCAATTTGAGATATTTGCTGTATAAATAATAAATTGAACTGACAGTATTTTCTCAGCGGTCTCAGCAGGAAGAAGCTTCTTTAAACTGTTAAACTGTCAGAGAGTCAGCAGGGAGACGCTGCACTCATCTGATTGGTCGAGATGATGAAACTTCATGAAACATGTTTTAATAAAACTGTTCAGAACTGACAGGATGAGAACAACACAACCCCAGAAACACACCGACATGTCTGTACTTGTGAGAACCTTCACTGTTATAATGCATCTTAACCCGTCATAACTACGCATAACAGTCCTCACACAGACAGAAATAAAGCAGCACAGACACACTCTCACCTTCGATGGCAAATGGCTTCCCGACAGTCGCAAGTTTACAGTCGGCGTCAATCGAAACCTCGTAGTCCAGCAGAGCTTTGTCCATGATGAAGGCGTCGAGCTGAGGAGGATCTGTCCTTCAACACAGAGCGACACGGTTACTACAGACAGCTACACACAGTAAATACAGACCGTAAATACAGACAGCTAGAGACAGCGACTACAGACAGCTAAAGAGTCTAACCAGAGAAAGTTACAGACAACTACAGACAGCAACTACAAACAAGTATAGACAGCTACAGACAGTGACTAAAGACATATACAGACACTGACTAGAGACAGTTACAGACAGCTCCAGACAATAACTACAGATAGCTAGAGACATTGACTAAAGAAAGCTACAGACAGGTGTTGAGCTGAGGAGCAGCAAGATTACGGTCACTATAGCAACCTGCCTGTGAGCAACTCCTTTAATCCAGCCTCCCGCCCCGGTCACCATGTCAGTAACACCTGCCAGGTGTGTTAACTGTTAGCAGCTATTCAGACAACTGGTCTGATTTCTGCAGCCAATCAGCTCTCTTCTCCTCAGGTGTTTTTATTTTTAGGGGTCTCGAACTCACCAGAGATCAGAGGGGTTTTCCATGAAGCTGGATTAAGGTAAATCTTGGTTTATGTCGATAAGTCTGGCTCATTTAAGACAGAGTTCAGTTCATCATGGTGGCTTATCTGTGTGCCCGCTGAGTAACCATGGTAACTGATGCTGCAGAACTAGCCTGCTCCGTGGCAGCTAAGCTAACTGTCAGGCTTAGCTTCGCTTTGCGTCAAAGGATGTCCAACGGGCAGAAACAGAGTCCTGAAACAAAGTTCAGCCTGGTAGATTTCCACGCTCGCACCGCTCAGGTCTTTTAAAAAGAAATGAAAGACTCTGAAAATCACATCTCCACACTTTCACTGTTTCCACAATCAGTCAATGAAGCCTCAGTTATATGGCACAATTCACACATCAACTGCAACTAGGTACTGAAAATTTAATTAAATAAAAAGGACGTGGTTAATTAAAAAAAATAAATATATATATAATTCATAATAAATAATGAATTGAAAATATTGCATCTCTACTTCACTCTATCACAGATTTTATATGCAAACATATCTAAATATATATTGCAGATTTGTCACTGTTTTGCAGGTTTCTGCGGTGAATCTTCTCTCATATCTCAGAGAAAATAAAGGGTTTATTCTGTCTGACTGTGCGAACACACGCTGACCTCAGTGTGCAGAGGGAGATCCTGCTCTCTCCTTCCCCGTTTCTTATTATCTTATTTTATTTTATTCTTATTTTATTTTCATTTTATTTTATTGTGCCAATATTTCTATTATTATTCTTATTTTATTGTGTGTCTTGCTTTTCTTACAGTTTATTCTACACTGTTTTGCTACTGTTGCACTGTAAATTTCCTCACTGTGGGACTAATAAAAGAATCTGAATCTGAATAATGAAAGTAAAAAGGAAAACTAATAAAAATGTGTTTATAAGAAACAGCTTTGCACACACTGTGCAGTTTCAATCATCACTTGGATGTTTGGGGACTCAAACCTGTGACCCTCTGGGTTCCAAATCAAGTCCCTACAGACTGAGCTACCATCACTTTGCTTGAAACGGCCTCGACTAGATGAGGCTGAAATGTGTCAGTGGAACCACTTGAGGCTTAATCAGGAGATGTTGTTAGTTCAAGCGAAGCTTTCTGCAGTCAGCCAGGCTTTCTTTAACCATGCTGATGAACCCCCCCCCCCCGAAGAAGACCAGCTGAAGACCAAACATGAGAACTCTGCTCCTGATTGGCTGAGAGCTGACACAGATAGTGATGTGATTGGGTGAAACTGAGCAGAAAGTTCAGTCCTCAAGTCAAAACATCAAAACAAAAAATCACACTGGAGCTGTGGTTGCCGTGGCAATAGAGGAACCGTCTGTGTGTGTGTGTGTGTGTGAGTGTGTGTGAACAGAGAGGATTATGGGTGATGGGGGCAGACAGATTAAAGTTCACAGTCTGTTGGCGTTCATCAGTGTTCAAACAGACTTGGTGACAAACATCTATCTGGCCAACATGCAACGTTTGTCCTGAAGGGGGCAGCAGCAACACAGCTCCAAACAAACATCCTGCATTTGTCAGGCAATGGAAAAGTCAACAACATTCAACAAAATCTATGACTTATGAATCTCTCAACCACGAGAAAAGATCTGATCGTTACTCACTGACATGAGTGACAACAGATTAATCAGTAATATCACTGTTCAACAACAAGCTGGTATCTGATCTGTCAGTATTCCCTGATCAACTTTGTGATTGATACCAAAACTCTGCTGGATACTGCAGTTTTGTTTCATGTCTGTCATCAACCACATAAATTGGCATTACAGCATCAGAGGTTCTTTCTACAATCTGATTGGTTCTTCACACCACACACAGCATACCACACACTGTTTATCATCTTAGTTTTTTAATGTCTACACTGACAAGCCAAGGAGGACAAGAAAGAATTCATTCAGCCATCATGCCTCGATCTTCTCAAACATTGATCATTTTTAATAATCATCAGAAAAACTGTTCCATAGGCATAATTACTGGATCAGTTTCATCTGTTTTTCAACATGCACAGTCAGAACTATGACAGATGTTTGTACACACAAACTGAAATGTAATTTTATCTGGTTGATATAAGCTTATGAACCCTATGAAAGGAGGGCAAAGGTTCCTAGTTTACAGGGTTTAGGCCTGAAGTAACCCAAAACAAGGAGCCTTGTAATAATATTAATTTTGCATTCATTATCACACCAAGTTAAATAGTTCTTCTACAACATAAGTCAAAACATGAGTCAAGATGAAAAATACTTTCAGCTCTTTTATCTGGTGTAGATAAAAAAACTGAACCAATGTCTCTAATGAATAAATGGATCAAAGAGTAAAGGATGAAATGAACATCAATCAGTTGACGATAGAGACCAATCAAATTGGACCACATAAAGTCTTAGTTTTGGTTTTGGTCATTTTGGTTTTCTCCTTGAGTAACTACTTTGACACAAGGTATCTTTTCAGTCTGCAAGATGATTTAAGACATTAAATTATAATATAAGACAGTTTGTGTGTCAGACATGCACGATCACTTTAATCTAGGGTTAGGGTTACTCATATGCCTCATTGCTTCTCTCGTTCTTGATGGTTCTTGTGGCTTCTCTTACTTGAGAGTGGCAACTCCTTCAGGTGTGGTTGGCTCGTTGAATCGTCTCATGTACTCATGCATCTCTGGAAAACTCTTCTTCATGTAATCCTCTGCGCTGCTCTCTCTCACCGTCCCAAAACGAAAACCCCATGAGGGATGATGCAGCTGACACATCAATGAGGAAGAAGAGAAACAGAAAGGATTTACAGACTTAATAGTCAACTACCTAATAAACTGTTCAGACAGTGATGTTAAATTTTGTGGTTAGAAAGATGAAATCATGAAAATCAAGTTAAGGCACTATTTAACTAATGCATGGCCATATTTGTGCCCTGCGATTGACTGGCGTCCAGTCCAGGTTGTACCCCATCTCTCGCCCTAAGATAGCTGAGAGGCTCCAGCACCCCCATGACTGTGAGTGCTCAGGATAAGCAGGTTAGAAAAAAGATGGATGGATGAACATATTTGGACTTAATTACTCCTTATAAGGACAATTGTGTTAAGTTGTTGGTGGTAAACAGATGGTCACATGATATTGTTTTCAACACATCCAGTAATGATTCACTTAAACTTTGAAAGTGCTTAAAATAATCCTGAGGAATAACCTGAGGCTACAATACATTTATGTTTGTTATCATTTTCAGTTACCCTGTGGGATCTGCTATGTGTGTAATTTGTGGTGTTTGTTTATTGTGGTAAACTGTTGTTGCATGTCAGTATTGCATATAGTGTGTCTCTGTAATAATGACTGGATAATTTTTGTGGTTATTGTCTGTGTGTATGAATGCAGACCAGGATGTCCATGTGAGCAAAAACAGGATACATGAAGCTCTTGATCCAGATATATAAAACTGCAGAGCACAGTGCACACATGAACCTCAGCCAAGAGCATAGAGGGCTTGTTAGTAACAAACAAGGGGACGAAATTTCTAATAAGCCTTCTTTTGGAGCAAGTTTTGAATCTTTAGTTGATATTCAGTTGACTTTCAGCCTGTAGGTCCACAACAGAAACAATTATACAACATACAAATGATGTAAAGACAATGTACAGAATACAGAAAAAACATACAATGTTCAGATGTTATTCACAGATGCACTTGAGTCTCTCCACAAATAAAAAGCTAATCACACACACAGATGGACGTCCAATTTACACACACACACAACTACCAGCAGTCGCGGCTGTTTAAACACTCTTAAACATGTTTCATGCTTCAATCAGCTGCTGAAAGTATAATTAGGACAAGGCAGGTGTTCCACAGAGCAATTTTAATCTGTAATTATTTCATAACAGGGAGCAGAAAGTGAATGAATAAAGCGTTTCAGCTCAGTCAATACACAGATTAGATTGGATACTTTATCAGTATCATCTGGATTTCTGTTCCATTTTAAGTGACACCAGATAATTATTTATTAGATGATCATCACTGGGAAATCCTGGTGGTCTCGAGGTATGTAGAACATGTAGCTGCAACATCTCCAGTTTGTCTTCTTTGTTATCATCATTGGACAGAAACAGCTTTGACACTCGCCAGTTTTAGGAAGATAGGATGATGTGTTAAAATCTGCTTTTTAAGTAATCCTATGTTTACTGCCAAACATTCAACAAGACAAGTCTTCTTATCCACAAGACAAACTATTGGCTGCCGTATGATGATATCACTTTCTTTACAATATGTAGTGACATCACCAGGTACCATCAGCCAATAGCACACAGTTGGATACCTGTCTTTATTTGTTAATGTTGGGTTTCTCTGGAGAACAGACTGTAATAAAAAACAAAAATATTTTGGTAATAGTTTAAAAGTCTGCTCTCTCTTACCTTGGCATCATGGATCCCGGACACCTCCTCAAAGGTCTTCTCCCCAACCATGACGGCAGCAAGGTTGGCAGTATAACTGGACAGCACCAGCAGGCAGAAAATGGCCCACAGGTTCATCAGAAACCGACCTGTCCAGCACTTTGGTGTCTTGGATGAGACGGTGCGTCCAAACAGGATGGCATAGCACAGGTTTAGAGCTGAGGAGTACGAGAACACCCTGATCCTGTTGCGCCCATGTGGCGTCATGCCGTAAGGACTCTTCCACTCATACAACGTGAGGAAGAGCGCTGTGATGTGTAGTGCCAGGAAGATGCCCACCCACATGGACCAGTGCAGCGGCCACATGAAGGCTCCAATGGGGGCCGCTGTGTCCTTACTGCGCACCAGGATTCCTAAGCTGGTGGAGAAAAAGGGTGAGGTGAAGTCGATCACCCGACTGCGAGCTGAGTTAATACTGAAGGAGGTGACTGCCATGTCTGCCAGTCCATTCAGAAGATCCCCCACCAGCCCAGTCCAGCGCCCCCCCTTCCACGCACCATACTTTCCATCTCCGACGATGTACAAGTCAAACTCGAAACTCAGGTCCTCAGCCAGCTTCTCCAGCAAGTCGATGCAGTATCCATAACAACACTTACTGTAATCTGCAGGCAGGAAGCTGCCGTTCCCGCTGGCCACTTCCCTGAAGAATCTCTCCAGAGTCTCTGAGCTGTTGGTGCCGGCGTCCAGGCAGTACTGACCAGCTGGGCAGCTGCCCTCGTCATCCACATCCCGCGTGAACACAAAGGGATGTTCCACCAGAGTCACTACACGCACCCGACTCCCTGCAACTGGCATCCCTGCCCTCCAGCGGCCCCTGGTCCTGCCACCTGTCCCCTCTGTTCTGTGGTGAGGTTTAGGTCCCTGCCATATTCCCTGATCATCCACCTGCAGCTGGCCTCCCTCCCAGCTGCCCACCGTCACCCACGTGGGTTGACCAAGTGCATCCCGCCGCAGGCTCCAAATGTGGAAACGCTGGGAAGTGAGGACCTGAGACCAGTTCTGATGGACTCTAACTGGACCCGTCAAACCAGTGAAAGTTGTGTTGGACAGGAACCTGCAGAGCCAGTAAAAAACAGCATGAATAATACTGACAGCAACATTCTGTCAAATGTTTTAAAGAGGGTTTTCTAGATCTCATGGATTGTGGATATAGCATCTTTGTTCTGATGTTCTCATTTTCCTTTGTTTTACAGGGTTTATTATCCAAAATGCCACAGACTGCAGTGTCACAGTTTCTCTCTTGTTGTCTCTTTGAGTACACAAATTTATTGTTTTAGTTAGTGGATGATGTTTCAGACTTTAGTGAAAAGAGGCTTGAAGAGTGGTCAAAACAGCTTATTCACATGTATCAAAGTAAAATTAAAAACTATGTGAGGAGCCCTTAGCAAGTAAACCCTATTTTAACACTGACTAAATTAAATGATGCCTTAAGATATAAGTGAATATCTCTCCACACATCGGTGGTGGTAAAGGACAATGGCTGAAGTCTGCATGGATGTGATATGAAGCAGGATTTCTGATGAACACAGTGGTAGAACAACAATCTGGACACTTCTAAATCTAAAAGTAACCGCTGTGCACCATTTAACAATGTTTTCAGCTCCAGTGACAGAACAGTGAGCTGAAGCAGAAGGATTCAAAAACAAAATGCAAAGAAATCGAACTGGTGGAACTTCAGTGACAATTTCATTATCCTACAAAGTACTGAGTAACAATGATACTGCTCCACCCAGTTGTTCTATGACAAGTTTCTATTTGTCTGAAGAAAACATGAGTGAAAACACCAGTTTGAAGGCTAATGTTCAGATGTCAGTTTGTCTGTGATCTGATTTCATATGAGCACTGATGTTTCTGTTTCTCTTCACGCACTCACTCTAATTCTTTTCTTTTCTTTTGTTCTTTTCTTCTGCAGCAGATAATCCGTCCTCTGAGGTTTTTAATCTCAGTCTGAGTGTAATTTCATTTAGTGTGAATGTGTTTGATCTTTTTCTGTCAGTAAACTGAACACAGCTTTTATCTTTTTCTAACCTGAAGCTCATCCTGTTTCCTGCTGCTGTCAGACTCAGACACAATAACTGACTCTGCTGCAGCTGCCAGTGTTTCATTCAGTTTTAATCAACATATATAATCATAAAGGGTATAATCATTGTGAAATGTCACTGTTAGCTTCTCTGACTATGTGCTAAATTAAGTGAAATAATGAACAATGAAATGAATGATGAAGTAAGTAAAATAGTCTTAATCTTGTCTTGAATAAGGATTCTGGTGAAATAAAGAAGAATCTCCTCCTCAGCCACTCAGCACAGGTCTTCCTGTCCACGGCAGCAGGAGAAAGCAAACACCAGACCATCTCAGTTCATGATGGCCGTGGCAATGCCGTCAGAGATTGCTGCTGTGTTCGTGGCTAAACTCCATCTGATAGGAAAAGTTTTGGGCCTGTCTATGAATCGCAACATGCTTCATGATGCTGAAGAGCCACTGGTGGCTTGAATGGTATTGTCTGGTATTCCATAATTTAAAGAAGTTTTAATTACATAAACGACATTAGAGTTCCTGATATCCTGTTGGAAACTGATGCAGGCACAGAGGCCACCACGTTTATGGTCCAACACCAACACCATTTTGTCATTTGAGTGAAATGTACTACAAGGGTCACTTTATTAAAATGATCTAGAGGACACTCATAAACTATGTTGCTACACCCACACACAAGACCTACATCAGATAATAAATTTCATTACTTCTGAAGGATGTACAAAGTTTTGTGGGTTTTCAACACCTTGCACCTCGACTATACTAACAGTACTTAAGAGTCACTGTAGAGCATGCAGGCCACACCCACGCCCAACTGCAATATCAACTGAGATACTTCCTTACTTGCAAACATGGGAGAAATGTTTATGCATAACCTAAAGTCCTCAAATTTTGCTTATAAAAACTAAATGAACAGACAAAATCCAACTGGCTGGCTGCCTGCCAAGCAAAAAAAGAAAAAGTAATCTTCTTTAAGATAAGCAAGGATGCAGCCAGATTGCATGAATGTCAAAGCACCAGATACGAGGCATGTATCTGACGGCGCTGTAGAGCCTGCTGACTGCAGGTCTGGTGTGTGTGCCAAATTTATTCTTCAGTTTAACCTAAACCTTAACCACTCAAAAATTATAATACATTAAAACCACTTTTAGTGATCAACTGCTTATATGGATCAATACATTTGGGACAGAACCATTTCAATAAAAATGCTGTTTAAATAAGTCACTCATAGTAATCAAGCAGTTGGCTAACATTTTTCATTTAGGCTCTTTCCATACATGACAGCATCTGGAAAACATTTTTAAATGTTCTGATCCAAAGTCCTGTCATAGAAAGAAACTGGATGTCCAACCATTAAAACATTTTGAGTCTGATGTTGAGTTGGGGAATTGTGGCCTGCCAACACTATTTGATTTGTTTAAGTTTTCCACCAAAGGAAAGTAAAAGGCAGACTGCTAACTGGGGTCCGGATATGCAGCCCTATAAAACCCGAGGTCCACTGTAGGTGTGGGAATGGTAAATGTATCACATGCATCACAATGCATCATAGAATCCATTATTTCCCCAAAACAAGCTCACTGTGTGTCAGGTGGTTGGTTATTTGTGCTGAAGGTGTTTGTTTCTATATAAATAGGTGTGATTAGTGTGTGTCCTTGACACCTGACATTTGTCTGCTTGGACTCTAATATGATGATACCAAGCCCTGATCAGATCAGGTTTCTGTTCTGGATTATTCAGATGTAGACCCTTTGGCAGATAGGATTGGGCTGTTTGCGCCAATAAACATTGTTTTGGGTGGTGGATGCACATCCTGTAATGGAAGAAATCCAGTCAGTTAAAGATTAGATTTATTTGCTGACTGGTTTGGTTAAATATGTTTTGGAGCAAACATCATTTCTGATAAACTCATAGGAAGTGTTTGGTTCTTCTTACCAGCCAGCGTTTCTGTTATTTTACAAATGTGACGATGCAGCTGGAGGTCGGAGAGGAGAGAGAGCTTTGGGGTTTGTAATAAATCTCCTCATGAATAAAAGTTAAACCTCCAACATGTTTATATTCACACACACAGAAAAAAACAAAACACTGAGATTATATTTATGAATATATATGAACATTAATGTGTGTATATCTATGTGTGTGTTTCCTTTCTTCCTTCAGTCTATCCACCTCACGCCTGAGAGGTGAGGATGGAGGGATTTTCCTCCACGTGACTGATAACACTCAGTCTGTCTGCATGAATCCACTGTGAAAATAGAGCTGCTGGCTGCAGAAACACTGCAACTCATTTGGACAAAAAGCAGGGAACAAAACATGTAAATATTTCAGTTTGACTTATTAAATCTGCTAATGAACACTGATTATAAATCTGCCGTTGGTGTTATTTCCACTCACTGATTAGAATTAACACTGAGAGAAAATTACAATCTATTTCCATCAGCGGCAGTGTTGGAGCTTTATATTTCTATTTAATTGCTTTATTGGTATTTAAAACAGAGATTGCCCCATTTTTATGAATGTAGTTATATTGTTTTAATGCGCTAAACATTAATATAATGATTATTATTATCCATCCATTATGTATCCTTTTTATCCTCTGGACCCCATCCCAGCTGACATTGGTCAGTCACAGGCATTATTATTATTTTTACAAATATTAAAAATAATATGACGCTGTAATATTCAATATAATAATAACAAAGCCCCACTGGTGCTGTGGTTGGTTGTTACCTGGACAGGTACCGTCCTGATGATGGCACCTCGTGTTTGCTGGGTTTGTCGTAACAGTTCACCATGTTCTGGATTAGAGCAAGGTCTGGTCTCACCACAGTGGCAGCAGCGACGGCCCTGGTGATGAGCTGCAAAGCGTCTCTGATGTAGAAGTCCAGCGGTTTCCTCTCTACCTCTCCGTAGGCCAGCAGGCCAAGTGGCAGCCCAATGGCATGCAGTGCGTCCGGGCTGAGTGGCTGGCCCAGCACCCAGTGCACCATGGGTAACGTGAGGCCGAGGTCCTGAGCGCTGCGCAGCACTGCTGCTGCACACTGTGGGTCGGCTCCGAACAGCAGCACCGACACTGGCGAGGGCTGGTTCTGTCGGAAGTGTCGGGACAGGAAGTCGTGGATCTGAGTGTCGTCATGTGATGATTGCGTTAGATTCAGGATGGCACGCAAATGCCAGGTGGACGCGTCCCTGTTTTCCCATGGTGCACTGTGACCGTCCAGGAGCTGCAGGAGACCTCGAGACTCCTCCCAGCCTCGACACAGAACCACTGTTCCCTCCCTCCAACCAGACCGCCTCAGAACTGCCAGCAGCAGGTCAGACAGACCGGACTCTGGAACCCCCGTCACCATCTGCAGGTGGAACCGGTTCTACACAGAACAAGTCCAGGAGATTTAGGAGGAGAACCAAAGAGAGAACCAGGATGAGAACAGAGTTAGAACATGTCAGAGTGGATTAAACATTAAACAGATAACTCATCAATCAAATTTCAGATACTCAGAATTATTTCAGATGAGAGATGTCTGGAGAACAAATCTATTTCTCCAGTTTAGTTCACATTCAGGGTACAGTGTTTACATGAAACACATAAATCTGATTATTCATGACCTGTATTCAAGATAAATACTGGTATCAGCTTCGCACTGCAACCTTCAGCCCTTTGGACAAACTTAAATGATATAACGGACATCTGTATGAAAGGAAATAAGGTCCCTGAGAGGAAAATGAAATAAAGTAAACGTACAATATTCTGTTTTCTAAGTGGCACAGTGTTCCCTCACTTTATCGCGGTTCCCCTTTCGCGGTCTCGCTGTTTCGCAATTTTTTTTCAGTGCAATTTTGCATACTTATTTTTTACAGCGTATGAATGCACATTGTGTTCTGCGTCCTGATTGGCTAAGGGACGGTAGATCGTTGTCAATCAATCTCCTCCGTGCCGTGTCTCCTGTACAGTACAGAATGTGTTCAGCTTGTCATATTTACATCTTATAAATCTATGAAGGTTTGAACTTTGAGAGTGTTTAAACAAGAGAGAAATGTGAGAAAATATTAATGCCTGTCTGAGAAAAGTGTATAAAGTGTGTGGTGAGGGTTTTTACAGCCTTATAACATATAATAATTGTAAAAAATCCTACTTTGCCGATTTCACCTATTGTGGGCTATTTTTGGAACGTAACCCTGCCATAAACGAGGGAACACTGTAATCCATTACGAGCTGTGGAAAACCTTCATCTCTGCCGAGGTGAATAAATGCATGTTTTCTTGGTTGTAGTCAAACAAGACCATCTCACTTCGATCTCAACATGGGCCCCGAGGTGGACGTACTCATACGCAGACCTCTCCAGCCACCTCTGCATTAGTTCAAACCATTTCTCAAGATGGCAAAATGTCCACTTGCAGATTTGTGAACTCTCCTCCTGCTAACTCTACTGTCTGTCTATCAAATATATTGTTCAAATATAAACATCGGAGTACACATGGAGAAAAGGCTGAAGGGACAAACACCAGCTACAACCTGACCACATGGACAAGCAAGACTTTCCCTGCTCAACTCCTCCTCAACATGTGAGGAAACTCAAGGTGGATTTGGAAGGATTAATCAACCTGTGGTGTGATGGATGGGGTGATAATACAGTCCTGCGATAACTTCCTTTGCTTGCTGATGGAGAAATAGAAGTGCAGCCACGTTTTCTTCACCATCAGGATGCTGAAAGCATACCAAAGTCATGTCTTCATATATCTTAAGACTGAGAGCTTACTGAGAAAGAAAAATAAGAATCGTGATCTGAGAACCAGCAGGTGATCCAGAGTTACAGATCTACTTTATAATACTGGTAATAAATCATATTTTTGTCTGTTAACAAAAAGAATATGTGGATTTATATTTTAAGTCACTTTCTTAATTTCTTTATCATAATGTGAAAAGAGTTAGGGTTTCTCCTTTCACACCACAACATATTCTCCTCTGTGGCTGAGGTTTTCCACTGATCTGAAGCATGCAGCAGTTTGAAGGTCAGATTAAACTCTGCCGCTTGTTCAGTTTCTCTCTGACACAAAACCAGAGTTTCATCCTGCCTGGAAATTAGTCGATTCTTCACATGCTCGCCTCTGCGGCGATTCTCCCCTACGACCAGCTGTCAGCCAAACTCCACCTGACACACCACTAACAGGATGCAGACACAGGAGATGAGACTCAGGTTATGCTTCACACCTCCTCCTTTTCTTAGACTGCAGAAGAAGAAATAATCTATTTCACTCTGATTTGATCGGAGGAGCAGTGATGTCATCAATCACACCTGTCCTGAAGATCCAGGATGTTTTTTTCTCTCTGATCACTTCAGCTCCTTTCAGACAGCAACTATCTAACCTTAAGATATCTTTAAGTTAACGATAGCCGAACTTTTTCCACTTTGTGTAATCGCCTATGAGAGAGACTCTGATTTTTGATGCCCTCAGGTGGCTGTTTCATGATAATCAGGTCAAGGTCAGGTGAGGGAGCCAGGTGACTTTATTATTGAGGGCACGGTGGTGATTTAAAACCTTTTCAAATTTAACTGGCCAGGCGAGGTTGGAGTGGCTGGTTTCATTGCTTTACTTGTCATCAAATTAATTTCTTCTACAGTTTCAATTACATTATTTATTATTCATTCATTACAGTGATCACTCGCTAAATTGTGCTTTGATTTTTGAGGCTTCACTGTATCACGGATTTTATATGAAAACGTATATCGCAGATTTTTCAATGGTTCGTGGATTTCTGCAGATGATATTGGAGCAGTTCTGTATCCTGGGCTCTGATTGGCTCATTGGAGAGCAGCAATAGATTCCTCTTGCATTAGTCAACATCTCGTCTTGCTCATTCAGCATTAACATATTTCGCTGCGATAGAGGAGGGATGACTGTATCTAGAACTTGATCCTCACACACATTCACAATTCAGTTTAGAGTCACAAATTAACTGGGAAGGAAACCATAGTATGCAAAGATACACAGAAAGTTTTATATAAATATTTCTGCTTCACACAGAACAATAGTGCTAACCACTTTTCATTTAATTAACTCTTGGAATCATCTCGTCTTCATAACTTACAAATTACTTATAGATTTAATGTAAAAATGTAAAAAAAAATTATTATTATTAGTTATTTTATTGAGTTATATATTATATTACTTCATGTTCACAACGATTGGCCTGATGGCTGACACAGCTGTGAATACTCAACAAGTCTGCTGGAAAACTTCAGCTGGTCTCAGCTCCTTAACTGGTGGGATGGTTTGAATACACCTAACCCTACCTGATCAGCAGGAGGCACTGGCACATTAATCCAATGGCCCAGTCATCATCTTAGAGGATTATGGTGCACACAAAGCAAAAAACATGGTTAATTTTTATGCACAACAGCATTACGTTGCATACAGCAGTGACATTACAATGGTGGTGAGAGCTCAATCACCTCAGAGGAACAAATGAGTGTATTTCAGACAAACAGCCTGTTAACTAATGTGATGGTAGACCAATGCGATGCTACCTCAGTAGGAGGTAGCAGTGTGCACATTCATCCTGAACAAGCTGGAACATCACTTCCTGGGTTTGGTCTGCCCTGAGACTCACACATTTATTGTCAAACTGTCTAATTATTTCTAAACTTGCATGGATTGCACCAGTTCTTATCTGTCAGCGGTATCCTGATAATCAGTTTTGTTTGTGGACATGGCTTAGCTGCAGCCTGTCTGTGCAAAGATTTTGGACATCCCTAACTCTGGATACCCTATCATTTAGGATACACCTTCCAAAAGTGTTAATCATCAGAAGGAAACAGACTCAAGTCCTTCAGTCCATCAGACAAACTGAAGCTTCAGTCCAAAGTAAAAACGCTGCAGAGATCTGTGACCACACTCAGTCGTAAAGGACTGAAGCTTGTGGTCAAAGTGTTGGAGTCTTTCAGGCCTTTCAGTCAGTCTGTTGTGCTGCCTTGTATAAAGCAGCTGCAGCTGACAGAAATGACAAAAACATTCTTTTCAACATTAGTTTGCTTTCCTGCTGTACCGAAAAGGTGGTGAGACGTGGCCCCAAACCGAAATACAAAGTGAAGCTTGAAGTGAAGCTGTGCACTATTACACCCCTGCTAATCAGTACTAATCAAGTCTAAGTTAACAAAGATAAACTCATCTCAGCACAGGTGAGTCTCAGCCCCTGAAGGTCTGTTGGTGTCTGTGTCTTCGGGAGGCCGACAGTTTGATCTGTGGTCATGTTTATCAGGTGTTTGAGTCACTGCAGGTTGACATCCTGTTTGTTCTGATCATCTGCAGCCCTCATGATTCTGCAAGAGAGATCAAAGAGATGCTCTCTCTCTCTGTTGTTATGGTGATGCAGGACACATCGCCCATCGCCACGACGACACTCTGACAGGCAGGACTTTGAGGATTTAAACCATCAAACCTTCAAGACAAGAAAAGTCTGTTTGAGGATAAATGAGAAGAAAGAGGACATCTGATAGCCGCAGACTAACACTTCACTTTACTTCTGTCCACACTTTGTTACACTTAACTTAACTCCACTTTTCTCTTGTTTACTTACTTAATTGTAACTTTCTGTTTGTCATAAAAAAATCACTGTAAAAGGTGTGGATCTCCAGGACTCCTTTGAGCTGAAGGTGGAGAGAGCTCACCATGCCCTGACACCTAAGCTGCCACCAGGAGCTCCACTGAGGTCCACTGTGGCTAAATTGTCAAGCTACAAGATGAACGAGGAATTACTGAGGCTGGCCTGGCAGAAGAGGGGAATTCAGCTTTACGTAACTAAGTGTTAATCTGGATCATGACTACACATCTGATGTGTTAAAAAAAGAAAGAAATATATTGAAGCAAAGTAAGTACAGAAGGAGAAAAAAAATCATATTTCAAACTCTGTTCCCGGCCCAGTTAAGAGCGATGGTGCAGTACGGATCAGAGGAGGAGGCGACCGGGGACATGGCGAAGAGGGGGTTCTCGGTTTCAGTTTTTAAATATCCAGAGTCTCTGCTGGAGCAGATTTAGTGGTTTACATGGCGCACGAGCAAGAGATCGGGGAGCCCTGAGAGAGTAGGCAAAGCTGGAAGTTACAAGGAAAAGCTGCAGGTCTTTGGGCGCTTGGACCCAGCATAACTGTAAAACATCTATAAATCACTGGTTGCTGGAAATCCCAGAGGAAGGGGGGTGAGTTTTTATTTTAAAAAGGAGAGCTTGGAGGAACCAGCTATTAGTACAGGAAGGACAGTCAGCAAACAAGTACTGTACATTATAGGAACATTTTACAGGCCAACTAAGAACATACTATAACGGTCAGGGGTTTGTTTTCCTTTGTCATGAAGCTGAATGAACACTAATACATATGAAGGACTGAGGGCCCTCATACAGTGCCATGAATATGTATTTGCCCCCTTCCTGATTTCTGTGTTTTTTGCATATTTATCACTCACGGAGGTT
>JBAJHX010000106.1:26703203-26719504 GCA_037176925.1 Amniataba percoides
TTGAGCTTCACAGGGACTAAAACATGAACTTAGTGGATTTGCAGTTTATTACAAACTTTTAAATTCACATGTGGTGGGGAGGGTTTTTTTGTACCTGTGCCCCCCCCCCCCCCCCCCATAACTTTATATCTGTGCTCTTTGTATGTGAGCACCTGTCTCTCACCTGCTCTTTGTTTCATGACGGCACTAAAGGAGATGAATCAATAAAATAAAAGAAGAAAATAAACATCATAAATGACGTTTATCTAAAATTTTGTCCTTCAGATTAAGTTTCAGTTAAACATTATTTGAGGCTTTTTAGTAATACATACATATTAAAACATACTTTTTAAATGAAAAATAATAATTGAATAATTTTATTTGAAAAAACTGTACTGACCAAGTTAACAGCTGAGATCTGGAGTGACATCATGAAAATGTTTAATACACAGAAACACTTTCTTACATATCAAAATCTTTAGACTGATGCCCCATAAATGATCTTTTAATTTACCTATAACTATGAATAATGAAAAGTGTATATGCAGATACGTATACAGAATATGAAAAAGCAGTAAAACTCTGTATAATAATACTGAAACTGAGACACAAGTGTTTAAACTGTAATGAAAAGTCCACATTTCAGCCCTTGCTGAACATGGCAGGTTGTTGTTTTAGGTTGTAAAATGCAGCCATTACACCCTCTGACCTCAAATTGGCAATATCCGCTTTATGTTTTCACTTTCATCCTGAAAAGTGATCACGGTTGGTTAAATTTATTGTTTTAATATGTCATCTGTATCGTAGCTGATGTCCTTCAACTCTAAAAACATAAAATTTTGTCATTTTTCTCAAAAACCTTCTCTTGTAAACTCATCAGAAAGTGTTGGGCCAATAATCATCTGTGGGCTTCATCGATCTTCACGTGTCAAATAAATGTTGAAATGTCTGTCTGTTTTAACCCTAACCCTTTAAGTTTAATATTACATAACTGCTCATAAGTCTAAACTGGGCGGAGTAATTGTAACCAAACTTGGTGCACGAGTTTGGATGCTGAATCTGAGCTTCGCTAAATGGTCGTGAGATATTCTGCCATTAGAAGGCGCCAAAAATGAGAAAAATCTACATCTCAATCAAGCGCATGCATTTTGCCACCTGAAACCAGCAGGAGTTTATCTCCAACAATCTGACTGTTGTTCAAAGCTGAAAACAGGTGTTCACCTGTGATGTGACTGTCTCAGGTGTAAGAAGGTGAGTGTGAAGCTGCTTCCTGCTGCCTCAGCAAGTCATTCACCTTCTGTGCAGACACAAAGGTCAAAGGTCAAGTGCTCACTGGTCACATGAAATATTTACGATGTGCTTGAATCTCGTTCATTCCTCCTGCTTCATTTTATCTTTTGTGCCTTTATTTTGGTAGGATGATGGTGGATGCCAGCCTTGCACAGAGCTGTAGATCTTTTCTTCACCGATGATTTGTTTCAGCTGCTCTTTGCTTGTTTGTTTTTTTCTGTCTTCAGTGAAGTTTTGTAGAGACGCAATCTGAGGTGGCTTTTCTTCCTCTATATAAAGTTTTAAAAATATAATATAATACAATATAATATAATATAATATAATATAATATCGGAACAGATTCACTGTGAAGCTGCACATTTAAAAGCTTCTTACGACGATGAAATACGATGTCTCGTTGTCCACCATTTGAGCTCAGTTCACTTTCTCTGATTCAGATTTTAACACGAGCCAACAGAAAGTCTCCTCTGACGTCCGACCTCAGCAGCTGCGGGTTAATTGAGGTCTGGACCGAAAGCTGAGGACGACCAAAAGTCCGACTTGGGCGAACATTTTGTGACATGTTCACGTCATCTCCTCAGGCTGCATGTGCGGATCCGACCATCGCTGCAAGACTGGATGTTATTTCTGTTTATTGGTTTGCTGCAAACAAACAACCAATCAGAAATACTGCAGGACTGGAGGAGGTGTTATCTGAGTAATCTGATTACTTTAGTAGTTAGGTTTATCGGGAAGCAGAAAAATGTGATCTGCACCAGTTTGTCTGACCAAGAGAAGATAAAGTCAGTTAGGAGTAGTTGGGTGTGTTATATGGTAAATTTGGGTACTTTGCGTTAGTTTGGGGCAGTTTAGGGGCAGGTAGGGGCACAAAGTCGGGAACGAAACCTTCAGCTCAGGAAGAGAAGTCGACTCTGCTTCGGCCCTTCAAACTTCTTCAGCTGACTCCAATGAGCGAAGGCTGGCTAACGTTTCCCTTTGAGCTCTTCGAGGGTTCAGATTCAGTTTTTTCACACTAACTGGAAACTGGAAACAGACCAGGTGACATCCTTTTGGCTCAGAGTCTCATCATTTACTTTGGACACGTCAACACTTTTCAGATGATTCATTCAACCATAATATTCATTTTTGTGTGTGTACTGTTGTCTAAAAATCCTTTGTGTACTGTGACCACTGTAATTTGTGGTCGTACAGCATAACAGCAGAGTCACGAGTTCGAACCCTCAGACAGACAGCGAACAGGAACTTCTACAAAAACAAGACTTTAATTTTAAAAAACAAAAACCACAGACATAGATTATGTGTGTGTGTGTGTGTGTGTGTGTGTGTGTGTGTGTGTGTGTGTGTAAACCTTTTTAAATATGTTTAGATATGTTAGTTAGTGTAACTGTGTGAGCTTCTCAGTGTGTACTTGTGTGTCTGCGTGAACAGTGTGTACTTGTATGTATGTCTATGTGGGTTTGGTGAGCAGCTGGCTGGAGAAGTCGTACAGGTCTTTGTTGACTTTCTTCAGAGTTTGAACCTCTTCTTCGAGCTCTGCGACTCGAACCTTCGTGTTTTCACCGTCACCAAACACAGACTGAAACACACACACACACACACACACACACACAGAGCTGATTAGAAATAATCTCAACACCTTCACACTGGTCAGGCTGGTCAAACAGGTCCCAGTCATTCAATGAATGAACTCAAATGGGGACAGAGGCCTCGTGTTCTTTTGTTTTCAATCACTCAATTTTCCAATTTTGGTGGGCAGTAAAGCACAGACAGGTGAAGTGACCTCGCCCCCCTCACCTTGTCAGTCACAGCGTTCATCAACAAGTTCAGCCGATCAGCCTTCTGCAGGTACGTCTCCTCCTCTTCCTGAAAACACATTTTAAAAGATAAGAAAACATCTGCTGACCCCCCCCACACACACACACACACACACACACACACGCACACACAGTTCACCTGCAGACTCACCTGTGTGTACAGGCCTGGTCGGACACACACCTCTCCCAACTCCCCACCATCGCCCTCAGAGGCGTTCAGGTGTCGGCTGAATCGCGGCAGGGGGACGGCGGGCCGACTGTCGGGCAGGAACATGTTCGCAGGAGCCGCCATGATGATGGCGTTCATCACCGGGCCTGAACACAGAGACAGGAAGTGATGTCAGAGGATACCAGTTACTTTGGGGACACCAGAACTCATCAGTCCCGTAAAGTCGAGGTCAAGATGGACTCAGATGTGCAGCTGATCAGAGAATCAGTCTAATGGCAGTTTGACGAGACACCAGAGGAGGCGATGAATCTTTGATTTAGCTCAGCTGTGCTCAGATCTGAAGGACTGACCTGATTTCTACAACATCTGATTGGTCGTTTCCCTCAGTAAATCTCCTCTTTCACTTCCTCCAGCTGCACGAACACACCAATCAGCCGTCGGCTGACCCGTGACATCAGCTGAATGAGGACAAGGACCCCGAAGGCAGCAAAGAGGAGATCAAAGAGGAGAAGGATTTCTACAATTTATAACCTCGAGTAACCTTAGAGAGACAGACGGGCAGCGAGAGAGAGAGAGAGGCGGGAAGCAGCTCGACACATGAAAATGTTGGTCCACATCTTTTTGCTCTTCCCGTCTTTTCGTTTTTGTTGTGACTCAAAGATGAGAAAAGAAATGGAGCAGCTTAAGATTTTCTATTTCTTTGTCCACAGTGAATCCATCTGATCACTTCCTGTCTTCCTCCCTCGGTGTGTTTGTTTCATAATAAAGTTTCATCCACTAAAAGCTCTGCAGTCCTTTACTTCGTTCCTTTATGGGACTCTTCAACTTCTGAACCGCACAGCTGCTCTCTGATTGGTCCATTACTGTCAGCCTCCTGCAAACACGCCGTCCATCATCTGGTTACCGCGACAGCGCTCTCTGAGCTCTGATTGGACGGATGGCTCGAGCTTGTTCTTCAGTGTCAGGCGGTCATCTGGATCCACGTCCTCTGATAACCATTTGTGCTTTGAACAAAACGAGGCTGAACAAGAAAAATAAGGCGACTCCACGAGGAAATGTCAGTTTTTCTCTTGTGCTGTTTCTACAGAAGCTTACATACTCTTTAAAATAAAGGTGGCAGAGCACAAAGGTATTTTTAAAGTACAGACAGCGAATCTACACCTTTATTTCTTTAACATCTTCAATGTCACACTCGTCCATCCAGACTTTGCACTCCTGAACTTTCTGTGACGTGTGACGGTAATAATCTGTAAATGTTGAACTTTTTCCTCTTTCTGCATTCATCAGACTGACAGAAACATCCTTCATCTGTGAACTGCTGCTTCTTCATCTTCGGCACATTCGTTAGTATTCAGTCCTGGAGACCGAGTGAAGAAACCTCCCAACACGAAGAGTTAGAATTTAAACTTTGAATTCAAAACAGAAAATATCCGTTACTCATTTCTTTGATTCTCCTCTGCTGCTGTCAGAGCTTCTGCTCTGAAAGATTAATGATTAGAGCTGCAACCAACAATTCACTTTCAGTTTGTGACAGATTTTAGCTTTAAATAGTCAATTTATTAAAAAATGCATGAAAACGGTCAAAAAACATCCACAGAAGCAAAAAGATTATGAAACCATTATTTTGAAAAATCATTCAAATGATCAACAATTACAGGAGTTATCTTAACAGAGAACATTTCACTCACCTGCCAAACAAACCAACCATAAAGATCTCAAAACGTCACAAACTGGAGTTTCCTCACATTCTTCAAGTTCATTACAGGATTTCACAGTAAAATATTAAAGCTACTTCAGATTTGTCAGTAAAATATTTACGTAGCTCTGAGTCTCAGTCTGATATCAAACTGTGAATCTGTCCTGAGGTCTCTGAAGGAGCTGCTGTACCGGCCAGCTGGTCTTCACTGATGTGGACTCAGCCTGAGCTGATCCTGAGCCTGATCTGGTCCTCACATGTGGTCCTGGTCTCTGGATGCACAGTGAGGCAAAGACATGCAGAGCCTGTGATCCTGAATGATGACGATGATGATGAAAACATGATAAGGGTCGGAGGTCGGGCCGGACCTCACCTGTTGTCAGGTCACATGAGCACACTCACACTACCAAACCTGTGAATGGAAGATTTTAAAATGACAGCAGCTGAGAGCTCATGAACTCATGAACACTTCATCAATACTGATTGATCGATCGTCGATCAGTCGATGTCTGACTGAAGAACAGAGTGAAGAGTGTAGTAGTGTTCATCCTTCATTCCTCTCCTCCTTTATCGTTTAAACAAAATCACGACAACACGTGAGCAACCCGCTTCTTCCCTCTGAAGCTTTAAAACAACACCGAGTGTTGTGCAGCTCAGAAAAGGAGCGATGTGAAGAAAGAGCAGAAACCAAACAAAGGAAGCTCTCGTCTTCTCAGCCTCTACAGCAGTGTGAACAAAAACATTTTCCTTCTTTCAACAGAAACAACTCTTGATTTGCAGCTTATCAGAAGGAGCCACAAAGACGAGCGGGGCTGTGCCACGCTTCCATCAGTAAATCAGCAGCTGAGCTGACGACGTGACGCTCTGCCAGACTCATTTCACGCCAACAAAAGCTCCAAATCACAGCGAGGAAACAACATGTGGGAGTCAATTCACTGACTCAGAGCAGCAACCTTCAGTCCTCCCAGAAACACTCAAATCCCTCCGCAATACTCATTGCTCTGGTTTTTCTACTCAAGGAGGTTTTCCTGCCGGCAGCGCAGAGCTTTGGCCTGCCGTCACTCCAACTTCCTGTCAGGGGACTTTTCAAATTAATTTCCCACAGCTTTCCTTGAGGATCAATTTGAGATGACGAGCCACAGGAGAAACAGGACGAGGTTTGCAGTAATGAGTTAAGGAGCTGCGCCACGCTTATTCTCGAATCCACTGACAAACATGTCGTAATTAAAACAAGAGGCTGATTTACCAACTGAAGGATGCAGGTCGGTCACATTTAATCAGACCATCAAACACGAGACCTGGATCAGCAGGGTCCGTTTTCGTTGGTCAGAAAGGTTAAAAAGACAAATATCACTGAGGACAGGCGATGAACAGGCGATGTTACAGCACAAAGGAAAGATGTGAATTCAAACCACATCACATGAAAAACAGCTGACTGACTCCGATTAATCTATTGATATCGATTAATAACTCGGCTGTTGATCAAATTTTGCATTTTGATCTGACAATCATTTGGCTTAGCTGTTATTTCAATGTGCCAGATTAATATTTAATCAGTTCATAACTCCTGCCATTCAGCTCACTGTCGGCTCAGAGCTTCAGACTGAAGATAGAAAAACACACAATAAAATCTAAATCTGATTTATAACCTTTCTTTCTTCCAAAGAGCTGAACCTATCTCTGGTTCATCAGGCCTGCGGGTCGGATCCGGCTCACTCAACTTTCCAAACCCTCTTGTGACATTTTTGTCAAAAGTGCCTAGTGACAAATCCAGTGACTTTTTCTATTGTTATTGGAGACTTTTTGGTGTTTTGGGGACTGACGTGAAAGAGCGTATCACTCTGCAGCAGAGGGGAGACTCACCACTCGCGTCCACATGCTGCAAATGAATCGCACAAAGCCGAGGCCGATATTAACATTTACCAAAACAGGATGAAACTGATTTAAGTAATATGGGGCAAAGCATTTAAGTAATAAATTATTTTGAGAACTGATGGCCTATTTCAGTTGCAAAATAAAAAAAAAACAAACCAAGAATCAGCGATTCCATTACAGCTGCATAGAAGCTAAAGTTTATGCAAATTATGCGATTACATCACTTAGCAACAGTCAAATAGCTGCTTTCCTCACTGACGAGCTGGCAACACTGGAATCAGGCAGATAAACAGGGCTGATGTCTGAGTTTTTAGTCTTTGTGTTTCTACTTTACTGTTGAAAGACCTTAAAATAGGGTTAAACCTCCACCAATGATTTGAACACAGAGAAATATTGTTGTTATTTTCGAGTTATTATGCCATGATTTGACTGGTCCGGCCCACTTGAGACCAAAGTGGGCAGTATATGGCCCCTTAACTAAAATGAGTTTGACACCCCTGCTTTAGAGGGTCTCGGGGTGCCGAGCTAATCCCAGCTGGTATTAGGCGAGGGGGGGCCGGACCCCTCAATCAAACACAGAAAATGTCTCACACAGGAAACTCTGAATCTTTGTGGGAGGAAACCCGGACAGGCGGAGGAAATGTAAACCACACCGACGACCAATCGGCAAGTTCGGCCTTCTCAGAGAATCTGTGTTTATTTTATTGAGCTGATATTTCTGTTACCGAGCAGCCAAATAAAACATCAAGCAGAAACTCCTGGAAGATGACAGGGAGGGGCGAGGAAATAAAAAAGAGAAAAAGAAACATCTCCAAGTGACATCACAGGTAAAGAAAGAAAGAAAGAAAGACTCCTTCAGGAAAGTGAAAAGTGAAATAAAGACACAACCTGTGAGTCAGAAAGAAAAACAGACTGTTTACACCTTCAAAAGATATTCAGACTAGATGTGTGTATTTGATTTATGTCCAAATTACATTTAATTAACTTCTCTAACACATTTAAGAAGTTAAAAAATAAGATAAAACATATTTCTGATCCGGAAGAGGGGAAAGTGATGTCCTTTCAAACATCTCTGTATTTACTGTAACAGGGCGAGTCGTCCATTAACCACGAGGTCGGTTTGATCTCCGACTCTGTCGACCCATCGCAGTGAGCGAGAGAGGATGTGAGAGTTGGCAAAGTGAATCTGTCAGTAACGTCCGTCCTGCTGCAGAGACACTGACCTCCACCTGCTGCCTCATTAACAATCTGCGACCACGCTGATAGACGCAAATCTAAATGTGAGGAGACAAACGGGGCAGAAGGCCGACAACACGCCCCCTCCATTAACATCAGAGCGGGTCAATGAAATGATGCTGTGGTCACCATGACGGCACACCATGAATTATTCATTCAGACGAGACAAGTGATGAATGAGGACATTTGAACTGGTTTAAAACTTGAATGAGATCAACTTTTAAACCTGTTTTCAAACTAGTTCAATGTTTAAACCAGTTCTAAACAAAAATAAAACTGGTTTGGATTCATTTCTATGTTAGATGTCACTGATGTGTCTAAATAATCTGAATCTGTGTAAAAAGAGCTTTAATCTGTGATGATCTGAAGTTTTAAAGTTCAGGTTCGTCCATGTTGGTTTTAAACACATCGTTAAAAGATTTTCTCACTTTAACGTGTCCTTCTCGCTGTTGTAAATCAAAAATAAAACAGCAGTGAAACTCTGTACAGACTCTCAGTCTGGGCTGGAAGACGGAGGTTTGTACTGAAAAGTGAAAGTATATTTCTTGCTTGTTGTGATAATAGAAACAGGCTAATTATCTCCCACTCAATTACAAATATTGATCGGCCGCTTGGCTTCGGCTGCTGGAATTACACTAATGGTCCAAATCTGGTCCAACAAAGAGACATAAATCAGGCTGAGAGTGTGTTAGAGGCTGAACAGCTGCCAACACACTGCAGATACTCCCACACGCAGCTGCCTGCAGACACACACTGACTCACTAAATTTACACACACCTCACCTGAAAACAACACCTGGATTTACTGAGGCTCACCTGAACACACCTGAGCGTGTTTCTAAAAGCAGTTCTAACAACGGAGTCAAACTCAGACCTCTGAGTTTAATAACATGAGACTGAAACTGATTTTTGGTTTTAAAAATGCTGGTGTGAGTTTGTTCGATCAGTTCAGAGCAACGACTGTAATCACCTGCAAACTAAAGGACATACGATGAATCACCTGGGGAGCTTCTGAAGCAGCGTGTAAGTTTGTTCATCTCACAAAGCTGACGATCACATCACATTCTCTTTGTTGGCTATGTTTTCAGTGATTTGTGTTCACTGGAGCTAAATAAATAAGTTAATTTTTGCTTCCATCCCCCTCTTCTTTGTTGACAGTTGTTAAATAAAGTCACTTAACTTTCATTGATTTTCAGGTGCCATCACAGACACAAAGAGCACAGAAGCATCTTTTGGTCCTTTAGTTTGAATCATGTTTGAAATATTAAACTGGAGATAAATAAATAAACCATCCTAACCCAAAGTACAGGAAGAAATGTCTAATTGGTTCATCACAACAGAAAATGTCGCCCTGTACTTGGAAATTAATTAATGATTGTTTAACTTTATCTGACGTGTTCTGGTGAACCATCCAATCCAGATAATTGATAGATGCTGTCTGTTTTGTCACACAATAACATGATTAAAGACACGCATGGTGTCTGTAGTATTCAAGTATTAGGTTAGAGTTACCAATAACCAGGCCCATCACTAATAACTGCTTCAAGTTATCCAAGAAAACGGACAGTCAGCGCTAACGCAGCGTGCTGTGTTCAGGTGCTGTCCTGTTTAACGCAGCGTGCTGCGTTCAGGTGCTGTCCTGTTTAACGCAGCGTGCTGCGTTCTGGTGCTCTTGGAGCTGACAGCGTCTCTCAGTCACTTGGGCTTTGATGAGGATGATGCCCCTGCTGGTTGTAAAGTGAAGAGATTTCACATTGACGCCTCCGTCAGAGACGTTCGGCTGTCAGACGGATGTTTTTTAATAACAGTCTGAGATCTGACGCGCTGGGACTCGACAGCCTCGAGGAGACAGAAACATTCAGCTCTGCACTGCTGCAGATATCAGACAGTGGAACTGATTCATATCTTTAATTTCTCAGTTTCCTGCTCTCCGTCATGAACTCTGACTGAACCTCTCACATTAAAGTTGTTTATATAGACAGCTAAGGAGTTTGTTAAAGAGGTGACAGGCCTTTAAAAGATCACAGATCAATTCTGGATATAATAAGAAACATACAAACATGTGCGAACCACGACACCACTGTGCCGCCCACATACATACGCACACATATATATACACATATAAATATAGATACATACACACATATGGTGTCACATGAAATCTTTGTATGAATCTCTTCGAATAAACACGTTTGTGTTTTTGTCATATTTCAGCTTGGAAAACCTTTTATTTTATTCGAATCTCAACTCCTTCCTCCAAACTTTACTTTTCCTCGTTTACTGATTATTTCTCCCTTTTGTCTTAAAACAGTTACTACTAAAGAGATTCTTAATGAACCGTGTGTTATAATAGTTTCTGTAGCTTTCACTCACATCACGTGAAATTCATCAGCAAATGAATGTCTGTATTTACTGTATACATATAAGTAAGTGTATAAGTAATATGTACATACCGTAATTTTCGGACTATTGAGCGCACCTGAATATAAGCCGTACCCACTAAATTTAAAAAGAAAAAAGGTTTTGCAGAGATATAGGCCGCACTTGTCTATAAGCTGCAGGTGTCCATGTTGTAAGATAGTTAAGAGATATTTACACGGACAAAAAAAAAAAATTTAATTAAATAAATGCTTTTTCCCAACAGTGCCTGTAACACGACTAGTTAAAAAAATAAATTACGGTACATGTAACTATTGTTCAATAACTGAGGTTCAAAAGGTCCACCTGAGAAAGATCATGTTGTATGCTCACAGGCTCGAAGACAGCTTGTGGTTATTTTTTTTCTCAGCAGCTGTTTTTGGTTTTTAGCAGGTAAGAATCAAACTGAATGAAAACAACTGCTGATATCTCAACTTATGATAGTTGTTATTTAGAAATTAACTTAACCTTGTTTTAATCAGGTAGTGATTTTAAGATGAACTTACAGAAACAAATTCTCTGTAGTGGTTCTTCTGGTATTTTCCCAACATTCAGACAGATGTGAAGCAGCTGAATCTGTTCTGCTGAGACAAATCGGTTTGAAGTGCTACCGTCATGGAGGATAAAGCTTTTTCTTTTAAGAGTCTGGTTCTTTGTGAACAGTGTTGGCAGCTGCAGGAAGAAAGTCCGAAAACGTGACAGAGGCGGGGGACGACCATGAGTCCGTCTGTCCAGCCAAAGGAGGGATTATCGTCTCCTGACAGTCCGTTTGAAGTGAGAGGGCCTTCAGCACAGAGAGGATTTGGTTAATTACAAAGTGCCAGTCATGATCACGGCGGGGCGTTTCTTCTTCATGTTCCTGTCAGCTGCAGCACAATCACTTATTATGAATGAGATGAAATGTAAAAGCTCCTCCAGAGAGATGGACGTCGGCGGGTCAGACGCTTCATTAATAAACCAGCAGCAGCGACCGAGACGAAGAATTATTTCAGCCACAGAGGTTAACTTAACCTTCACCTCCAGAGACTCATGAGGTCTGACCCAATTCGGTCTCATCTGATTTACATTAGTTCAACACGTCTTTACTGTCCATCTGAGGGGTTCAGACAATGCAAGAAAAACTAAAAACACTACAAACTGTCAGTATTAATCAGCAGTCTAGTGTGTTGATGTGGTTTACCTTTGTGGGCAAGGCAGCGGATGCTCTGTTTACTTTGGATGTCCCAGAGTCGGACCGTCTCATCATGTGATCCGGAGAGGAGGAGAGTCCCGTCCATCGACACCGAGAGACACGTCACCAAGTTCCTGACAGAGACAAACTGACTTCAGACCAGATCAAGTGTCTCCTCGAAAACTGATGAACAGGTGATGAGAACAAAACAGACAATACTCACAAACAACACACAAACTTAAAAAACACTGGATGTTAGCTAATTTGCTAAGATGACATTCTCCATTTTGGACCCGTGGAGTCCGTGGACATCTGAAGACAACGGACACCAGAACATCACTGACCCATCAGCAAACGAGTCATGCTGGATAATGTCACAGCACAGCATTCACCACAATCTTCACCATGACGTTCACCACGATCTTCACCATGACGTTCACCACGATCTTCACCATGACGTTCACCACGATCTTCACCATGACGTTCACCAGGATGCTCATCGTGATGCTCATCCTGACGTTCACCACGATCTTCACCATGACATTCACCACGATCTTCACCGTGACGTTCACCACGATCTTCACCACGATATTCCCCATGACGTTCACCAGGATATTCACCATGACGTTCACCAGGATCTTCACCATGACGTTCACCAGGATGCTCATCGTGATGCTCATCCTGACGTTCACCACGATCTTCACCGTGACGTTCACCACGATCTTCACCGTGACGTTCACCACGATCTTCACCATGACTTTCACCACGATCTTCACCATGACGTTCACCAGGATGCTCATCGTGATGCTCATACTGACGTTCACCAGGATCTTCACCATGACGTTCACCAGGATCTTCACCGTGACGTTCACCACGATCTTCACCACGATCTTCACCATGACGTTCACCACGATCTTCACCATGACGTTCTCCAGGATCTTCGCCATGACGTTCACCAGGATGCTCATCATGATGCTCATCCTGACGTTCACCAGGATCTTCACCATGACGTTCACCAGGATCTTCACCATGACATTCACCAGGATGCTCATCGTGATGCTCATCCTGATGTTAACCACGATCTTCACCATGACGTTCACCATGATCTTCATCGTGACGTTCACCACGATCTTCACCGTGACGTTCATCAGGATGCTCATCGTGATGCTCATCCTGACGTTCACCACGATCTTCTCCAGGAGCTGCTGCCGGGTCGATGAACTGCTACAGTCCTGTCCAGCTTTCCTCGTGTGCCGGCCTGCCCCCTGGTATCTCCTCCTCGATCTTCAGACTTCCTGTGTCGAGGAGCCGGACGACTTGTGCAGCCTGAGCGGGCTGCAGGTAACTTCACCACACAAGCAGCAACGAGGACTCAATCAAAACACAAAACTAGAGAGGAATGAGCGAGGAGAGATCAGCAGGGAGCAGATGTCTCTGAAACCACCTGTGAAACCTTTCAGCCCTTTTTGGAGGTCGTCTCAATGTTTCTTCTCCAACTTACCGGTCATCACTTTGATTTGCACCCAAATCGGTGGATCCACAGTCACTTTCTATCTGAATGGTGTGATGATTCGGTGTTCCCAGAATGTTTTTAAGCAGTACGTTATTAGGGTTGGCCAATAGGACAAACATATCAGTCAATTATCTGCAATGGACTCTAATCACCAGTTGATTTTGGGTAAATTTGGGGGGTGATTCAAACGAATGACACATGAGGTGATGTGCCCCAAAGCCCCTTGGTTCCTGTCGGCCATGTTAACCCATTGGGTAGTTCAGACAGGGAGCTCCGTAGTGGAAAAAGTGAGGGTTGATTACTACTTGCTCTCCTGAAAGGCGAGTTGAGACACCAGCCTCAGTCCTTTGAAGCTGTTAAAACCAACAGTGGATGGTTGGAAAAATTTGACATATTGTGCAAGTCTAGACATACACATATATGAAGTCTCTGGTGAATGAAATCAGTAAATGAGTTAGGTACTTTAAACTTCTGATGGTGCAGAGATTTATTTTCTGTGCAGATAAAAAGTGTTTAAGGTCTGTTTTCTTAATAAGGGAAACGCACTGTTGTGCTCTCACCTGTGTCCTTTGAAGACCTGGTTTCCATCACTATCGGACTGAAAGGATTTGTCCCGACTGAGACTCTGCAGATTTCAACAGATTCAAAAACTCAAATACTTAATCATCACATATATGTAAGTATGTGTGTGGTAAAAAAAAAAACATATATATATACACTTATATATATATGCATACATATATACATATGTACATGTATGTGTGTGTGTGTATATGTGTGTATATATATATATATACACACACACACACACACACACATGCATTTCCTTTGTCATCTCCACTCTCCACGTAAATCAGCAGGTAGTCACCATTTTTAGGTAATCGTGGTCAAAAAGTCCTTTTCTCTAATGATCTGATGTGCAAAGGTTGTTCTGTGTTCTGTATGATCAGGTTCATTTAGGAAGCGCACATATTTACATTTTTACATTTTAGCAGCCTTAAAGGTGTCATCCTCTGCACCATCTCGATTGAGGTTGTTATGTCTGCCCAATGTAACATACTACATGTTGTACAGCAAACACTGGTAAATTCCTGCAGTAGGTTTTAGGTGTTGTCATCGTCACGTGGTCTTGTTTAAGACTTAAACAAAGGATATGTATTGACAATCCCCATTCAGATAATCACTGTAGTTTTTGTTTTCTGTGTGTTACTGAATCTCTGCAACTGTTGGGACTTTTAGTTGGGCAAAATAAAACATCTGTAGACAGCAGTTTGGAAACTGAGATGCAATCAGTATGCTATCATCAATATAATAATAAATAAATAATAATACAATATAAATAAGAATTACAGTTTGTTGTAAAACAACTAAGCAGCTTTGACAGTTCTCACGGACACAATCATTTCAGTTTCAGGGATTGCACGAGGAGCATCAGTTCAGAGTAAAGACATTTAAATGTGTTCAGAGACTGAAGACAGATTCATCGTTGAGAGGGAGGATGGGGATGTTTAAGGAGGACGAGCTCTCTGGTTTGTTTGGAGGATTAACTCAGTGAAGCTTTAAAATGTAAATCTGCTGTGAAAAGAAACAACAGCGTTGACTCAGGAGAGAAGAAAAGACAGAGAGGCGATGGAGATGACTGAATCACTGAAACACTGCCTCTTCAGACTTTAGCCACAAAATTACACGTCTCCTTTTTACTTAACATACTTCATCTGTTATAGTTTGCACTTAAAGCACAGACTGAAGAGACAGAGTCTGATTAATGAGCTCAGTAAGATTTAAACAAACTGTTTAAATACTAACAGCTCTTACTGTTTATGATTAACTCTGCCATGGTGTTCAGGGATTAAATATGCTCTGTAGATTAATCTGAGTAACAGTCTTATTGAAGACAGACAGGCTGCTGACATGTGGGATGGATGCAGCATCCATCATCTTACATCCAGGATAAAAGACGAGTAGGACATGTAGGACATGCGATAAAGGATAAAGGAAGTCAGGATGGGGGGGTAGTATGTTCAGATCAAGCAAGAGACTCACCTGACTGCACAGAGACACCTGGAAAACGTTTCCATCACTACCTCCACAGAACAGGAAGTACTCGCAGGGGTCAAAAGTCACAGACATGATCTCCACGTCAAACAGGACAGACAGGAGCAACTCACCTGAGGACAACTCCCACACCTGGAAAGAAGGAGACAGATGTGTGAGTGAATTTGATCTTTTTCAAAAAAACACAAACCAGCCACAGGTTCAGACTCAGAGGTTAAAAATGTCCACCAGAAAACCAGTGAAGACCAGCAGTAACTGACACTTTGCTCTACTAATACTAACGAATCTAAACATGTCAGAGAAAGAGACCTCTGACTACTTTACGAAGAAAACTATCTTCACATTTCAGTGTCCTGTTGGTGAAAATACAGAAACATCACAAACATGTTTGAGACTGGAATCACATCAGAGAGAACAAACATGTCTGAACAGTCTCTCACGGTCAATCACATCCTCCATCACATCACCACACAGGTCAAGGTTTACCTCAAATAAGAGCTGCAAGCTGTGTTTTTGTTTCAACAAGCAAACCTGTGGACCTCTGAAAAAAAGATGTCATTAAACAAACAGCAGGTTTTAGCTGTGTGGTAAAACTGCATCCTTCTCTGTTTGTCTGCTGTAGCACTGATCCCTTATTCTTCATGCAAATTAAGTTTTACTGTAGAGAAAGACAGACAGTTAGAGGTGTAGTAATGAAGACAGGATGTGTTTTGTCTGTTGCCAGCTGACCTTTGACCTCTGCCACCTCCCCACCCTTCAGTGTAATAGAGCTGCTGGCTCTGCAGAACACAGATGGTGTTTCTGTTCCAGACTCCACTTAAAAATCTGATCATTTAAAGCGAGAGCAGAAGTGTCGGCTCCTGTTCAACACTTCAGGTCCATTCATTATGATGTCACAGCGAGCTGACGGGTCATTACTGAGACTCCGCCTCCACTGATTTATGTCAGAGGGGATTTTACTGAAATTAAAAATGAATCTGAGGACAAGAGGAGAAACTCAGTTTTTAAAGTTATTAGATGTGATATATATATATATATATATATATATATATAGGTATATATATGTATATATATATATATATATGT
>JBAJHX010000106.1:26742272-26754808 GCA_037176925.1 Amniataba percoides
TGTGTCTGTGTCTGTGTGTGTCTCTGTGTGTGTGTGTGTCTGTGTGTCTGTGTGTGTGTGTGTCTGTGTGTGTGTGTCTGTGTGTGTGTGTCTGTGTGTGTGTGTCTGTGTGTGTGTCTGTGTGTGTCTGTGTGTGTGTGTGTGTGTCTGTGTCTGTGTGTGTCTCTGTGTGTGTGTGTGTCTGTGTGTCTGTGTGTGTGTGTGTCTGTGTGTGTGTGTGTGTGTGTGTCTGTGTGTGTGTGTGTCTGTGTGTCTGTGTGTGTGTGTGTCTGTGTGTCTGTGTGTGTGTGTGTGTGTGTGTGTCTGTGTGTGTCTGTGTGTGTGTGTGTGTGTGTGTGTGTGTGTGTCTGTGTGTGTGTGTGTGTGTGTGTGTGTCTAACCCTTACCGCTGGTCATGTGAGACACTTTGGCCAGTTTCTTCATGACGTTGTCCAATCGGGAGTGAGTGTTGTCGATCTCATGAGTGAAGTCATCTAACATCCTGCAAGACAAGAGGGACAAGTCAGACGAGACCACGCCTCCTCTGTCGCCTCCTCCCTGACCATGCTAACACTTGCTAACAGTGTGTTGTCAGTGATGTGGTGCATTTAAAGATGGCGGCTCTCACACGGCCTGCTCGTCCAGCTCCATGCCGATCCGCTCCGACATGTTCTTCAGGACTCCGATTGTTCCGGACACCAGCTCCAGCTGCTCGTCCTGCTGCTCCGCTATCAGCTGAGACAAACACTCACTCATTATGAACGTGAAGCAGACACATCATCACTTTTCTTTCTGGCATCCAAAACATTGTCATTGTCACATTGTTACACCTCTGTTTTCGTGGTCAGGTGTCGCCGTACCTGCTGCTGGACCTGCTGCTCTTCTATAAACTGAGAGTTGGCGTTCTGCAGTTGCCGGTCCAGTCGGCTGTATCTATCCGGACCGGGTTGCCAGATTGGACCTTGAGCGCCGTGTTCCCCGAGCAGAACCTGGACAGACACACACCTTCAGATGCTTTACATCAGCAGACCTACAGCCACACAGGTCACCTACCCTGACCCCCCCCTTCAGTCTCCAGGTGGTTTCTGAGGGCTCTGATGCGGTTTGTAGATCCTGACAGTTTTCACTCTGCCTTCAAGGATCTTCTTCAAGAGTCTTTTAAAATGTTGCTGACTTTAATTCATAATCAGATCTTCCAAGTCTCACAGAGTAACACACCTGTGTTGGGCAGGTGTGTGTTGCTGTGAACTTCAGGCGAGTGCAGTTACCTGTTTATTCTTTCTGTCCACTGACACAGCAGCTGGACTCGACATCTGCTCCTTCATTTCCTTCAACAGAAACAAATTCAGTCAGCAGCCAATCGGATCATTTCAAATCAGCAGCGACTTTTAGCAGCGAGTGTTTCAGACTTTCTTAACAACCTCCATCATAAGTCTTCTCTTGTAAATATGTGATCAGTTTTTCACTTCTTTGGATTCATTTTGTTAAACAAAAGAGAAACTCGCAGCTGACAGAATTGACTTTTATAATTATGAATCCCCTCGTGGTGCAGTTTCTGTCTGCTTTTATGCGCAGCAGCTACAAAGGAGTCGTGTTGGTGAAGGTTTATGTTTTGGCATTTGTTTGTTTCTGGTATGTAATTTTGTGGACAACAGATTCTTGTTTGATCACCTTGATATTCTGATTATTACTTTATACAAGTTAGAATAAGTTGATGCTCTTCATGAATAAACGTCATTTAACATATTTTTGGGAGCGTGTCAGACAGTCAAGACAGGAAGTAACTTGCAGACTCAGCACGAGTGAGTTTGAACTGAGACTGTAAATGAAGTGTACCTTGACAGTCTGCCTGGTGCTGATGATAAAAGCTTTCCTCTTCGACAGCTCGGCTGCATCCAAGTTGAACTTCTTTGGGTTGGACTCAACAATGCCTTCACGACAATTAAGAAATACATTCATCTCATCTCTGACTCAGACAGACCCTGAAGTCAAACATCTTCACCACTTAAAGGATACTGATCGTCTCGTCGAGGTCCTCCAGGTCCCACTCGATGGAGCGCAGACTGTTCCTCAGCTCATTGGTCGTCCAGTCCATTTCCTCTTTGGAGGCCCCGCCCCCCTCCAGCAGCAGCTCGCTCCATCTGTGATGGAGACTCTGAGCTGCGTTCACTGCCTTCTGCACCTCCCTGTTAATGATAAAACAAAATACTTCATTATTATCACTGTCACATTATTAATACCAGTGTCGAGTAATGAAGAGGTCAGCAGTTTGCTTCTTTTGGGGGAGGAGCTGAAAATTATGACGTCCGAAACGTCGCTGCCCGGCTGTATCACGTGACTGATTCAGGACGTGGTTCGGGTCTTGCTGCGAGTTTTGACAGCGATATAAACTCCTCAGGCTCCGTTCAATATGTGAGTGTTTGATGGAGAGTTGCGGTCAGAGAGTTTGGAGAGTTTGGAGAGATAACTTGGAGAAGTATTGTCCAAAAAAAGAAATCATCTGAGACCTGCCACAGTGGAGAAACTTGTTTTAAATAAAAACCAACGATGTGTCTCCTAAACCACAATTACTGTCCATACCTCAATGTTACAAAAGCACAATCATTGTCCATACACCAACCACCATCACCTCACTGTAAATTATCATTTCCCAATAATCATTTTCCATGCTGCCAGTGTATATACACAGTATACTGCCATCACTACAATATACACTTTCTGCATACTTCTTCATTTTGCTGACAGTTTTAATCACAGGCTCTCTGTAAAATGCCACACACTTCAAATTCATGCCAGCTGATGTTTTTGCGTCCAGTAATGTCCCACTAGATGATGCCCATCATTAGACATAACTATACTTTTGTTTTCTATATTATCATTTCTGAAATTAGACTCCTTTCGTACCGCAGTGTTAATAAATGAATCAGATATGTACTGATTAAAATGAACACGATCAGCTGATCAGGGCATTGATCTGTTCCTTGGTTAAACCATCAAACGAAGACAAACTCGATCAGCTGTTTCACGATCATTACGGAGTAAAATCGATGGCGATGTTACGTCAGATATCACGTGACTCGCGCTAACAGCGCCAGTGCTAACACCATGCTAACATGCTAATTCCATCGCTAAACACTGAAAGTTAACGTTAGCATAGCAGTTAGATCGCCGTTTATCTGTAAACCGACTCAATCATCTGCTTCATCGATTATCGATCAGTTATCGACTCTCCACAGGCCCAGAAGCCGGCAGCTGCCTGTTAGCATTAGCATGCTGGAAACTGACCCTTTCACGACGAAGAACGGGTCTTCCATGGACATGATTGTGGTTCCGGTTCAGTCCCAGAGGAGCTCCATCGCCCTGCGCTCCGGATCGGTCTTCACTGTCTCTGCTCGAACAGAGTTGGTCTCATCAGACCGGCAGCTGGCTCTGCTAACTCTGCTCACTTTGTTTACATGCAGCAGCTGGCGCAGCGGAAGTTATCGCGTGACGTCACGCAGCAGGTCATCACCACGTGTCCCGACGTACGTCAATTAAAAATATGGCACATGGATCAGTTTACATTCATGAACAGGGGAATACTGAAGAGCCACAGCTGACTGAAATATGCAGCTTGTTGACGAAGTTCATGTGTAAAGGCCAACCACGAGCTAACAGCTGTGTAGTTAAAGAAACATCGGATCATAAAAGAATTATAAATGACACTGGACAGTGATATTGATCATCTCTGAAGTTCAGTAGACAAATTCAGAAAGTGTCTGATCGGTAAGATCAGTAACATGGATCAGAGGTTCCCAGGTTTTCTGTCATATCTGTACTGTGATCATATTCAGGGGGCAGTGGAGCTGTTTTAATTCTGGACTCATTCAGTTGTTGAGCTTCCTTTCAGTTCAGTGTTATTTGAATTAGTGGACGTTTCTCAGTGGAACCCTTGCTCTGGTCCCTTTCTTTCATTTTGTTGTTTAGGTCATGAGACAAATTGGACAGACCTCAGGACTTTCTGCACGTTGGTTCTTGCAGATGACAGCCAAAGTAAATCAGCTCTGTCCAGCACACAGCTTTTCTTTAGCTGGTTATGTGAAAATAATCGTGACCAGAAACTTATTGAGTCTCAGAGAATATTTCAGCCCATCTGAACCAGACTCACAATTAAGCTAAAAGACTTTTTTTCTTCCACACAGACCCCTAAAAAGTGACAGACTCTGTGCACTAGGATGAGGGAAATAAAAAAAAAAATTCAAAAGTTTTGAGATAACCAATGATTCCCACTCCTAACATACGCTGGCTTTAGTGTGTGTGTGTGTGTGTGTGTGTACATATATACACACACACACACACACACATATATGTATTCATGTATATAGCGAGATATATATACATACATACACCCTAACCCTATATTATATGTTAATATGTAAATATATTTGTGTATTTCAAACTCCTCATTTATTAATTGCCGTTTTATCAGCGTTGGGGTCTTGCTGAACTTTGTTAAAGTAAAACTTTATTTTCTAGTCTCCTCAGCTTCCGTGAAGATTCAGTTTCAGTCCAGCGGGCGGCGCTGATCCAACGATCATCCTTTAATAGTTGCGGAGAAGAAGAAGCGGTGGTATCGCGATACTTCAGTCAGCGCGAGCTTTTCTTTGTGAGGAGCGGCGAACTGGTGGCAGCTAGCAGCTAACCTTCCGTTTTTAAAGTTTAAATATTTTTTGTTGTTTTGGCTTCAGCACGACATCCGTCCGCTGATCGATATAAGAGATCGTGAGCCACCTGTCTAGCACAGTTAAAGGTAAGAAATGTGACGTCAGTTAGCACCGTTAGCTCCCGCCGTTAGCCGTTAGCTTCTTTGTTAACATGTGGCTAACGGCTAAGTGTTTACCTGGTTAGTTTTTCTTCTTTACATGTTAACAAGTTTACCTGATACCGACACAGATTGTGTTCTAGGTAAATGAAAAGGTCAGTCTGATGAGTCACAATAAAAGGGGCGATTATTTGTGTTGCATTATTTTGTACTGACGTGTTATTGAAGCGTACAGAACATGACTGATAGCGTAGTTACAGGTTTAGTATTGGTACTGAAGATTGCTAATACGGGTAATGGCTCAGAGTGATAATGTAATGAAATGTTGCAGAGTACTAATAGGGGTAAATATTTTTCAGTGAACGTGGGCGTTTATCTTTTCATCTTTGTGCTGTTTAGTTTCATTTAGTCTGAGTATTTGTTTATACATGATCATGTGTTGTAAAGGTGGATCAGCATGAAAACGTGGGCTGTCAGTGAACTGAAGATTTCAGATTTTCAAAATTTATTTATTTAAAGCCCAAAATCACAAACATTGTTTGCCTCAGAGGCTTTACAGTCTATACAGTCGTGACCGCCTCTGACCTTTGACCCTCGAACCGGGTCACTTAAAAAAAAACTTCAAAAAGCGATCCAAACCATGTTGAGTGGTGTTGCAGCCAGAATAATGATGTTTCATTAGAGACTTCGCCATTTGAAGTGTTCTCAGATAACAATGAGAATTATATTTGATGTAATAATGGTGATAATTCTGTTTACCTGCACATGAAGCTCTGAATCTGCTTTCTAAAATTAAACAGTCAGCAACATGAAGCTGTTTCTTTGTTTATTCAGACGCAGTGAAGCACCAGAGCCGTTTCCATGGCACTAAGACGAGGACACATCAGGTACCTGAAGGTGAGCCGATCAATAATAATAATCGATAACTGGTCAGATCTATCACGACTCTCACTCCCTCGACTCTCTGGATGTTTAAGGTTTTCCAATTAAAGATTCTTTGGTTTGTTTCACAGCAGGAAAATAATGCCGACACACCATAATAACAGTTTAAAAAAGTATTCATAATAATTATATAATGATGAAGAGACCCCGCCCCACAAATGTTTAGGCCCCTCCCCCAGCAGAGGCTCCTCCCTTAGGTGTGTGTTGTGCACAGTATTGTGTTTAATGTGTTTGTGGTGTTTTCAGGTGTGTGAGGTTCAGACGTCTCAGAGTGATGTCAGAGATGCCACCAAAGGAGCCGCTGGAAAGGTGACTGCTGCCCTCTGACCTGCTGAGTCAGCTAAGCTACAAGATATGTGTGACCTGCAGGTGTGTGCATGATGTAATACAGGTGTATGTGTCTCAGGAGCTGTACGATAACGGATACAGCGAGCAGATGATGGAGGAAGACGACGCCAGAACCAACCTGATTGTAAACTACCTGCCGCAGAGCATGAGTCAGGACGAGCTGCGGAGTCTGTTCAGCAGCGTCGGCGACGTCGAGTCCGCCAAACTCATCAGGGACAAAGTGGCAGGTAACTCCCCCCGCAGGACTACTGCAGTACTGCAGAGTACTTGTACTTCAATACCAAACAAAAGCTAACAGTCTGAGATACGGCCGCTTCCAGTTTACATTCAAAAGTACTGCTGGGTACTACACCTGCTGTACTACTGCAGTACTGCTAAGTAGAGACAGTAGTGTAGCGAGTAGTCGCATTACATAGTTTGCCTAGTTTTACTATCGCTAAAGCTAATTCAAAAGAATGAATACTGAGGGATAAGAAGTATTACTAGACCTACTATAAAGCTGCAGCCCTCATTCACTGGACTGCAGTACTAATACTGCAGGTGATTTAGGTAGTAGTGATGCTGCTGTGGTTGTATGACCAGTAGAAGTTATAGCTGTATTTGTAGTGCCACTATAGTACCGTCTGGATATTCCTGTGTACTCTCTCCAGCAGCTTTATTATTTTGACGTTTTTTGAAATGTTTTCTGGTGTTTTTGCTGATAATCATTTTCTCATTTTTGTTTATTTCTTTCTTCATTTGTTTTAATACAATCTAATGTTTTTTAAGGATGATTCTGTGATTTTTGTCTGACCTGAATATTTTCTTTTCTACACTGTTGTAATATTTATTATTTTCACACCAGGTTTAATGACTTCAGTGTTTATCAGGTATTTGATGGTAATTTATTCAATCAGGGTTCGGCGATATGGATCAATCTTTCACGTTGTTACTAATGATGCAGTAAAGATCCGATTAAATATGAAGTCTGCTCACTGATTTTTTCACACCTGCTGATGGTGTTTTTAGAAAATGTTAAAGTAATTGAGTTGTATTGATACCACTTTGAGAAATTCCTCCGATACGACCTAAAGTGTGATCTGATACCAGAAATGATTTACTATTTAAAAAAAAACAGTTTAACCAGGAATTAGTTATTGTTCGCGGTGCTGCGCTGCCACATCTCAGGTCGTTACAGATGCAGATATCAAACTTCAGCTTCAGCCAGTGTAACGTAACGAGCGCACAGGCAACTGAGATATCTGATAAAACACTCTTCTCCATACCCATCAGTTATTAATTCCAACATTAATTAACTCAGTAATGTCTGTTTGAAACAGATTTCTGGTATTTCACCTGTCATTTAAACTTTCTTTGTTTTCTGCTGAATCGCTCTGCCAAACAAGTTGATCTTCAACATTTTTGTTCTTCATGAGTTTAGCAGCTCTGTGAGATGTGGAGCGAATAAATGTTTGTGGGGACAGTTAAAATGTTTGATAGGGTTTAAACTCAGCACAGCTGTTAAAAATAATAACAATTTTTTAATCCCACTGATAATCAATATTCGCCAAAACCCCGAATCTGTGTCGGGAAGCAACAAATGGTATCGGAACATCTCAAAGTATTTAAACTATTAAAATACAGAGACTTTGCAGTGAAGACAACATATCGCGCACCCTGACATCAACCGTTTCTTTCACTATTTTCACTGAATTTAATAAGAATGTACAATTGTTTTAAATGTTGTTTTCACTTGTGTTATTTTATTTTTCAGGCTTTTAAAACTGTCTGTAAGATTTTAATAATGAATGTATGAACTTTCAGTTCTGAACAAGTTGAGAAAGCTGCTCACTGACAGTGTTACACGCTGAGTTTCTGCACTGACGTTTTCTTCACAATGAGATCTGCGCGATGTTCTCCAGTTTATATTTCCTGTGACCTAAACAATTAAAATAGTTTATTCATGTGGGCAACTCACAGCATGAACAGAAAATCGTGTGAGTTTTACCTGAAAAGTTTTGGCAGTGTAGCAAGAACGTTAGCAAAGCCTGGAAATACAGCCAGCAGCAGCTCTCAACAGTCATCACGGTCTGCAGGCAAGTTCACCACAACACAACTCAAGTTAATCAATCAATCAGTCAGTGTTCACCCATCAGACATCCACCTCCTTTTGATGTGCCAGTGGCCTCACTCAGACACTGTGCTGACTCTGGTGATGCTGATGGATGAACTAGCAGCGTTTTTTGGGGGGTGGGTTGTTGGGTTTTTTAAACAGGTCTCGCTCTGACAAAACGTTCAGTGTTTAAAGAAACTTGATGTGAAAGTCGTGAGCTTTCTGCATTTGTTCTGAAGAACTGAACGTCCACACTTTTCAAACACTGTACAAAGACTTTCCTGCTGTCATTTTCTTGTGTGTTCAGTTTGTGAATATCCAGCATGTGTGGCGGCTGTAACACAGACGGTTTTGTTATTTTATTTTGTTGTTTTCCTTTGTGTTTCTCTAGGCCACAGTTTAGGTTACGGCTTTGTTAACTTTGTTAACCCTAGTGATGCAGAGAGGGCTATCAGTACCCTCAATGGCCTGAGGCTACAGTCTAAAACTATCAAGGTAATGTGCAAAAGGTGCTCTTTGATTTTCCTGTCTCAACTGATAGATGTGTTATATTCCCTGGACAGTAGAGGGCGCTCTCTCCTGCAAACTGTCTGACGGATGAAGGTATTTTTAAAGCTCTGCTGTCACGTTCTTTCTGTTCTGACTCGGTAAATTATTCTCAGCCTGTTTTTTAATATCGACACATGTTGACACAGAATCTGTGATTTTCTTCAGTTCAGTGTGACAATGTGCCGAAGTTTTGTTTCTTAAATTTATTTTCACAAGTGCCTAATGACCTGAGTCTGTTTGGATGCTTTTATTTTGTCTTTTTTCTATTTAATTTGGGACAAATCTGGATAACTGTTTTTTTTGGTTTGTTTTTTTTTTTTATATTGAATATTTAAAACCATTTAAAATATTTATGGATTTTATTTAAAGACTGGATGTAACCGTGTATTTTATTTTGCCCAGTGTTTATTATTTTTATTGATTTTAATTCTTGCTGGCTGTGGTGGCAACACACTGAGACGCTTCCTGTTTCCTCCTGGCAGGTTTCGTTTGCGCGGCCGAGTTCAGACATGATAAAAGATGCAAATCTTTATATCAGCGGGCTGCCGAGGACGCTCAGCCAGCAGGACCTGGAGGACATGTTCTCCCGCTTTGGGCACATCATCAACTCCAGAGTGTTGGTGGACCAGGCCTCCGGTAACACACACAGTCAGTGACCACACAGTCATGTGACCAATCACAACCTGCGGGCTGGACACATTTCACCAGTAATCTCATTGGCTGTCTAGGTCTGTCAAGGGGCGTGGCCTTCATCCGCTTCGACAAGAGGGCTGAAGCCGAGGACGCCGTCAAACACCTGAACGGGCACACGCCTCCCGGCAGCTCTGAGCCAATCACAGTCAAGTTTGCTGCCAATCCCAATCAGGCCAGGAACTCTCAGATGATGTCACAGATGTACCATGGCCAATCACGGCGCTTCGGAGGACCCGTCCATCACCAGGCCCAGAGGTTCAGGTAGGTAATCAGATTACAGAGATGCTCCTGTCTGACTGGCTGCTCACTAAGTGTCTACTTCAATGCTAGATCTGAATTACGCTTCCTGTTTGGATCCAGGTTTTCTCCAATGAGCGTCGACCACATGGGCGGCGGGGGCGGAGTCTCGGGGAACTCGTCCACCGGTTGGTGCATCTTCATCTATAATCTGGGTCAGGACGCGGACGAGGCCATTCTCTGGCAGATGTTTGGGCCGTTCGGCGCCGTCGTCAACGTGAAAGTGATCCGAGACTTCAACACCAACAAGTGCAAAGGCTTTGGCTTCGTCACCATGACGAACTACGAGGAGGCGGCCATGGCGATCCACAGCCTGAACGGGTACCGGCTGGGAGACAAAGTCCTGCAGGTGTCCTTCAAGACCAGCAAGGGACACAAGTAGAGGGGGGTGCAGAGAGGAGGAGGGGAAAGGAAGGAGAGGGGCGGTCAAACTTTTTTTTCTGTCAGTTTTGTCAGTGGAGGGTTTTTTTTCTCCCAGCATGCACAGTTTCTTTCAGGCTGTATGACATCACTTGTTGCTGAGTTTAAATGTTGGTCTAAGATGGTTGAATGACTTTAAACTTGTTCACGTGTTGAAATGTTTGAAGCGTCTCTGCTGGTGTGTGAGTAAATAAAACAGGAAGTCAGAGGTCACGGAAACCACGTTAACAGGAGAAATCTGCTCTTTGTCAGCAGTCGCTCACTTTTATGTTTAGAAATACTGAGTTTCAACCAGAAGCTGTTAGCAACTAAAACATATTAAATACATGATTATTAAAGGTTTGTCGTCAAACGATAACGTCGCTCTTGTAGAAGAATTAATCTCAGAGCTGCTCAGATACATCGTAAGTCTCAGGTGATTGACAGCTCTCTGGGCCAATAAGCATGCAGGAGGCAGGGCTCCAGGTTTCTGCAGGAACAACAATAACAAATTTTATTTCAGAATTTTAGGAATGGCTTGCAGGTAAAAACACCTGACTTCTAAATATTAGAAACTCTAGGATCCTTTTTTCTCTTTGGTATTTTCATTTATATTTTTGAATTGCAGCTTCATTGTGATGTTGAACATTGGATGTTGTTTATTCATGAATAAATCTGTTTATGTAAAACCCTTCTTCAATGTATTCTGATTTTTCCTCACATCGCTCAAATTTAATGAATGAACTCTGTTCCTTTTTATAGAAATGATTTTTTTTCTGTGATATTTTAAGCCATTTCTTTTCATTCATTTGATCATTAGTTGCTGTTTGTTGATTATCTGATGTGGTTCAAAAAAGGCTTTGCTAAGATCCAAAAAATGCTTATTGCATTTTATTAAAAAAATAATTGTAACCTGCACGGCTGTTAGGAACAGTGACCCAACTACTTTCTGTGTTACCTGTGAAGCCGTGCAGGTGAACAGGTGAGTTTAATAATGAGGTGACCTGCCTGTATTGTGTGACTTAATTATCACTGTGATGCGAGATATCGAATACAGCGGTGCCTCGACTTACTAGTTTAATTTGTAATTACTTACTTGTTAATGCCATTAATCCATTCTGGCTCCCATAAAACACCAGAATTTTTGTTACATTCTTTAAAATAAGAAAAATGTACTTATCAATCAACCTGAACCCTATGAATAAGAAATATAAAATTATTTTTGATTTCGTAACCTGAATTTTAGCAACTCAGCAAAAAAATCGACCTGTATCTCGATCGTATCTGCCCTTTGCCCAGATGCGAGTAAAAAGATCAACAATTACAACTTTAACCCTCAGTCTTAATTCAGTTAGTTTCCCATCTCTGGGGGAGTTAGAAGTATAAATTAAACATAAAATAGACAACAACAATGAAAGAAGTTGAAATAGTTAAAATGCAAGCACTGAAGGAAGTTTCAGTTTTCGGGTGACCACGAACTGAAGTGAGTGAATGTGAAGCTTTGCATGGAAACGAAGTGTGATTGATTCAGCTGAAGTGTGAACAGCATCACTGAAAGCTTATGAAGGCAATAAAAAAAATTTAAGTAATTAACCAACCAGTGAGAGATGAAAGTGGTTTAAGTGTTAGATCAGGAGTGAAGGATGCTCTTGGCTCTGAAGGTGTCTGCTCAGTTTGTACGTCTGATTTGGGATCAGCTCACATTTGGGAAGCGACTCTACGAACTCCGAAGACAGATCAACTGTCTTAATCAATAGCAGATCAGTTCAGTTAAACTAATCACAAAGGTCTAAATGTTCATGCTCATTCAGAGAAAGCTGACATGAGGATGGACTGTTTCATACTATCAATCATGTTATTGATCACAGATCAGCTCTGATCAGCTGCAGGTTCGCAGATCATGTTAATACGTCCTGTTGATACGAACTTCTGTAACATACGAAGATGAAGATAAAACATTTCTATAGTTATTTTTCTGTTGTTGTTCTTGTGCTGTTTGTTTGATCTAACCAGGTCAAACCCATCTGTGGTGGCTTGAAAGGTTCTTTAGTTGTTGTAGTTATATAAATAAATAAATGAGCTGAGAGTCACTGGCCTGAGAGCAGCTGGCAGTGCAGGTGGAGTCGGTGGAAATGTCCCGTTAACAGCAGCAGACCTGAACAGACCTTTGGAGGACAGGAAGTCTTCGTCCCAGGAAACCGTCGGATAGACCACAGACTCATCGGAAAACACAGCAACGCAACCTGCAAATACAACAACATTAACCAGCCGCAACAAACATCAACCAACAAATCAACATTTACACTAACAACAGCTAACAAACATCAATATTAACAGCTAACAAACATCAACATTAAACTAACAAACATCAACATTAACAGCTAACAAACATCAACATTAAACTAACAAACATCAATATTAACAGCTAACAAACAT
>JBAJHX010000107.1:0-11017 GCA_037176925.1 Amniataba percoides
AGCTCTGATAGACCAGGCCAAACACCTGGGCAACCTGACCTTCAACATCTGGAACAAGATGAAGAAGATGGTCTCCTTCACTCCTGTGATTCTGGACCCAAACACTGCTCATCCAGAATTTATCCTCTCTGAAGATCTGACCTGTGTGAGTCATGGACAGAGACAAAACCTTCCTGAAAACCCGGAGCGGTTTGACTTTCATCGCTCTGTTCGGGGCTTGGAGGGCTTCAACTCAGGGACTCACAGCTGGGATGTTGAAGTTGGAGACAATGCAGCCTGGTTTATCGGCATGGCTGCAGAGTCTGTCCAGAAGAGGGGACGCATAAAATCTGGGTTCTGGCAAATCGAGTATTACAATGGTAAATACAGCGCCCGCTTGTTAGGAGAGCCACCCACCGTGCTGCGAGTGAAGAGGAAGTTTCAGAAGATCAGCGTTCATCTGGACTGGAACAGAGGAAAACTGTTCTTCTCTGATCCAGACACCAACACACACATTCACACCTTCACACACACCTTCACCGACAGGCTGGTGCCATGCATCGGCACTTTGAATGAACTTCCACTGAAGATTTTACCACACAAGGTCTCTGTGACAAGAGAACAGCTCAGTTAGTTTTCACCTGATGAATGTAAGTCCGATATATTCTCTCTCTTTTGCTTTGGTCCCGATCGATCAACAAATATGAGGAGCTGACAGAGACTAAAAAGCTCCTTGGAGTAGCAGCATTTGTAAAACTTCTCATTTGATTTATTGTTAATACAAAAGTATTGATTGGTGGTGTTGATTTGTACGACATCTGCTGTAACTTCTTATCTGTTTTCTTTAATATTACTATTAAGTGTAATAATGTTCCTTTTATTTCACATCGCGTATTTTCAATTGGTTTTGGTTAAATTTCAGCATCATGAATACAAATACCCTCCATTATATTTCATCATCTGTAATTCTTGAATACACAAAGCATGAAGCAATTGAGATTCACATTTAGCTTTTACTTTCCTCTTACAAGTTTGACCATTACACCATTAAACTACATTACAAAGGTATGTTATTGGTTTTCAGCCACAGGTCACAACTAAATCTTTTGGTCATGAGATGACTGATGGGGGAGGAAAGAAAAGGAATTTCAGATATTATTTTTATTATTATAGTTATTGTTGGTTGTGAAATGTTGAATATTTTTTCTCTGAGTCTCAAATTGTTTTTTTAAATGAAACTGTTGGAATTTTATTTTATAATTGAATACGGTATATACAGCACAGTTGTTGTTATATGATTTAACCACATGAGGTCCTACAAGTCTCACAGAGATTGACTTTGTTTACAACAGACAGCGTAACAATAATAATCAGTATAATCAGTGTAATCCACAGTAATCCACAGTCAGCAGGAGCATCAAAATCAAATTCAGGAGAGTTTCTTTGACTCACTGAACAAGTTTCTGATTTCTCACTGAACTCCTTTCCTTTTCATCACTCTCTCCACAAGAAAACCTTAAATGATGAGTCACGTTGTGTTTTGTTTTTTTTTGTCAAATGGTGCCGCTTGTCTCACTGACCAGTCACTGTTGTTGATTGTTGCCATGGAAACACAGGTTATCAGGTGGCAACTTACTGTTGCCGTGGAAACATAGCCCTCAGGTCTGAACTAGCCTTGCTGCAAGATGGTAAACATTTTAGATTTCAAAAATGTCTTTATTTGTGAAACTGTCAAACTCACATCAGACTCATCAAAGAGCAGAATAAAGACACTTTAATTGAAAAAAATCAAAGCAGTCTAATGTGTGTGTGTATGAAGCTGGTACCAGATCTGGCAAATCTTTCTGTCAGATCATGAGTTTCATTTCCTTTCTGGTTTCGTACATGTGAGTGTGTGTGTATGTGTGTGTCAGATTAAGTCAGTGAGTCTAATAAGAAGTCTTCATCCGTCCACCAAAAGAGGAAACCCCGTCCTCTCACTGCAGCTCCAAATCTCCGCTGGTGAGACAGAAAACTGCTGGTGAGTGAAATGACATTTAAATGTCCTTAAATACTGATGATTGTTCAATATTTATAGCATTTAATAGTTACTTAATTCAAACATTTTATATTTTGAAGACAAAGGTGATTAAATTTCCACTGTGATAGATTATCAGTCTGCAGAAATCAATGTAAAAACTTGTATAATTCCATTTATGATTACAAACGATGGAGCATGTAACATTTTAGATTTAGTTAGACTGGATTTTAGCCATAGTCATGTTGGATACTGATGATCAGCAACTGTTGTTTCTTTCACTGTTTTCAGTATTAACACATATATTGCATTTTTAAATTTAAATTTTTATGTATTTGAACAATTTCTGTGTCTTCTTGTGTGCTTTTTGCAAATCACTTTGCCTCAGATTGCCCCTTTTTTGGACAAATAATTGAGGAATATAGAAGTTAAATGAGTCCATGTTTCATGTATCATGTTTGAAATGGGAGCATTGCCAGCAAAGTCCTTTCAACTATCCCACCTCTACACCAAAAACACACAGTTAAATTATATGAACTTTAAACCGGTATCTTTTCAATGACAAAATTTAATTATATTCTCCTGCTTTTTAATTTGAAGGTCTAAGTTGTGTTTCAAAACCTTCTTCACGCTGTAAGAAATTGAGTGTACTGGAGAAAAGCTGGTCTAAAGGTGATATTTTATCAAATGTAAACAAATTAGGTCTATGAATATGGCATTCAACGGCATTCATTAAACACCCAAGAGGTTTATAGCAGATTCCCAGGACAAAATACCAACAATAAAATAAAACATCTTGTGTATGATCTGTTCATTGTCTGTCATGTTTTGACTGAATATCACCTTCCTCTTCTTCTAAATATTATTTATTGTTATTTCCAGTGTTTTGGACCATGGGAGGTTATTATGGGCTGCTGGTTCTGGTGGGCCTGGCTTTGCTCCTGACGAATGGCCAGTGTGATGTGAACTGTCAGGGGACAAACGGCCAGCCGGGAGAGAAAGGAGCCCCGGGAAGAAATGGATGGCCTGGACAGAAAGGAGAGAAAGGAGAGCCAGGTAAGAGTCTCCTGAACGTACAAATTTCTCATTTACAGTATCTGTTTGTCCTTCCATGTAATCATACCGTGTGTGCATATTTTTCTCCTGATAGCTAAAGCGACTATAATCTGTATGTTTATGATAAATATAAAGACATTCAACTCATTGCTTAGCCACAACTTTATTTTAATTTAATGTTTTGGTTCACCCACGCTGCTCTCATAGTGTCACTTTCAGCAGGCAGATATAAAAAAAACTGTAAAAACTGTAAAAACTACAACGATACACTCTCTGCTCATCTCCAAACTGCAGACAGCTTCAGTTAGAGATGAAATAAAATGGATTATTTAGCACTTTATCAGACAGATAGTTCCCTCAAGAGTTGAAAGAGACACAAAAGAGCTAAAAGAGAGTAAATATTGAAGTCACATTCATCAAGGTGACACAAAAATGGCTCCAAATAAATTATATATTTCTCAGTGATGTTATTTAAACAATCAACTTAACGGCTGATGATGTGTCAGTGTTTTGTGCAGAGCAGGTTTAATCTTTTTTCTCTTTGTCTCCAGCCGTGATGAGAGATGGCCCCGTGGATGCAGGAGCCCTCACTAGGCTGAGGGGGGAGATGGGGAGTCGGGGTTTGCAAGGGGACATGGGTCCTAAAGGTTACCGTGGAGATCTGGGAGCAACAGGTTCACCTGGACTTCCCGGTCGCCCCGGCCCTGATGGACGGAGCATCGGCCGCGGTAAATAAAACCTGTCTGAGTCTGTGTCACCTTTGACAACATCCTGAGTAAGCTGCTCTTATTTATCTGATTGAAAATATTATAAAACTGGTGTGTGTGTGTGTGTGTGTGTGTGTCCTTTCCACATGTAGGACAACACTCCCCTCAGCAGGCCCGTTCAGCCTTCTCAGCGATGAGGACCCTTCAAACTTATCCCAGCATTGAAAGGGTTGAGTCTGCCACCCTCCCTCCTTTCTGTTTCAGATTATTCAAAACAAAATCATTTGAAATCTGCAATATTACATGTTTATTTCTTGAATGCCTGCTGGAATAAAGAGCATTGCATTTGAATACTTAAGTGTAGCTAAATTTACAGTTCAGTCCCAGATAATAAATTAACATATTATCCCAAATATCTCTAGTGGGGATCCAGTTCTGCAGATAGTTTTAGTTTTATCATGACAGTTTTGAGTTGTTTGAATAAATTTCTGTCCCTTTAGTCAGCACCAACCAAAGGAACCAAAAGAAATAAGAAAATACAGAAACATGCAGCAGCTCTGATTGATTTATGTGTATGTGTGTGTTTATCACAGCCAGTAACCTATGACGTCATTGTGGTCAACAAACCCCAGGCTGACTTTAACAAAGAGAGAGGTCAATTCACCTGCAGAGTACCGGGTGTTTATTACTTCACCTTCCACGCTGTGACCAAGGTAACACACCGCTGTCTTTTCTCCTGCTGCACATCTCCATATAAGAATAAATGCTCACCATTTTGTAAATGTGTTATTTTAACAATTTTAAGTTTTCTGAGATATGCAATCTGCACCTAGAGCATAATGGATGTACTGCGTTTTTATGTTTTGTATTTTAGGCCAGCATTTGTCTGCGTTTTGCCAGTGAATCTCTGAGCGAGAAGGTGGGATTCTGTGATTACAACATCTTATCAAGGAACAATGAACAGGTCAGTTTTTTGCACTACAGACCCTGAGCGATGCCAGGAAGGGAAATATTTGATAAATGATTCACTAAAATTACGAACTTATTCTTTAAGTTTAATAATCAGACTTCATAATCAATCACTGACTCCTTGTTGATTGCACTGTTCATTTTACACATCATCGGTTGAGTTTTGTCATTAAACCTCGCTGTGATCTGTGTTGTTTTTCAGGTGCTGTCGGGGGGCGTTGTTCTGGAGCTGAGAGCGGGGCAGAGGGTTTGGCTCGAGGCCTTCAAAGATAGGCAGTCAGACAACGATATACGAGACTCCCGAGAAAAACAGATCATCTTCAGTGGCTTCCTGCTCTTCGCAAACTCAGCATAGCACAGTATCACACAACACAGTAATATCTGCAAAGATATTTACAAGTGAACACACACAAGTAATTTTGAATTTTTTTCAGCTGATCTGTTTCTTTCATAATGACTCATGTAAACCCTCTTTGAACGTTCACTTTGTTTGTGAATGCAACAGAAACAAAATTAAAGTCTATTCTTGAGTCTAACTATGTGTGGTATGATTTTGTTTTACACAGATTTTAAAGTGATTTTTGTCGTGGCCACCAGAATAACAAATATTTTCGGACTTTTTGCCATTTTAATGTCATCACAGTTCACATCGTTTCAAAATCTAAAAATGAGCTTGGAGGAAGTTTAAAGAAACATCTTCCATCTTTTGGTAAAAAAAAAAGAAAGAAATTGAGCTCTCACATCACAAAGTAATCTGCCAACAAAAGCTGACCCTGGTTTAAGTTTAAATGACCCTCCATTATTTTGTCCTCCCGCATCAACACCAAAACAGACAGCAGATCCACTTAAATCAATGAGTGACTGAGCGAGGCCTTTTCAAGCTCTGCTGTGGGCGCATCTATGCATAAATAACTAAATGTCAACACCACAGCTATGATGTGTTGTTAATTTCTCATCAGAGCTATAGGTGTCAGGTCAGCAGCAGAACAAGGCTAGCAGTTTCCCCCTGCTTCCAGTCTTTGTGCTAAGCTAGGCTAACCACATCTTGGCCTATCTTTGCTCTGGATGCACACAGATGAAGCTGATGATATTTCCCATCTGACTCTGTGGAAACAGAATAAGCCTTTTTTTTAATAAACACCATCCAAGCACAAGAGACACCGATAAACACAACATAGATTGTCACACAGTGAAAGTAAAAGTTTTTTTCCATCATAAAACATTGCAGTCCCCAATGAAACTTGAAAAAACATCACATTAAGCTTTTATGAAGGTTATGGAAGTGAAACATTTTGGTTTTCTGCACTTCTTCTTTTCGGTAAACTTTTGTCACTTGGGCGTATTTTAACTTGACCTCTTCCTTCCATGTTTGTGTGTGTTTTGAAGGTAACCCTCATTTTATTTTGATTAAATTGCTGAAATGTGTTTTTCACAAGAACATGCCCTGATATGAGTCATATGCTGCACGGGGGCGGATGAAGGTCTTGGATGTTCACAGTGAAACTGTTTATTCAGCACGTGTCCACCAGCTGCACAAGCACAACAGTGACATTTTCTACTAAGCAATAAAGGCTCTGGCAATGAAGATGTGCAAATATTCTCTCAGAGTGTAAATGCATTCAGTGTGTTCATTGGGATACAGCCTTTGGTATTTTGTTATTTTCAGCAAATCCCAAGACGAAGTGTGTCAATTTTCCTGCTCCTTCTGTGGTAACCAAACAAATAACCACAATATCTAGTTTACTTTAAAAATAATATCCTGAAAATGTTACATTTTTAGGAAAAACTTTCATCAATATGATCAAATATTCAGGGACTATTTTCAGTGGTGGATTAATCTACATTTGGTGCTGTAATGAGCAAATGTAGTTTTGTGGGATAAAGTACAGCAGATCACAATAGAGGAATAAAATATATCAGGCCTTTGCTGCGCACATGAGACTCAAGACCGAAGAATAAGATTTTTTATTTTTTATGTTGATAGTTCATTTGAAAATCAAGCTTTGTTTGCCAACAAAATTCTTGTTTGTTCACTGTTTTGTTTTGTTGGATTTGTTTATAGTAATAAAAATGTAAAATATCAGTTCACAGCATAAGTTACCTACATAACCAAATGCCTGAGCACACCCTATTCTGTCTGTTTTTTCCTGATTCTCTTTGCCTCCTCAGTTTTACAAAGATAAAAGTATATCGGAGCTGGACCTCACTAATGCACTTATGTTTGAATATGAGCAAATCCCAGCAGCAGCTTCAACATCTGGTAGAAAACCTGAGACAGTGGGGGCTGTTACAGCAGAAGATTGATGCCCTTTGTTTCTCATCTCATGTGGTTGTAACGTTCAGGTGTCCACATACTTTTGATCATGCAGGAAACTCCATTTGTCCACCTCTATTGTTTTTCTGTCTTGACAGCTTACTGGTAGATTAATTACTAAATTAATGATTTAGTAGATGTTTCAGAAAAGGTTGAGACACACTCTCATCTCTCTTTCATTTCCCCCCCCCCCCCCCCTCTCTCTCTTTCTCTCAATAACCTCTCAGAATTGCAGAACTACAGTCGGCTCAGAAAAAGCTGCTGAATCTTTGGTTTAGAGTCGGCTTCCTCCTCTGGCGGCTGCAGGACTCGGAGCTTCACATCAGTTTGCTTCGAACTCACCGAGGAGGGTTTCAACTTTCTGTTGGTCTGTTCCCTCAGGTGAGCTTTTACACCTTTTTTTCTACTTATGTGTTGATAACAGATTACTAAATTGAAGTTACTGTCTTTACTTTACTTGGTGAGAAAATGATCATCTCCAGTATCTTTATCATAATGATGTGTTTTTTCATAGTAAAGAAGGACTGTGATATTTGATCGGTATAACATATCTAATCATATTATATTGTTAATATTTAGAGTACTTCAGAGTGTTTTCTGTCAGCAGATGATTCATTTCCTCTGAGGCACTGTGGTACATTTGAACACTGTTTTTATTATAAACTGTTTATGTTATAAACCAGGAAACATTTTCCTCTTTCCTCCTGTCATCCCCCATCTTCTTTCCCTCCTTCTGTCCTCACCTCCTCTCCTTCTCATCTCATCCTTCCTTGTCTTCTTTCCTCCTTTCCTCTTAGTATCATGTCCTCAGCATTTTTATTTGTTCCCTTGTTCCTTTCTTTCTTTTCCTGTATTTTTCTCCCCACTATTCTTTCTCCAAGTCTCCTCTTTTTTTACCTTATCTCTTCCACTCTCTCCTCTTTCATTTCTATCCTCTCTTCCTCCCCTTGTTTCCTCTCATCTTACTTTGTCTTTTTCGTCTCTCTATCAGGTGTACCATCATGTTACATCATAGTTTCATCGTGATCGGGGCCCTTTTGTCATTGGTCACGCCCCTGCTGGTAGCCATGGAGACCTGCCCAGCTGCAGGGATGCCCGGGATGCCAGGTACGTGTGTGTTTGTGTATATGTTATTGTGTTTTTTCTTTTTTGTTTGTTTTGTCTTGTTTTGTTTGTTTATCATTGTTTCCACCCTCAGGTATTCCTGGGATTCCTGGCAGAGACGGCCGTGACGGAGAAAAAGGACAGAAAGGACAGCCAGGTATCCAACACACTCAACACTCACAGACATGCTTGTTGAATTGATAAAAAGCTATTTTTATTCCAAGTAAGTGGCTTTATTTTTTTGTCTGTGAATTGAAAATCCTATTTTGACAAGCTGGGTCTTGATTTTGGACTTAAATTTATCATGGCATGATACAAAACAAAACACAGAGACACAACATCCATTGTTCGATTCCCACTCTGGACCTTTATGGTATGTCTCTCTCTTTTTCCCTGTCTACCTCTAATTACCAGTTTTCTATTAACAAAGGCAAATAATAATGGAAATACGAAACAGCTTTATGATATATTTTAAAGAATTAGATTAAATGAATGAAGGGTTAATCCGAATTGTCATATTATTAGCATACAAGTATTTACTCTCAGCTTTATAAAGTTTATTTGACAGAAATAGAGGGCAATCAGTATTTGCTATTTAATTCATTCAACAAATTTTAAGCCACAAGACTCAAACCTCTGATTTTAAGATATAAAATGGATCTGAAGCTGGTAACTATTTTCTTGCTATACGTGTTCCCTTAAACATCTTCCTGCCTATCACATTTCTCTTTGAGTCTTTTGTTATGATTGCCTTATCTAACTCTGGGAAAAAAAGCAAACATATTTCCCAGAATGTGGGGTTATTATGTGCGATGACCGGCCTGTTGTTGGCGTTTACAGGAGCAGAGTGGCAGGGCAGCCTCAGGCCTCAGCAGGGAGAAAAGGGGGAGCCGGGGTCGATGGGGTTTCCCGGTAAACGAGGTCAGAGCGGGGATCCCGGAAAACCAGGACTCCCGGGGATAGCCGGACTTCCAGGAGAACCTGGAGAAGCTGGGTATGTAATGGGACAAACCCCTAAGCAAGGAAATGATGCTCTAATGAAGAGAGGCAAAGAAGGGTGGATGTTGTTTGTTCAGTAAAAAAAAAAAAATTGACCAGTTGAAAAATATTTCCTGTGAAAATCTAATAAAATACCTTTAATATTCACATTTTCTTACATTGTACATATTATTAAATAACTTTTATAACTATTGCATTAGGGGACGAAGGTGGCCTTTTTACCTCTGCATTCTTTTTACCTTTTTTTTCTTCCATCCTTTTAGCCTACATATTTTTACTTTTTCATGTGTGTGTGTAAACCACTTTATAGCTGTGTGTTTTAAAAGGTGCTATACAAATGAAGCTTTTCTTACTTACTTACTTAATCCTGCTGTGAGCATCACTTTGTGTTGATTCTGTGGCTGCAGGTCCGCTGGAGTCCAACAGCAGGCGGCCTTCAGTGTGGCCAGAGGGACCAACGAATACCCAGAGAGAGTCAGCGTCATTCGGTTCACGAAAGTCATCACCAACATCAATAATGACTACAACATAGAAACAGGACGCTTCAGGTGAGGAAAATCGCACGTTCACCTCTCATTCAGGAGACAACAACCTTACGTTTTATACTGCTAATTTGTATATTCAGCAAACAAACTTTCTCAAATCCTGGTTTTTGTTATTTTTGTTAAGGTCAGAAAAAATATTTCAAATGAGTGAGATTAATGTCTGAGTCCTTCCCAAGTAATTACAGTTCACCCACAGAGGGACATGAATGTGTGCACCAAATGTCACTGTGATCCATGAACTTGTTTCAGATATTTCATTCAAAAATATGAATGTGAACCTTGTGATGGTGCAAAAGGAAAAGTCACTATTGTCATTAAGATTCATCCTCAGGAGACCATGAATATCTGTACAAAATTTCATGGAATGTAAAAAAGCCACGCTGTGATGAATTAATTAAGTTTGTGCGTTGTAGGTGTCGGGTCCCGGGGACGTATTACTTTGCGTATCATGCCTCTTTGGACGACCGACTGTGTGTGCTGATGAAGCAGGGCGAAACACTGCTGGCATCGTTCTGCGATCATCGGCGTAGCAGGAGACAGGTATGAGCATAAAGCACGATGGAGCAAACACTGAGCACTATGTCCTGTATGTAGCTCACATACAGTAAAAATGAGTGAATGTACTTCCCTTCACTGGTGATAATGTCACATCTGACTCCAGGTGACTGCGGGCAGCCTGGCCGTTTACCTGTCGAGCGATCAGGAGGTTTGGCTGGAGACCAAAGACTACAGAGGCATGAGAGGTCAACAGGCTGGTTACAGCGTCTTCTCCGGCTTCCTGCTGCACTCCCACTGACCCACAGGACGGGAAGCATGAAACAGCTTTTTTTCTTCACCTTTTCTCAACAGTTTTACGTTAACGATGACAAAATAATGTCGTCCCTTCCTTCACACTGACCATATTGAAAATGTCCAGTTCATATCTCCCCGTCATCAATCTCTGACTTTAAGGGGACGTAAATTGAAAAAGTACAGTCTTATATATACATATATTTACCTGTGAATCTGGTGAGTTGGCCGTCTCACTTATAAACAGCACGTGGAGCAAATTGCACATAAAATAAAGATAAAATGGGTTTTTAGTTGGAATGAAGCGTGTTTCTGTCTTGAATGCAAGAGGAGGATTGTACAGTAAAACATCATGAGAGGAACCATCTGTTGATATTGTCTACTCTGTAAGAAACAGATAATTTGAATGGCAAAACCCAATAAAATGAAATAAACAGCTGAAAAAACTTTGCATTCCTGATTTTTTTAATCATTTGTGTTGCCATGTTTTTAAGTATTTATCAAGCTGATCACTGCACAGAGAGCTACTTTGTGGAAT
>JBAJHX010000113.1:0-12177 GCA_037176925.1 Amniataba percoides
GCAAAAGAGAATCTACAAGCAGCTCCGAATAAAATGAAAAGGCTGTATGACCGTCATGCTGAGAGTTGTGAGTTTAGCACCGGTGATCAAGTTCTTCCCCTCCTGCCTTTAGCTTGTTCTCCTTTTCAGGCTAAGTTTTCTGACCTAAGGTGTCAGACCTGATCTCCTTAATCTCAACTCTTGACAGGAAGAAATCTATGCAGATGTGCCATGTTAACTTAGTTAAGCCTTATTATGCTCGCTCTTCCAATTCATATTCTGGTCTTTCACTTGCCACTGCTGCAGTTGCTGCTCCAGTGGATCCTCATTCCACCGCTCAGCAGACACTGAGGAAATGTTGGACGTTCCAGACGATGGAATATTTAGAGGGAGACTTAAAAACTCAGAGTCACTTGCCAAGCTTCATGAGTTGTTGAAACATCTACCAGAGATAAGACAAAAAGAACTAATTAATCTAATCAAAAGTTATCCCTGTTCGAACAACTAACCTGGGCACCTTTGACAGTCAACCTGGCAAAGTGTGATTTTGTTAAGGCAACAGTCACCTAAGTGGTTGATCAGGTGCAGGTGCGCCCAGTAAATGCTTGTCTAAATGATAGTCTGAGTCAGTGTGTTCAGGGGCATGTTTATTCTGGAAAACAGAACAGTGCGTCCTGTGAGTGTCACCTGAACTGAGGACAAAGGTGACACACTTGGCTTTATGCGAACTCTTTCTGCTGTATTGCACATTCAGTGTCATGACGCCCATCTTAGAACTCCTCTTAAGAGGAGTCTAACGTAATCTATTGTACCAGTTCCTTGGATGGGTGATTTATACACACCAGTGAACTTAACAGAAGACAGATTTTGTTAAATCAAACATAATACTGTAAGGCAGCCAAACAAAAACACTCCTCCATGTTTCAAAATTGTAACAATTTGTTGTTGTTATGAATCTGTTGATTTTTGTCATAAATCAGTTTGTGTGGTTTGGTTTTTTTTGTTTTGTTTTCAGCATGCAACAGTCCCTTCCTCATAGTTTGAAAACCTTTCATGGGTCATACATCAGGTTTTTCCATACCATAGTTATAATATATTTAATGACATTAACCTCAGAGTGCATGGATGTAATAATAATGCTCCAGGATGTTTATAAAAAGTGCAGTATCTACCATAGTGTAAAGCAAAAAACATAAACATAATGGTAATAAAATAATAAATAAATAATAAACTAAATAAAATAGATGATAAAACATAACATTGAAAAGTTGGAATGCTGTCATTTGAGCTTTTATAGGCTGATTATTTTACTCTTAAAATAATTTAAATAAAACTCAACACTTAAAACTACATAATGAAATGTGATGTGGATAATCTTCACAGAATTCTCAGAAAAACTGCAGTATCCATTTATGTTTCTATCTCTTTAGTCTAGTTTAAGAAAATCAACTTTAGTTTTATTTGTGTTTTTGTAGTTGCAGTTGCAGTTAAAAATCTGTTTTCACATGAATTGTGCTTTTCTATGGCATAACATTTTTATGGAGCACTAAGTTTAGACCAAATAGGGAGTTATTTCATTGTGTCTTTGTGGGGCAGCACAGAGAAATAGACAGATCGATTCCATGTAGTTTTACTTTTATAGTGTTTACCTTTATTCAACAGGAGGTGTTACACAAACTCACTCTTCCGAGAACACAAACTAAGAGCACAGTTTTCTGTGTACAACACTGTGGATGTTGTTGTAAAGACAGTTTGACATTTTCTGTGTCATTTCCCATGAACATCACTAAAACTCACACAAATGTAATGTTTCCCAACTGACAACATGCTCCTCTGGCAAGATAAAGATAAAGTACTGTGCATAGTGAATATCAGCAAAGCTGCTTCTCCGTCAGAACACGTTTTGTCTTATTTAGTCACAGAGCATCGCCAACCACAGAGGGAAATCATGTTTGGCTTCAGCTAAAGAATCGTGGATTAACAACGTTTTGTAGCATCTTCAGCCCTCTTGGGTATTTTGAGCTGGTGAAACAGCAGCCCCAAGCTCATATCCTCCTCAAGCCTTTGTGAGAATCCTCAGCATCTTAGAGCTTTATGACTCTTAGTTTTTTCTCATACCTTAAAGGAGACTGGTGAGGTGACCTACAGGAGAAACAGGGTTGAGGACTGGGCTGGTGGAGGAGAAGATCCAGGTTTCATAGTTTGCTTTAGGAGACTATCCTCATTGGATGTCAGCACAGTCCAGCACACTAGAAAAAGCCTTTACTTCATCAGCTGAGGCAGTGAGCAGTGTCTGAACCCATTTCATTTCTGCTTGTCACATCTTAAAGTTTTCTTATTATCATTAAAATCCCATCTCATATGTTTGTTTGTGAGCTCATTCTATTCTGTCTCAATGCAATTTGTGTTTTCAGTGTTCAGTCAAAAGGAGAATACAATATGGTTGTCTATAATGTCATTTGTTTTCACCTTTTGGAATTTCTGGTTCCCTGCAGAAACAGCACATGAAATAACACCACAAAGAAAATTAGAATTTCATGTAAAATCCATAAAATGCAGGAAGCTAGAAATACTGGTGGTGGTTATGCTTATGCATCAAATAATGGAAAATGATATTGTTGTATTGTTTCATTCTGTTTTATGCTAAAATGTATTTAGCAGCATTTTCAGCACTACAGACAGCGACAGTGTTTCTCTGCCTGTGCTCTCACTTAAAATACCCCGCACAGGTGTTCACAGTTATTCTGATTGATTAGATCTCCGCTCAGACTGAAGTTAACCGAGTGTAAAGTGGTTTTGAGGATGATAAACAAGTAAACCGCCCTGAGAAGAGTCTAAACAGGCCAAATGGGTTAAAACAGCTGTGTGGGTGGACTTTGACTGCATAGGGCCTGCAGTGAAAGAACTGCATACATTGTTATATTAGTCAGGTATATTGAAACTTTTGTAATACAACCCTCGCCATTATTATCATTTTACCGTTAGAATGTGTTTATTTACAAAGATGCGCCCTGTCATCAGTGTAAAAGCTTTGATAAAAATGTGTGTCTATGAGAGAGGTTGCAGCCATGGTGGGCAGAGGAGAAATATGGTTGTCGTTTGGCCTTAATCATCACATCCTTGGAGATCAGGCAAAGTGCCAGATGTTATTTGTGCAGCTTGTAAAAGGATTGGAAGAGAGAGGGAGAGAGGGAACTTGGGTGGGGGTGGGTGGTGGGGCAGAATGACAGTTACATAAAAACACAAGGCCGAAAGTGCACTGACACGACATGTCATGATGAAGGGCAAATGGGAGGTAGCAGCGATGTTATTCTCCATGTTAAATATTCAGATTGGAAGGAGGCTAAAGAAAGGCAGAGAGCCTGTGTGACCTCTTTTGCGGATTGTGGGTGTGCATGTGTGTATGATCTGAAATGTCAGCCGGTCTTACTTATCAGCAACGGTTCTGGAGGCGACACATGCAGAGAAACAAAACACACATATGTATACATAGCGTAGATCACTATGCCCATATATCCAGTGTAGATGGAGATTTACAAAAACATCATTTTGTTTTTCTTCAGTTACTTTGGTCATACATGTATGATTTTTAGATTTTATACATCTTTGGATTTTCGCCTCAGAAATACATACATACATGTCAGATCAAAAGAGGAAATATAGATAGACAAAGGATAAAGTCCTTTTGGTCCTTCCATTTAATTGCTGGTTATCTAAAGTACCACACTTGTGTGTGAAATATAGTCACGTATTGTGCTTAGAAACAGTTGTCTGTCAAACAAGCCACATGAACCTGTGTTGCTTAAAATATCACCCATTTAAAAAACTTTGATATATAATGTATGCTCAAGGTCATTTTTCCTCTCATTACAGTTGTTGCACACCTTGATTATGCCTATGGGGAAACTAAAGTAAAATTAATTAGGTTTTGATTTTGTGTTTTAAGTGATTTGAGATAAAAGATAAAAAAAATGCAAGCTTTTCTTCCTTTTTCTTTGTAACGCAGCAGAGGTTGTGAGGGTGTATAAAGCTTCATGTTTTTTACACTCATTACATTATATTTTTGACACACCTGATCATCTTTTACTTTAATGTTGTTTTCAAGGCTCCATTCTAACCATGCTGTTTTGCAAGTTAATTTTAGCAAGCCAGCACTGGTCTGACAGCACTATCATGCACCAACCGTCCTTTATAGCACAGCAAGTGTTGGACATTAGCTGTGAAATCTGTCAGACGTCTGAAGTGCCTGTCTACGTTCTGCAAACCTGGGATCACGCACAGAGAACCACTGCAGAACGCCTTCTGCAGATGCTATACAATGGCTCATTTTCCATTTAAAATGGTTTGAAATATTATTTGAAAATGAATGAAGTATTTCATGGCTGTGGAAATTTGCTCTGCACGGTTTCCTTTTCTTTGTTCATTTTCATTTTCCAGTATCCTGCATCAGTCTTCCCTAGTGTTCTCTCCTCTTTCTCCCACTGTGTCTCTCTCTCACATACACACTCACCAACACACGCCCTCCTCTCTATGGAATGGTGTATGTGCATTGTTAGTGTTGTAGCTCAGGGACTGTGCCTATGCTCTGCGTCCCTCTGCTCATTTGTCAAGTGCGGTTTTGGACACAGCTTGGTTGGGATGGTTCAGGGTGGCAGGTGGCAACAGCAGGCGTCTCTCTCTCTCTCTCTCTCTCTCTCTCTCCTTCCCCTCTCTTTCTTTTTCTCCCTCTTCTCTTGTCTCCCAAGTTCCCTTGGCCTCTCTAACTGTATCTCAGTGGGCAGAGTTCTTTGTGTAGCTAATTTTTTAAGCATGACGTGTATGAGTTGCCATCCCCAGACTTGGCAAGGCGAGGCCGGCACTGATAAGACCCAAGAACGATGGATGACGCTGGCACACTCCTTTACTGGTCCCTGCTGCACACTGCTGGGCACACATTTAACTACAGGAGGCTGCGTGTATATATGTGTGGAACACAGGCACAGCTTGAAAGTGAAGATGATGACGTGTCCCAAGTTTATCCACATCCACATTACCCACATACAGCACAAGTTACAATAAATATGTCCTTCCTCTGCGTCCTGAGGTTGGTTCTGTTTACTAAACACTTAACAAACTATGAATACAGTTTCCTGACAAGGACCTCTTAGAGGAGTAAAAAATAGTCAATAGTGTATTGTTGCCATGAGCAACCCTAACCTAACAAACAGACCAGAAAATGGTAATTTAAAGGCTGTCCAGTTATTTTTACTGGCTTGCAGTGGATTCACAAAATAACTGTTTTGGAGCTGCAGGTCTTATTGTTCCCTGAAGAAATGCATAAAGATGCAGATATAAAGCACAGGGTAGCTCCAGGTGTTGTGAACCTGCCCAGATCATGTTTCTCTACTAACTCAAATAAATAAAACGCAGGGTAAAAACCACAGGGGCATCTATGATGTTGCACTACACTGTGTACATGAAGAAAATGACACAAATAGTTACATGAGAAATGAAAATGAAAAAAGCTTTTTCATCTCTATACACCTGGCCAATCGCTGTGTTAAATGCACAAACTTCTTGGAAACTGATGAACAGTGATCCCTCAGGTTGGACTTGAAAACTTCAGATGGTGTTTGGGGATCAGCTGAGCATGTCACTTGAACCACATTAAGACCTTTACCATGATGATGGCTATAGTGTTTCGCCATAACCTCAGTGAATCTTTGATCCCCAAATGATGCCATCGAGACCTTCTAAATTAAGTTTTGCTACCAAAATTCATGAGCACACCATCAATGCAGAGGAAGTTTGCAGCGGACAAAAGACTTGAAGGTAAAAGACTTACCCTGCCTCAGGACATTCATTTTTCAACAGGTATTTCCTCGTCCCTAGACACTGGGCCTATATTTACAAGCAATTTACAAGTATAATTGAAACTTATTCCATGTCCTTGTCTTTGAGAGAAACACAAAGGGAAGCACAGAAGATAGAAAGAGATAAAAAGTTAAGAAAATAGACAGGGGGAAAGGAAGGGTGGGTGGTGAAAGAGCAAACAGACTCAGAAATGGACACAAGGACAGAAGGAGAATGACAAACTAGCATATAAGCCTGTAAATATAGATGAAGGTGATGGCAATAAAGACTAAATGCCCCCCGATCCCTCCCAGGGAAAAATTGATTGGTGTAAACAGGAGAGAAGCTGAAGAGATAAATACAGGAATGGACTTTTTAACCAAAGGAAAGAGAAAGAAAAGAAGGTAAATAAGTGTTCAGAGCCAGATACAGAAAGACAACGCATTAGAGTATGAAAAGAACAAAAGTGAGAAACACTGGGGAAGAGATTCAGATGCATGGTGGAAAAGAAGATGAATAGGAGGGTATTTAGCATATCCATCTGTTTTCTTTATTGAGTTCTGGGTTCTTGGGTTCTGAGTTCTTCACTTAACCCCATTTTTCGTCCCTCACAAAGAACACACATGCCATCAGATGTGATCAGTAAAGGAAGTTAGAAATTAATTCTTCTACTTATAATTTAAGCCGTGAGCCAAACGTAAAGAGCAATCCAAACATCCAAACACCAAGGCCAATGAGCCACAGCAGATTTTTTTTTTAATGTCAAGGAAAAGTATGCACTGGTCTTTCAACTTATATAGGGTAAACAGGCACAGGCGTAAAACCAACTCTTGAGCAGCTATTTTCTAATGAAAGGAGAAAACAGATAATTTTTTCCCTCTAGTCTCTAAAACAGAGCAATTTAGAGCCACCAAGTCCAACTGAATGTATATATGTATGTATAATGTATACATACACTCCATCATCAGCAACACCTCTGTCACAGAAATACACATAATAGTTTCTTTCTTCTGCTTTAAGTGCTTCCTCCATATCTGAGTTCATCTCTTTGATCTCTGTCATTGTTCATCATCAATATTAAAGTCACAATTTATTACAAATTATATATCAGATATTGTTAATGTTAATCACATTATTGTGATACCTTTATTCCCATGTGCTTTTGTGGGCATGACCAGAACCGTAGTCACTAGTTCAACAAAAGTATCTGTAATCTAATTACTGTGCTCCACAAAGAGGTTTTTTTTGTGTGTGAAGCCAATTTGTGCAGTGCAATTGCTTCCAAGCCTTGCCCTTCTCAATAAATGCTGAGGAAGAGGGAATTATTAAAGTAGCCATAAAATGGAGATTATAGCAGAGCAAAAAAGGAGGAGGGAAAACAGAGGCTTTTCCATCTACTAAGATCAAAGCCTTGGCTCGTGTGCTGAACGATTGGACTTATCTCTGTGCTGTTGCATGTAAGGCCTAAGGGGCTTTTCGGAGATAAGATTTGCCCTCTGCAGGCTACGTGGCCTTTAGACATCTCCTAGGGTCAATAGTGAACAAACAATTTAGAGGGTTAACAGTTGCAAATGTAGTTCAAGCGCAAAGGCGAGGTTTATTTACTTGTCTTAGATATTAGTGTTAACCACTTGACCAGCCAGTCACTGGAATTTAACAATGACCATTCATTACTGGTGAAAAGTAACAGTGGACAGACTGTTTACAGCATGAACCTGGCACATTTTTCTTTTTCTTTTTTTTTTTCAAGAAATTAACTTTGGAAAAAAATAGAAAATAAAGTACATAGACACCTGCTTCATGAAACCATTTTAACTTTAATTCATCTCGATTAAATCTTTGCATTTTCATTCTGAACAGCATAATTTCAGAATAAGCAGGCTAAACTACACATAGATACAGATTATAGTGGTTAGGGGAAAAAAAACTTAAACAAATTTCAAATGTGTAGTGGCTAAAAAAAACACTTACACAGACCACCTTTATCTGTCAGATGTCATCAAGCCATACTGGTTTAGTTTAAAATTATGACCTACAGAACTCATTCACAAAATCAGCCAGTGAATTCATCTGTTTGCAGAGGATTAATGAGCCACCGTCCTTACCCACAGTATGGGTTTTTGATTAATGTACAGTATGTATAGATGGATATATTTCATTTGATTCTATTATATACCAGACTTTAACTGTTAGCTTACTGTCTTTCACTTTGTCACACAGAGTGACAGCAGGTAGTTTCACCTTGTCTCTCAAAGCCACAGATGATAGGCTTGAAAAGAGAAGGGCCTTATCTTGAAAATTTGAATGGCTATAACTTACCCTCAGCATTATGTGATGTCATTCTTTCTTTTTAGCTTGATTTTCTTAGTTGCTTTTCTTCAGTCTACTTGTCTTTGTTGTGTAAACTGTTGTTGACTGAGGAGATGTGGGCAGTTTTTTCATTGCTTGGGTGTTCAGTATTATTTATTTGTCCACCATTACATCTCGTCACTGAAGATGATGTGCTTGATCAAGTCAGAAAAAGATTGGTGTCAGATACTCTGCGCTGGTTGGTTGTTTTGATTCAGGTGGTGGATTCTTTTCCAATGACCTTGGAGGCAGCGGGTGGAGCCAAAGGAGTCAGATTTTTATCACAAATTGTCTGCCTCATGTACTGCCACAGAGACAGTTTTAGTGTCTGTCACTAAGTAAGTCATTTCTAAACATTTCCTCAGCTAGAAAGGAAATATTCCTGTCTAATCACTGTGTTTTTGTTTTTTCATTAACTGTGTGAGAGAAAGTGTCATAATGTCCCAGAGGGGCACTTTGTCAAAGAGATCTTTTGTCTTTAATGATAGTGATAAAGAACACAGAAAAACAGCACTAACTAAAAAAATAAATAATATTAGAGAAGTGTACAGATCACAGCCAGACTGTTTTGATGATTGTTTTTCATCATAACCATCTACACAGAGCAACAAAGAGCAGCCCATTGGGCCATCTTGGCAGGTCTGCAGTTTTGTGGTAGTATTTTGTGGAAATGATACTGAAATACTGAAAGTAAGAAGATGACTGAATCCTTCTTTAACTCACCTCATGTTGTCTTGACTATCAATCATGAACTTGTTGGATAAAACAGAAGATGACCAGTCACAGTTCTCTCAGTCTCCAGGTCATACATGTAGTTTTTTAAGTGGTGCACGTCAGCTACAACATGACCAAACTACAGTGGCCCTTTAAGACACAAAGATAAATCCCCTTTAACTACTTTTTTTTAGCCTAGTTTCAAAGTCAAATGTAGTCAGCTATCTTGGGACCCGGGATCATTAGAATGTATTGCAGTTATCATGCAGGGACCCACATTAAGTGGGTCTAACACCTGTTATGGGGGGCACAACTCACTGAAGGGTGACCAGACACCTGCATGATAGAGACCTCACAATCCATCTTACCACCATCCAGCCCCAGCACCCCCTATCCCCCCCCCCAACTCTTATCTCTCTGTCTACATTTGTCTGTTACCATTTCTCAATGTGGGTGTTCTCTGTCTTCACTTTTCTTGTAGGTCTACCCTCAGTTATGGCTCTTATTGTAGATATGTACACTGTGCCAAACACTGCAATCCTACATTAACATTTACACTGTCAAGCAATGCACCCCTATACAGTAGAGATAAAATGTATGTTTATATATGCATATAAAGTCCATTATACAGCTATATCAAAACTAGTGTTCCATATTCATGCCCACAGTCTTCCATGCATACTTGCAAATGTAAGCACTAATCACCACCACACTGTGGGACTTACACTTGAAACTTGAAATAAATGTGTGGAGAATGGAAAGGTACAAGGCATGTAATTAAACTTGCCCCTCCATCGAGGCAAGTTATTTTGGGCCTGGTTTGGGGACAGTTTGGTGAAGATGTCTTGAAAAATTCAGGGCTTCTGAGTCAGTTACCTTCATTCGTCATTTCTACCTTAAAATCCAAAGACGTGCTTCACCCTAATTCTGGATACTCACCTTCGCCACAACATGTACGATTAAAAAAAAGACATGTTCTTCCATTTCTACTAATCACATAAGCGTAGATTTGAAGATATGGATTACTGTGATCTGCATTACATATTACATACTGCATTACATCTGCACAGTCTGCTATTACGATCACCATGATAAACCTCAGCATGATGCTGGTAAGTGACAACTCTCTGCTCATGCATTATTTAATAGGTTTAGTTATGGATGATTGCTAAGTTGGTGATGTGGTTTAACACTAACATAACAAGTTAGCTATTTAAAGACGAGAGACTACATAGGATCATTGGCTCACAAGCTAGGTACGGTAAATGCCACATTACTAACTTAACAATAACTCATAACTCATATTATATGTAACAATGCATGACAAGAGTGTTATCACATATCCGTTACTAATTCATGTGTATTTATTTCAATTTCAAAAGTGCAAAATATTAATTCATGCACACAACATTTTGTTTTCTTTCCTCATGAAACCCACTGTCCAGTCTCCATAGAAAAAGGTGCAACTGCAGTAATCAAGTTGTGTCCACATCACATAATGCTCCATTTCTGACATGACAATGACATTGCTGCCCATCTTTGACTCAGGGAGAAAATTTTGAGTGATTCAAAATCTTTTCTGCTGGAAATCTTCACACCTTGCAGACCTAAAATGTTAAAAGTTGGCAGTCATATTCTTGGATACTGGAATCTGATCAGTTACAATGACTTCCACTCATGATGCACTAAATACAGGACATTTAACAAAAAAAACAACAGGAAAACAAATTAGAAAGATAAAAATGGAGATTAACTGTGAAACAAAATAAATACAAGACAGGAAAAGGTGTTGTATGTTGTATTGTATGTTTCCATAGCTCACTTGCAACTGTTTTTACATATGTTATAATTTTAGTAAGCAAGCTAAGTAGACATCGAAGCTTCAGTGAGTCCACTTACTGTGGACACCAAGTATTATGATAAATGGTTCACATTGCATCTTTGAAATAGAATATTCTGAACACGAAGAGGAGAAACGCAATTTTAAGAATAGTTTTTTATGTAAACTCATGGACAACATGCGCCGATATGCACAGTTTATAGAGAGAGACATACTGGAGAAAAAATGATAATATCTTTGCCAGTTAGTCAGCCAATCAAGCAGTGAGTCAGGTGGTGAAGAAGTGCTGGAGACAGTCAGTCAGTCAGCCAACCAGCCACACGTTCAGTCTCAACAGCCCAGTTTACAACAGCCTGCTATAAAACATGAGCGGCTGACAGCTACAGTCACTTCTGCCTGACACACTGTGGAGCCGCTGTGACGTTACGACAGCGGCAGTCTGCATCGCCGCGATGACAAGCTCCTTTATCACCTGTTAACGGGGGGTAGAGTTTGTGTGTGTGCCGCATGTGCACTTTTTAGAAGGCACTGAAGCAAGTACAAGCCATATGTATGTTTTAGATGGGTGTGTGTGTGGTTGTGTCTATAGGTGGTCGTGCATGCGCGAGTGTGTGTGTGTGTGTGACAGAGACGGGCACGAGTGTGTATGAGAGCTGACAGAGGTGTCCAGGTTGACAGCCTTTGTAATGGAGGAGAAGGTAATTTGTTAGACGGATCCTCCTCTGCGGCTGCCTGCGTGTCTCCCTCTGTTCATCCTTCTTTCCATCGCTCCCCCTCCATTGCGTCTCCTGTAAATCTCTCTCAACCACTCTTTCTTTCCCACTTACCCTCCATCTCTCACCATCCTTCTTGTCTAATGCTCCTCTTCCTCCTCCATCCCTCTGTTCCTCCTCCCTCGCCCGGCTCAGGCCCTCATCCATCAGGCCTAATGATTAAGCTGCTGCCCTGCTCATCTGAGGCCTGGCTTCATATTTCCCAGAGCTGAGAGCTGGCTTTAGTGGAGCAGCAGCAGAGCACGCTCCAGCAGCTGAGCAGACTGAGGCATATCCTTTATTCAAGCACAAGTACTGCAATTAAAGGATACTTACTCAAATGAACCTCCTTTTTAAATGTATGTATAAAATCAAGACTCAACTAAATATATATATAGCATCTTGTTAATTTTAAGAGTAAGAAGGGGAGTTTTTGTAAAAGCTGTGTACTTTCATAACGCTGAAAGTTTTCTTCCTCTGACCAATATCATGATTGGTGTTTGTGGTTTTTAGCTGCAGATAATATTTTGCAATAAAACTTAAAATCCACAAAAATATGAATAATACTAATTAATCCCCCGAAAGCTGTGCTACAAAAAACGAACACCAAGACTGTTCTCGAGGGCTCTGCGTCTAGTCATGGTTGCTATGTGGTGTTGTTGTTGATCGTTCAGTTATTATCTTAAGAGCAAAAGAGTACAGACTGGATTG
>JBAJHX010000115.1:0-27733 GCA_037176925.1 Amniataba percoides
AAGCCTCTTGGATAAGAGGTGAAACGTCTTCAAGGAAAAATCTACGTCCAGTTGACCTGATTTCAAACACGTTGGATGATCTCAGAAGGATGCTTTGCTCTGTCCAAATCACTCAGTCAGAAATATAATACAAACCCAATAAAAATAATGCCACACTCATTAACAACAAAGGCATAACATCCAGAGAGAATATGCAACTCACACCTAGTTTGTGCAGCACTTCTTGGCACACAGATGGCAATCTGTGCAGGCCACTCTCCACGAGAGCAGTCCAGGATGGAACAGGTCTCAGAGGAAGAAAGGTGAGAGATGGCAGATTGCTAAATTAGGCACAAAAAAATCAGTCCAGTCCATTCAATCCAATCCATTAAATTCTGCTGCCAAATTTCAATCCTTTGATTCCCTAGCACTAACCTGAAGTCCCAGAGAATGTTACTGTTCAACCAGCAGCAGTTCTTCATATACCCAGCAGGTGGCAGCATCCACCCAAAATACAACACAAGATAGCTTTTTCAGATTTACATTCAGATTCCTGTATTTGTCCCAATTTTTTTTTTTTTTTAGTAAAACTGCTTGCTCAGGCAGTGTCGGCAGCTGTCTCATGCTTTGGGGGAAAAAAGAAAATAATTTCTTTGGAAGTGATGGATCTCTAATTAATATCATTAAGTCTACTGTCAAGATCTGCTCTACATGTAAAGTCTCATGAGATGTTGTGATATGGTACTAAATTAGAACATCAGGGGTGAAGAAAAACTGCACTGTAACTCCCCCAGTGTTAAATGTTAATAGATTTCTCATCTTACCTTTTTTTCTGAGTGCTATGGAGAGTTTTAAAGTGTCTTTTCTGCCTCACAGTGTCATGGTCTGTCCATTAGTTACAGTACGGACAGTTGAGGAATAAATGTGAATAAATGTCCAATCTCCCACATACAGTAATATGTGACTTTGAACTGTTGAAAATGAGATGCGCCATACAGAGAAAGTACAGCCATGTGAAAATAATGCATTATATGGTGCTGGTGTACAAATTTCAGTTTTTCAAATACTAAGAATGATTTAAAGATTGAAGATACAAATGTACCAAAACAACTGAGAGCCAACTGAAAAAAGAAATTAAATAAGACAAAACTGATTCTATTTGCCCTCTTTGTTTAATTTCATCTGTGCTTCCATTTTAGATTTACTACTTTAGACTCACAATATTTGTTTTTTTATGTCCTTTTTTTCTGTTATGGAGGTGAGCAGAGAGAAAGACAGGTTCAACAAACCTCAGGCTGAAACAAACTTTACGGACTGGTCTTGTTGTTGGGCATCCTGACTGCTGATCTCCCTCTGTAAACTGTAGATTTTTCTTGTATTGTTCTTCTCTCTCTCTCTTTTGAAAACACATTCACAAACACTTGGGTGTTGTTAATGAAAGTTTTTGAAACATGCTGACAGACCATTTGCATTGCAAAACCTTTATTGCCAAAACGTTCAAGTTAAGACTTTGAAGTACAACATGGCTTTCCCATAACTAAATATAGATTTTTTTTTTAAAAATTAAATACTATAAATACTATCATCTATATCACCCTTTTGATCAATCAATTTTATCAAGGACAATTTTTTTGTTTTAGTTCAAAAATGTGAAAATTCTAAAATGGCCCTGAGTTGTTTTGTTGAGAGGCTAACAACTATCCCAGGAACAGTTTGAATAGAAAATACTGTTGCGTCCACCAGGATGATGAGAGAAAGATGTAATATCTCAACGCTCTCTTTACTGAGAAACAACAGCTACTGTAAGCCGTAACCACGCCAAAAGAATAACCCAACACTCCTAGTCTACTCTCTCCCTCCGCACATGCATACACCCACACACGCTCACAGACTCACATTCCCCACACACTCGCCCCACCACCTCATCCACACATACACATTCAGTACTAGATTGCAACCATGAAACACCTGAACAGATATAACAAAACATGAACATTACTGCAGGGCTGCTACAAAACTTTGCCAATCTACTGTATCCTTTTTATCTTTGAGGTCCATCCAAAAAAAGGAGTCAACACGTACAGAAAACATTTACACAAATTGACCTAGCTCATCTCAAAAGAATTTTCCATTTCAGAAGCCAAATAATTCACATTAGAAAGACAGTATTTTAAGTTGAAAGGACAAAATGTCTACCCTAAAAATAAGACATTCTACAGTGGGCCTAAAGGATTAATACAGTGCAATAAGTTTATGTTTAAAGCTAGAAAAATAAAAAATAGACTAATTCAACCAAATACTTTGCTTTCAAAGCTCTCTTTAGAAGACACAATATCTAGGAGTCTTTTTGGCCACTGACTGAGCTCTTTAACTGCTTCTCTGCTGACGTCCTGTAAAATATATGTGAATCCATGTTCAGGTGCATAGTATTGTGTATAGAGCAGGCTTTTGCAAGGTTAAAATGCTGACACAGTTCTGTTTACACATTTCATAAAAGCATAAATGAGATTGAAAACATGATGTTGGATTAATTGTCACTCTAACAGCATTTTAAATTTGAGACAATGGTAGTTGTAAATAAAATTATATATCTGTTGTGAAACCATGGCAACAACAAATAACCTGGTCACTCAAAGTAGCTCATTTATCTACTTGGCTTTGATTTCAAACCCGCACATAGGAAGGGACTGATGAATATGCTTAAATACGATTAAACCATTATTGAGTCTGTCAATTCCACTGTTAACACCATTTTGGCAGGTAGAAAAGACAATATGTTCTTCATTGAACCTTTATCAATTTTATGTTGTGTTTTGCATTGTTAGCTAACCATCTTTTATTCTGCCAATTTCAACACATCTTTCAACTTTTAAACAATTTGTAGTTAGAGCCAATGAGAAAGTTGAAGGCATTGCACTTTATTTCCAATTGCTGATGTGTTACGATTCACAAGGCAAGGCAGGACCCAAAAGCAGACACCAGAACTCCGGAGCAAGATTTGCAGAGAAATTTATTGGCAACAAAAAGAGTCTCTTCCAAAAAATCCAAAATCCTTTACTCAATGCTTAGTATTAAAAAAAACACATGAATACTTGAACTCAAATGACTCACAAGAGTGGTCAGATCCTTGCAAAACATGAGGCAGGAAATCCAGAATGTGGAACATGAACTTGAAACATGAAATATAACTTGGAACCAGACACATGCAAACATGAAGCACTAAACATGACTTGACGATCTAACAACAAGACAAGGGGAGACAGACTTTGTGCACAAGAGGTAACAAGGAACAGGTGGATGCAATCAGGGCGGGGCCAACAATCAGACAGGAAACACACAATGGCAGGAAGTAAAGGGACATGAAACATAAGGGAGAGCTGATTTCAAAATAAAACATGACACGCCAGAACAAGGAACCAGAAACAAGACAGACATGCAAACTTAACATGACAAGACATAACAGAACAAGAAACCAGACATGACATTCAACCATAACTCAGGTCGTGACAATACAACAAGAAACCCTAACTCAACTAAACACAAGATGACATGAAACACTAGAAACAGACATGACAGACATGGAAACTTAAACATAACCAAAGAAACATGATGGACATGAAAACTTGAACATGACAAGACATAACTAGAAATGGAAAATACAATGAACATGAGACAAGACCCAAAAACAAACCGGACATTGAACGAATATGACATGATGTCGATGTGTCTGGTAAATAGCAGTTTTAATTAGACAATTGCTTGTTTGTAAACCAATTCATTGATTTTATCCAGCATGAGCTGGTATGAAATAAATTATTTACCATGTAGTCTTTGATGAGGACCCCCGAAGACTCCCCAGGAATTCCTTTAGGTCAGGGATATTTGCTTTTACATAACCTGGATCTGTAATGGCCTCCCTTTTGGTTTCAATGTGTTGCTGTTTTAACAGACAGAAGATGCTTTTGCAGGGCCAACTAGATGATATCACAAATTCATACATGTTCTGTTATTGTCAGTTCAAGCAGTATCAAATCATACATGTCATCATTAAAAAAAAATAAAAAGGTATGATATTCTGAATTTGATTTGACTGATCCTTTGAAGGCTTTTGATTCTTGCCTCATCTTTAAAATCATTTAGTAATAATTGCTGCATACAAATACTTGTAAATTCAATAGGGTTAGGGTTAGCGAGGAAATAAGCAAGCAGGTCAAAGAAGTAACCATTTGTCCACTTGTAATAAATTCTCTCTGACTTAGGTTGCATGCAGATTAAAACATTAACAAAGTACATACACAGATACTTACACAAGTGTGTGTGTGTGGAGGAATTTCTCTTAAAAATAAGCAGGAAGAATGGATGGATGCATCTGCTTTTAGATAATGCTAGGTTTGCTAGATTTGAATGGGTTTGCCAGGTTTGCAAAGTAATCATTAAGTAATCAAACAAATTACTTAATAATTGTCAGTTACACTTATATTTTCAAATTAAGTTAAAAACATACAAACAAATGTCAAATAGCATTTCATAAAATTATTCCTTTTTTTTAAGTAAAAACAAGGTTATACAAAACTCTTTCAAAATTTAGTTTTCATGTCAAAGTAATATTCGCAGGGCCAACATCTTTTTTCAGTGTGGTCAAATAAAGGTGTAATCATCCATTGTTACTTTATAGCATGAACTAAGTGACGTGGTTTGTGGATATTAAAGTCCGAACTCTTCCAGCCACACCTGAGTGGACTGAGTACAGGTAAGACTGGAGGGTTAGAGGTCAGTGTGAGGTCAAAGGTCACATGGTCTGACCCTGATGTTCAGGTGAGACACCTCAATGGGTTTAACCGTGTTTGACCTTCAGGTAAACTCACCTCACCTGTCATCTGCAGCATGATGACTGGCAGCAGAGGAAGCCAGGAATCCTTTCAGTGTGTGTCACTGTGTGTGCATGTGTGTTACTGTGTGTAGATAGTTGGACTGAAAGAGAGTTGAAGAGTTCAAGGGAAACAAAGCCATCAACATGACTTTAATAACAGGCTGACACACAAACACACACACACACACACACACAGGGCACCATGGGGGGAGGGTTCATATGATTGTGCTGTGGGTTGACAGGAGTTATAAAAAATGAAAAATAGATTATCTAAAGGATTTGTTTAGGATCCCTAATATAACATTTCAGCATCTTAGAATTATTTATCTCAGAAATACACTTATAGTATGTTTGTTGACTTTCATTCAGGTAGTCTGCCACATCACACCCCTGTACAAACACTGAAAGACTGCTTCAGTCCTACGTAGTCAGTCTCAGTCTGTGTTAAACTCTAAACACGTTAGGCTGATAGAAACAAAAAGAGGCAGACAAGAGGTGAGAGGGGAACGAAAGGCAACAACTTTGTAAAGACTGCTGAAGTTAAAATCAGAAGATGCTTTCAAAAAAGGATCTGCTGAGGTAAAAAAATACTTTAACACACTTTATTACAGAAATAGAACACAAATTACAGTAACAGGCAAAAATATCTAAAAATTATCACAGCAATCAGGCTGGTGGAAAACAGCAGTCAATAAAAACATGGCAAACCAACTCCTCACCCTCTCTCCTTTGTTACGCCCAAAGCCGTGCAGATTTACAGGTGAATATGACAATGAGCTTCAATTCAAATGTTTATTGTCATATACACAAAAAAGCATGTTCTCTGTGCAATGAAATCTTTTCTTTGCTGTCCACCCAAATGCCAAAAAAGTAAAATAAAATAAAATAAACTAAGTTATACAATAAAAATATGAAACAAACAAATACAATAAATAGAAGTAGAAAATATAGTACAGTTTACAATACAGTTTAAAATAGTGCAAAGCAGAAATATATATCTGGTATGTACAGGTCTGATATGGTATGATATTTATGCGCAAACTATTGTGTGCACATATGCAATGATGAGTTAGTCCTTACAGAGATATATATCTGCTATATTCAGGCATGATATGGTATGGTAGTTATATGCAAGTTATTGTGTACAAATATGCAGTGGTGAGGTAATCCTTGCTTCACCCACTTCATACCTTTGTGACCTAATTATCAATGTGATTATAAGACACTGAATAATATTAAAAAATATATAACCCCAAAAATAACCCAATATACAAAAACACAGAAAAATACCTATTATCCATTTATTGCAATTAATTCATTCACAGCTCCAACAAACTTGTTACCCATTTTTTCTTGAAGGAAGGCAACCACCCATGTAGGGCCCATAAACACTTCCACAAGCACACTGCAATATCCTGGCATAATGCTGAAGCCACTGTAATCTACCTACAGTACAATAATATGACTCTGGTGATTTTATTTAGCTTAAATATACTCTACAGACCAATATATGGTTTTAAATTTAGTCAATCAGTTCTGCCCTCTTCATTCAGGTGCAGCTCTTTGACTTTATTTACATGGGAAAGGTGAAATGAAAGTATGTAGGGTTTGTAAAGATTTGTTTGACTGGTGAGATTTACAAGACAAGTCAAGTCTGCACAGGTGGGACAGCTCGTGTGGTCAGACCTAGAGCTGAACATGATGAAAACTATGGACTTCAGAAACTGGACTGATTCTGATTCTGAAATGTGTCCAAATGAATGTTAAATAAAATGATCTAATAGACCTTGGTCCTCAAAAGGATTTCCTTCATGTGGTCCCTAAAGACAGGATGTAAAAGGAAGCAGTGTAACTAGAAGAGCATGGAGAAAGGATGGTTATGTTTCCTTCCCACACGAAGCACTGTACCTTCTTCCAGGAAACCCCAGAAAAAGTGACATACGTCCCTTTGAGTCCCGGTTCAGTATCTACCTGCCTGTCTGTGTCATGCCCTCATGACCTCACTTCCTGTGTGCTGGAGCCTGTCAGTCTGTAGGGGGAGGTCATGGACAGGTGACAGGTGAGTCAGACACTGCAATAACAGGATACTTATTACTGAGGAGCTTTTAGTGTGACAGCTTCAGGATTTACAGTCCTGTGAATCACACAGAAACCTAGAGCCTCCTCCGCTACAGGACCAGAGTCCTGAATCAAAAACAGGAATCTTAAACAGACACACTGTGCGATGACATCATTACAGTGACATTATGATGACTACCAGGCTTTTAAACCAAGTTAAAGGACTTCATGGACCTCCATGTTTTCAGCATCACTAACCTGAAACAATCTGAGTCCTCCAGGTCACGGATTGGTCAAACTGGATCAATTCCCCCAAACATCATCAAAAGTGGGCTCAAAAAGGGACAGACTGACCCAACTGGATTGAGAACTCTGCAGGATATTCACAAATATTAATTTTTAAAAGAAACAAACTCTTAAAGGGATTAAACTGTGAAACAACAGAAAAGAGACTTTCCTTATTCATGTTGTCACTTCATATGAAAGAAGCCTCAGTCCTCTTCCTGTTCACACAATTGCTCATCTACCTCTCATCTGGCTGCTTAAATGTTACTGTGCGACAACACAGTACAGCCTCTTTAACAACCTTACAAGAGAGGCTTTAGGGTTACAGTTAACCCTACTGTTATTCATTTTTTGCAATTCATTTATCACCTTTACTATCATCCATTATCACAGAATATATTTTTCAGTATTTATCTCATGTGGTAGTATGGGTTTGAGGTAGTCTGTTTATTTCATGCAGCACTGCAGTGCTCTCCTGTTGTTATACAATGACAGTTGGCATGGCAAAGGGTGAAACAAACCTGGAATAATTTGTGTTCACAGTGCTCAGGTTAAGTGAACCAAACTCACTCTGAGTTTGTGTTCGCTGAAGGGACCATGCTTCATTCTTATTATTAACATCCACAGCTCTGAAACTAATCTAAAGGCTTACAATGAGGTCCCGCTGGTCTGTTCTGTAACAGCTATCAAGTCTCAGGTCCAAAAGCTCAAGAACTCTGCAGTAAGACTCTTGAACTACATCTAACTGGTCTGTGAATCTGCAGTCCAAATCCAAATGGTCCAAACTCTGCAGTGAGACTTAAGGTCCACAAAGGCCGTATCACTCTGGATCTTTCTGCAACACCACTGAAACCTTTCATTTGTACACATCTCTTATTTCTTTTGGAAATTTGTCTTAAAATCTGCACAAAGCCAAAACAGTAGACATCTTTCAAAAGCATCTTGAAATTATGTGTTCTCATTAGTAATTCTGAAATTGTGATGATGTATTCTATAGTTTGTATTTCACTTCACTGACCAGTTTATTATGAATCTTATTTGAATCTAATTGTGTATAATTAAATTATTCTTCTGTGACCCTCTTCATTTCTTTCATTAGCTTTTTTAAATCTACCTTTTAAATCAGATTCAAAGCCTTTTGGCCAAAATGAACAACTGAATTCCATGTTTTCTATGATTATTGCACTTAATGAATTCAGTGTAATGTTTGAAGTTTTGGTACAGCTGTCTATGTAAACCTAAAAAACATTATAGTGTTTTGTCAGCTGTCAATCAATTATCCAATAAGGAGGATTAGGGGTAGGTGTACAAACTTGTTCATGGTTGACTACAAACAACGTGACTTGTCTTCAGCCATCAGTGAGCTCCCTTTAAAGAAGAGAGCGTTGTTTCTGTGTATTCAGACATAACATACTTGTACATACTCGATAACATCCTGGATGCTGGGGCCGGGTCGTGGGGGCAGCAGGCTGAGTGAGCTGGTCCAGGTGAGATAAATAAAGACTGCAGCTCTGGGTCTGCCTGTTGAAGACCTTCAGGGGGAGGGGGCATGCAGGATCAGATGTTGAACCACCTCATATATATATTATGATTTCAGCAAAGCAGAAATATAACTTAAAATATGACGCGTTATGAAGAGTTCTTTTGCTGGATTAACTTCAGTCCAGACTCTCCTATGAATTGTTTTCTATTATTTATACATCCTTTTTTCTGTCTAAATTACTTTCATACTGCTAGTTTAGAGAAAAAGTGGAACAAATATTTGTTTTACTTTCTCTCTTGTCTCTTCTTCCTCCCCCTCGTCCTCTCCTCACAGTATTTTGGTGTAAGTGGCCTTTAATCCCGCGGATCATCCGCTTAATCCAGTGTGACAATGGTGAACAGTGATCAGGTGTTCCACTCTGTTACTCGCTCGTTAGCAGCTTTAAACCAGCAGACTGGACCCAGTCAGGCAGAATAAAACCAGCAGACAGACCGGTGTCAGATCTGTGATCAGCTCACTGCACTACTGACCTTAATCAAGCCATGAACATCAATCAAATAATACCAACTTTGGACATTTACAGATGATTTATCTGCTGCTCTCTTAAATTCATAGTGACATAAAAACACGAATCAAATGATTGTATGAGGTGAAAAAATAGTTTTGTTTGGTTTAATGGATGTTTTGTACTCACAACTTCTGCATTTCTATGCTTTGTGAATCTTGATTATTCTGTTTCATTTATTCTGCAATAAGGTCAGAGTTAGATAGTCAGATCATTTCCTCATCATATCTTTCATTAATGAAAACACTTAATTATGAAATGAAGATGTTTTAATGAGATTCTAAGGAGACAATTAGTGAATTAATGGATTGTAATAAATTGGGGTATTTCAATGGATTATCTTTCCATTTTGAAGGTGTAAAAACCCTGAAATACTCACAGGGGGCTGCTGGTTTTATTTTGATGCTCTACAAGCTGTTAATGATCTCCTGATATTAACTTAATTCATCATTAATAAGGAGTCTATTGTGCAGTTTTAAGCTGAAATCAAATACAAAAACAACCAAAAAACGTTGAAGAAAAGCAGGACGTGGAGTCTACACAGCATATTTTTAAAAGTCCTTCCAATAAAACATGAATAAGCTTCTTTTAATTTCTCTTTATGTTGTTAATCAGTTTTCTAACATGCGTGTGTGTGTGTGTGTGTCTGTGTGTGTGTGTGTGTGTGTGTGTGGAGGAGGAGATGAGACCTGGAGGGTTGGACCTGCAGGAGGAGGAGGATCACATCAGTCCACAGGTCACCATCACCTGCTCCTCCTCCTCACTAACACTGCCTCTCTCCGCTCCTTCTGGCCCGGCTCGGCTCGTCTCGGCACGCTTTCACCCGGACCAGGATTCGCTCAGACCCGCAGACCAGGACAGGACAGAGGAGCGGGACCTGCAGGATCCGTGTTCCGGCTGCGGGCTCCCGTCATGCTGGGCACGGTGAAGATGGAAGGGCACGAAGCTCCGGACTGGAGCGGATACTACAGCGAGGAGGTCGGTCACTGTGCGCCCGGCGCAGGGCGCCTTTTACGGCCACTTTTACGGCCACTGTGCGCCTCTTTAACGCGCTTTTTGCGCCACTGTGCGCCTCTTTAACGCGCTTTTTGCGCCACTGTGCGCCTCTTTAACGCGCTTTTTGCGCCACCGCGGCACAAACGGGCCGTTTTCGGAAATGTGTCCGTAAAAACTGAGAAAATTTGGTCGTATTTTACAGTAAATTTGGAGGAAATTTACGCGTTGCGCCGTCAACATAACAAGATAAAAATATTTAAAAATGTCAAACAGGAAGAAACTTTACGATTTTATGGAGCTAAAAAATGTTAATTTGTTCTGAGTGTAAAACGGAGGATTTTACAATCAACTGGGTATTAAAAACTTAATCATTTCAAGTAACTGAGAGTTCATGGAAGCAATGAAATCTTCATTTGATTATTTATATCTACATGTATATTCATTATATAGGAATAATATTGGATGAATAAATGCACTTTTAAACTTGAGTATTTCTGTTAAACAGAAACGACTCTTGACGGCTGGAATCATAAAAAATCATTATTTCGATCAGTTAAGTCATTGATCACGTTTTATCAGAACAATATTGATTATCAGCTGATCTGATCAGTCCCGATATTTATTATTATATAACTGACAAGGCGTCGCCCTGTTGGGCTTTAAATATTATAAAGCCTGTGTAACTAAAGATAATAAAAAAATATAAAATCAAGTCTGCAGACTTTAACTGACTCTGTTCAACGCGCTAAATGCCGGCTGGGTGTTCGAGATGAAATATTCATTTCATGATAAACTGCTTCGTTTTTTTAAAATAATTTTTATTTATTGTACATTTTTCCTTTATTAATATTTATTATCATTTATTATTATCAGCATTTCTATGTCAGATGAGGGTTTATTTTATCATTTTATTCTTTTGCGGATTTACAGCTATTAAAGTGTGTGAAGAAAAACAACTAAATAAGAATCAGTGCTGCCGATATCTTTAAAACATTTCACTTTTCAGACTGAAACAGAAAGATTTTAGTTCAAAAGCAGAAAGTCAGAAATCCTTTCAGTGTAAAGTACAACACAGTCAGACAGGTGATTTTCAACCTGCCTGTGATAATCTGACTCCTGATACTAAATCCAACAAAAATCTCAGGTCAGCACATTCACAGATGACATGTGAGGATTAAAAATGTCTAGTAAACTATATTTTACTTTTTTTCAGTGTCAGTGTTTTTTGGGTAAATTAATGCAAGCCTTTTATTTTCATTCTTGAAAATGAATCGATAATGATTCTGATATTGATATAAGTTTGATATTACAGCTGCATTAGTAAATTATCTCTTTTTTTAACATGGTGGTGTAATAAATTATTGTTAATACAATTTAGGGAGAACATTTATGGATTATAAGGCCTATACTGAAGTAAGGCCTTTTAAAGGGTTTAGTTTAAAAAATCCTCCAAACAGCATTAAATTCAATCATTAATTTAATTTAATTTAGGTTAATAAAAGATTAATTAAGGAGGACCCCACTTCGTAACATTTAAATTTAAGTCATGTACGCATTAACAAAGGGCTTTTCAAATTAAAAGGTTCAGTGTAGTAATTATCTGAGGTAAATTAAGGATTAATTAACATATTTTAGGGGTTTTCATTTGTAATCTATCAGTGAATGCAAACAAGTCAAATGCATCACTTTTCAGACTGAATTTTGCAAAATAATTGAATATTGATCCACAGTCATGAGAGAAGCTTTGAACTGGTCATCAGAGTGTTTTTATGGTGAATAATCAGAGAATAATCTCACTGATAATAAATACATAAATAAATCACTAAATAAACTGTGACAGCATCTGATTGATAATTCACTGTTATCTGCATCTGTGCGATCAGTCCAGACCAGATCAGAAACCTGGTGGGTTCAGATTGTTTTGTGTGAAATATTTGCAGCCTTTTTGATTCTGGTCCTGTTTTATTCTCCTCTATGTGAGGTCACGTGACCATTCATTGTGTGATGGTACAACTCTCTCTGGACTTACTGGTCCTGGTTTTGGTCTTACTGGCTCTGCTCTGTTTCAGACCTGGACTTTCTTTTGTCTCACTTAAGTTTTAGTCTGATAGTGGCCCGACTGGCCATAATCTACTTCAACTGGTTCTGGTATGATCTAACCGCTCTAGTATAAATGTGATCTGGTCTTGCTGGTTCTGATCTGACTGGTGCACACCTGGTTTTGATCCTATAGACTTGGTCCAGTTGTTTGTAAACTGGCCTAACTAGTGCTGGTTTTGCTCTAACTTCATCTGCTCTGCTGTCAATCTGGACTAACTCTTTATGGGTTGAACTAAAATCTGGTCTTACTGGTTTTAGTCTAACATGTTAGCCGGCTCCAGAACCAGAATTATTTACTCTAACCGTCTCTGGTCTCTTTGCAGATGTACTCTCCAATGGCCGGCAGTGGGATGAGTTCTGGTCTCGGGATGGGCTCCATGTCGGGGTACATGTCCAGCAGCGGAACCACATCAGGCTCCTTCAACATGTCGTACAATGGGACTGGTCTGAGCCCCGCCCCAGTGGGCGGCATGGGCGGCTCGGCTACAGCAGCCATGTCGGGTCTGGGTGGGGGTGTGACCTCAATGGGAGGGGCTCTGAGTCCGTCCAGTATGAGCTCAGTGTCGGCCCAGCAGGCCTCAATGGGTCTGAACCCATATGGGGGCATGAGTCCTACCATGAGCCCCAGTATGGCGTATGCCAGTGGCGGGCTAAACCGCACCCGCGAAAACAAAGCTTTCAGACGGAGCTACCCACATGCCAAACCCCCTTATTCCTACATCTCGCTCATCACCATGGCAATCCAGCAGGCACCCAGCAAGATGCTGACGCTCAGCGAGATCTACCAGTGGATCATGGACCTGTTCCCGTACTACCGGCAGAACCAGCAGCGTTGGCAGAACTCCATCCGGCACTCGCTGTCCTTCAACGACTGCTTCGTCAAAGTGTCGCGCTCACCAGACAAACCAGGGAAGGGCTCGTACTGGACCCTCCACCCAGACTCTGGGAACATGTTTGAGAATGGCTGCTATCTGCGCCGCCAGAAGAGATTCAAGTGTGAGAAGAAGATGTCACCAAAATCTGATGGACGGAAGGAGCAGGGGGGAGGAGTAGGAGGAGAGTCTCCCTCTGGGGACTCCATAAAATCTCCAGGACTCCTGGACTCCTCTTCCCTGCCCTCCTCTAGCCAAGCAGCCTCGCCTCCTGGTCTGGACCTCCGTGGAGGCATCAGTGGGGGGTCCGAACTGAAGGTGTCCGGCTCCCAGCTTCTGTCCTCCCTGTCGTTACCCCCCCACTCCATGACGCATGAGTCCCAGCTGCACCTCAAAGGAGACCCCCACTACTCCTTCAACCACCCGTTTTCCATCAATAATTTAATGTCATCTTCAGAGCAACAGCACAAACTAGACCTGAAGGCCTACGAGGCACTTCAGTACTCCTCTTATGGTGCTGGGGGGGCATCTGGCCTCGGGGGGAGGACCATGGAGTCTCTGGAAGCCTCCTACTACCAAGGGGTGTACCCAAGACCACTGCTCAACACCTCATAGTACCAGTTGCACTTCCTGTTTGGACTCTTACGCTCTGCATGCAGCCGTTCTGGACTTCCTATCTGGCTGTGATGATGCTGAACCGGATCAACTCTGCTGCTGCTGGTTTCTGCAGCAGCTGAGCTGAACTCCTGCACTGTGACCAGACCAGAACGCAAAGAGACATGTTAACGTTCAGCTGTTTGAGCTGATCCCAGGTCTGTCTTCTCCTCTTACACACAGAGTCACGAACAACTTCGCCAATGTTTTTAAGGTTTGAGACAAACATCCACACAGACCTCCAACAAACATTACATAGAATTTCCCAGAAATACTCCTCAAATCAGACCAGGCTCTTCAGCTGCAGAACAGGAGTTAAATCATGATAGATGAATCAAAACGAGGCTCCTTTAGTGTTTTCCAAACCTACAGAGAGGCTACAGGGACTCTTCGTGGTGAGATAAAGGAGTGTTTCACTCCTTCAGGCCTCTAAAACTCTTCAAATTTCAAACATCTGACTGAACAAATATTAACGTCACTCCTCGATAAGCCAGACAGACAGGTGTTCTCAGGTGGAGATGGTCAATAGATGGACAGTGACAGGAAACTTGCCTCATTTACGACTTTTTGTACTTTAAATGAAGCTATGTCTTATCACTGCTCAGAACATTTTTAAAATTTTTTTAAAATTTTATTTATCTTGAGAAGCACAGAGAGATCTGTTGAATACATATCATAAAGAGGCAGGCATTGTAGAAAAGTTGGGTTTATGTAACAGAATTAGTTGATTTTCATATCAGATTTATCCTGAGGCTCCTCAGAGGGCTCTGAGCCGCTGGTTAGGAACTGCTCAGTAGATTAAGACGTTAAAGTTTGAATGAGGCTGAGCTGAAGATCTCAGAAGTGATTTCAGTTTGTGGTCCAGCTTTTGTTAAAAGTCAAAAGTCACCCAGTGATGATGATGTGGGTTTTCATGCCGATGCTGACAGATTATTATTATAATTATTAATTATTATTCCTGTATTTCAATCAGAAATATGAGGATTTATTTCTCCCACGACCCTGTCTGCATTTCCACTGACCTCCTGAAGGGTCATGACCCTCAGAGTGAGAAACCCCCACACAGATCAAAAGGCCTTTTTATTTAAAGGCTCAGTTCACTCAAATGACACAAACACTGATTTTCCTGCTTTTCTGTTTGTTGTCTGTCTCTAGGCAGATTTCTGATCAGTTTCCCACAATTTGATATTTTCTGATTGCTGATTTATTGATCACATAGTACGATTTGTGTCTAGAAAACATCACAATATTTCATGTGATGATCCTTCATTTTAGTGCTGATGCACTTTTATATAAAACCTTCTAGCATTAAAGAAAAGTCCAGAAAAACAGAATGAATAAAATCCAAAATTTTAAAAATGTTAAAAAGGACTACACCTTTGTGATGTTTCGGCTGAATTTTCTTTCATACTTAGCAAAAGATGAAAAATACAACAGATTGTCAATTGATATTATTAATGTATAATAAACTTATTATAGTGAACAACATGAAAAACATCTGCATGGCCAGACAGCAGAGGGATAGTTTAGTTCTTTAACAGAGTGAGCGGTCAATACATCATCGTAAAAATACAGTGAGATTCATTTGAACTTTGTCAGACTTTAATCAGTTTCAGCAGTGTTGCTTTTTAGACTGGATGTTACTTGAGCACAATTGAATATACAACTGAATATTGATATTGCTACGTAATTTAATTTCGCAGGTTTGATCTCCTGGTTTTTATCTGACCGGCTGAACTTTTCTTCCTTTTTACCAAATAATTCCTAAATATCACTCTGATAAGACGTACTCACTGATGTGAAAGGATTGAAAGCTGTAAATAATTGTCATCACCATCATCAGTTTTATCTCTTGTCCATTAAATGTCAGAAAACACTGAACGCCTGCAGACAATCTTCATTTTGAATTCACAAATAAATCTTAAAGCTCTTAAAAATAACTTTATCGATGTGAAGATCTCAGTCCATTAATAATACACATTTATTTAAAATATATTTAGAATTATAAACGACAGGAAGTGATGAAGGTGTGGGCTTAAAAATAAAATATATTTGCAAATTATTGATCAACTGAATAATAATTTAATCTCTTGGGGATTGTTTGGTGACTCTGTGTAAAAGGAGAAAACATTTCCTGTTTGTTTTCTGGCTGTTTATGCGTCCAATGATGAAATCCACTGTGTGTATTTAAACCCTGTCCATCACTGATTATTGATTATAATTATTATTATTACCATGTGCATGAGTGAAGTGGGAGGTTTGTCTCCTGCTGCGGACACTGAACTCCTCTTCATCATCTTCACCGAAGTCTGGAGGAAGGAAGGAGTGAAAGATGATTATTGTGCAAACAGACAAAGTGCCCCCCCCCCCTTCGTGTTTGTTTCGTAGGTTTTCGACTCTGCTGCATGTTCTTCTTCATGTTCTTAACTTATTCTGTCATTTTCAAATAAAACAAGGAAACATTTATTGATTTGTTGTCATTAATTGAGTTTAAAGTGAAGTTAAGTTTACATCTAAATATATTTATTATATCTAATAATAGCTAATGATCTGATGGTTATAATTTATAATAATATGACCTGATGGATCAATAATTGCTAAATGGCTTATTATTAAATCAGCTATTAAACACGAATACGATGAAGCTTAAAGAATTGATCATGTTGATCAGTTATTATCATGATTATTATTATTAATAATGGGCTCCTCGCTGTTATTGTTACTATCATTAAAATGAAAATGTGATTATTTGAATACAAAACAGATCTTTTTATTTCCTAAAAACAAACTTTTTTCTGTTCTTTCTTTACTGTTTGCGGACTCCTCGGACTGTGTTCAGACCCCCCCGGTGCCCCCCCCCCCGGGCTCGGCTCGGGCTCGGCTCTCGGCCGCCCAACATGCTGCTGAACAAGCCGAACACGGTGAACCTCCTGCGGCCTCAAAGCGCCTCAAAGCGCCGCCGCTGTGTCCGGATTTCGCGTCTCTTTGTGGGCTGTAACCTCCGCCGCCGCTCCGTGAACCTGAACACATCCCGACAGATTTCACTTTGATCTGAAGCTTTTTCTCACATTTTGGCCGCGGAGCCGCGAAATGTCTTAATGATCCCGTAATGATCCGCTAATTAGCGCCAACATGATCCCTGAAAGAGGCGCCGAGAGAGCGCGGCTACTTTATTATCATCATCATTATTATCATTATTATTATTATTATTATTATTATTATTATTATTATCGTTAGTATTATTGTTAGTATTATTGTTATTATTGGTACTACTATTATATTGTTCAAGGAGGTCTATTACGGTGATTATAGAGATAAATGTATCGATATTCATATTCATAATTTAACCCATAATTAGATTCTAGTTGGCTATAAAAATAAGATAATAGCAATGACATAAACAGCTTCAAAATACGTGAGGATTATTCAAGATGATCAAAAAACCTTTTATAAATTTGATTATTTTATTATTTGTATTGTATAGAAAGAAAAAGAGACCACGTCTTTTCTCTTCAACGCTTCATTGACTTGATTTCGTTTCCAAAACCAGCAAGAAAGAAAAGCTGTTCCATAAAAACTACAAGATATTGAACTGATTTCGTTTTATAAAACAGTAGATGGTAAAAATACAGGCCCACTATTTGTTTTTTATTTTTTACTTTTACTTTTTTTAATTTTCTTTACGTTCCTAAAAAAGCCTCGTTTCGGGCCGATAAGTGAAAAAAAAGCAGATAAAGCAGCGCCACATTTACGTTCAATTGTATGACAGTTTTCCTGCTGAACTGCTCAATTTCACATTATCAGACTAATAAATACACTCATTATTATTTAAAACTAATGGGATAATGATGATGTGATAATTGGGCTGTTTGGAATAAAACATTCAGACTTTGCTCTCCTGATTATTGGACGATGAAGCCAGAACAAAGAGTCTGGTTTCAGTGTGATGCCTTCACTGACATCTGACAGTAATAAATAAGGTGCTGCAGCTCGCTGTGTAATTTGACATTTGATTCGTCTGTGAGATGTTTATTGCCGTTTTACTGACGGCGACCTTCATGATTTAACACACAGAGGCTTTTATTGTGGAGGGTCACAGCTGTCAGGTCTTGCTAAAGAGAAAAAGATAAAAAAATAAACAGACTTCAGCTAAATTTTCTTTTAAAAAAAAAACAAGCTGCAGAACTTAAAGAATTAAAGAGTTAAAGAGTCGATTCTGATGTAAACGTGTCTTCACGCCTGCACTGAAAACCTCGTATCTCCAAACCGTAGCTTGACTTTGTGGCCTTTACACACCCGGAAAATGACTTATAAATCTGCAGGCCCTGAGACCAATCACCTGGTGGTGAAACAAATATTTGTTTTAACATTTTAAAAAATAGTAATGTGCAAACAAGGTAATTATTTCTGTAAACAAGATAAGAATCTGCCTGAATTTAGCAAGTTGCACAAAAAGAAATTCTTACATGAACGTGTGCAAACAGAAATGTGCGAATAAAGTGTGAACAAGATGATCAACGCAGAAAGAAATGTGCAAATAAAAACTGATCACACGCAAAGGAAAAAATCTGAGGAAGGAAATTAAGAAAATGAAAGAGGTCAAAGTTCACAGATCAGGAAACATGTCTGTCTGTCTGTCTGTGAGGCTGAATCTGAAACTTCGTCTCGACCTAATCAATCAAAGTGATTTGCAGTGAACAAACATATTGATTAACTAATACTGATATTAACAACAAAGAAAGAAAACTGCAGCAACCAATGTAGAAGGTAGAAAGATGATTATCACTGATAATCTCAGTCATTTGAAAGGATCAGAAAGGAAGTTAGTTTCAGATAATCCAGCAGCTTTAGTTCTTTCATCAATAAATTTACTGATTAAGCAGGTGTGTGTATGTGGAGTGGAGCTTACTTATTATTTATTTGGATTTTTTTTAAATTAATTTGATTATTGGTGATGAACTTTTTTTTGCATTCACTTCAGAACAAATTAGTACTCGAGTATTTTTAGTTTTGTTTGTTTGAGAGAAATTCAGACGTTACCGATGAAAATAATCAGAGAATAAAATACGCGATGTGTTTTCCTCGAAGCTGCTAACGCAGCATCTCTCCTGATAATAAAGAGCAGCTTTCTAACTGCCACCCAGTCTGCTGTAATACGAGCCATATGTTCGCTCGGGCCCTCCGCCGGCGGCCCCGGGGCCCCCAGCATCATTTCACTGAAGTCCTCGGCCTCTTTTCTCTCCGCTCGCGCCTTATGGAAGAAAATGTCGTCCACAATACGGCGGCCCTCGGACCCTTTCTTCACCTCGCCTTTCATTCCCCCACTAGAAAGGCAGGAACGGGGGCCCCGGGGCCACTAAAGCCTTTTGATGGGGATTGGAATTAATTATCTCCAATAACACAATTGTGCTCGAGCAACGAAAAGAGCAAAGAAATCCCCTCCAGAAACGAGAGACGAGAAGAAGGAGAAGAAAAGAGGAGAGAGGGAAGAGGACGATCAAAGGAGAGAGAGAGAGAGTCGGGATTTTTTTAGAGGGGGCTTCATGAGAGAGGTGGGGTAATAAAGTGGGGGTAATAAAGTGGGGGTATTAAAGGTGGGGGGTAATTGACAGATGCATCATGGCTGTTGACTAGCTGACGTAAGTATTGATCTCTGATTGATGATTAAACAGTTCATCCATCAGGAAGTCAACTAAACATATTCTATTGATAACAGCTTTGATAAGTGATTACGTAATTTATCAATCAATATCTCGTCTCATCTGTTCTATTTCACAGTAAACTGACATTTTAGAAGAAAATGCCTTTGCTGTCTCTCTCTCTCTCATCTTTCCTGCCTTCCTCACTGTCCTATAAAAACAATAAGGAGTGATACACCGCCCCCCCAAGAAAATGTTGTCATGGTAACACATTTAAATGATAAGAATTAAAACTGAATCACAAAACACGTCACCTGATGTGACGATAGTTCACAAACATACACACTTACACGCACACACTCTCTTACACACACAGACTTACTTTCTCACACACACACACGCTCTCTCTCTCTTACACACACTCTCTCTTACACACACAGACATACTTTCTCACACACACACACACTCTCCCAGGTGGCGTCAGAAGTTGGAGCTCCAACAAACTGAGTCTTTCTTCAGAACAAGCAGATTAACGGCTGCCGGATTAAAACCGGGACACCCAAGTCGACCACGAGTGTCCGCCATCACCATGGTAACCAGTCAGCGGGGGGTGGGAAGGGGGGTTGAGGTCCTCCAACAGTAATGAAAAAATATTAAGAAAAAATCGAATCTTTTCTTCTTCAAACATCTTGCAGCATTTAAGAAACAGTTTTCAGCTGATAAAGCCGAAACATTAACACCAACATAAAAAGAGATGATTTAGCTCGCAGGCCTGTAAACTGACTGCAACAAAAGTTCGGTTTAAACTGTGAAAGAAATAATAGGTTAAATGACAAAAACAACAAATTGAAAAAGAGTCCGTCTCATTTCAAACATGAACAGTCAAACGAGGGCTGAGAGCTTCAGAACGTGTTCATGCTTCTGGGTGAGCACTAAAACACTGACAATAAAACTCACAATCGGGCCTGTAATCTTTTACTGGTCAAGAGTTTTTCTCCAACGATTTCTGAAAATATTTGTAAAGCTGACAACTCTTAATTCTTTGGATAAGACTGATTCAGTGAAACCTACGACAGCAACCTGCAAACATCTAACACACTCAGTCTTCAACAACTGCAGCCACATTTTCCAGCTTTAACTAATCTTGTCTCACTTCGCCAATAGTAAAATGACATTAGTTGGTTTAATGATGTGTGTGACGTCGGGACGGCTGAATGTAAACTTTAAAATTAACCATCCATCCGGAGCTACAGTTTAAACTGAACCACATCATTAAAGATGAGCTGCCAGCTTTCCTGGCCTGATTAATGGTAATAATCCCAACCCTATGTCTCTGCTTAATACAATTAATGAGCTTTTAATCCCCCTTTTTCAACCATCTCCTCTAATGACTGAAAAATTGTTAGCAAAATGGGTGGTCTGAGGTCCAGTTTCCCCCGATCCATTTACCCGTTTACCCTTTACCGTCCAGTTTTACTGTCTGAATTTGTTCTTCTCTCCCTGCAGACACTTTTAAACACTGCAGCTCACATGCGTCTCTCTTCGAGCCCCCGTGATACTTCCCACTAAATTTATAAGCTCCATGCTTCCTGTCTGAGGTCCCAGCCTGCTCTCCGTTATCATCTATTAGCCTCCTGCTTGGCAATCCCGCCGCCACCGCGGCTTACTAAGTGAATATTTTTAGTTATAAAAGCCATCAAATATTGTACTTGATCGGCATGTTGATTTGCTATTGTCATTAATTCAGTTTTATGAAACAATGAAAAAAAATGAAAACAAACAGGCTTTATGTTACTTCTTAAATCTCATTCAACTTTTGTGACTCACAGTTTAAAAGAGTTCAGTTTCTTCAATGTAAAACTTTGACTCTTTCTTTTTAATCTTACTACTGAATCAACTTTAATTTGGACAAATTTAACAACAGTGACGCTTTATACAAACGTCATAAAGTGTGTGTGTGTGTGTGTGTGTGTGTGTACTGCAGCAGAGTTTGACCAATCAGTGTGCGCCTCCTCATGTTTGGACAGTGTTAGTATGCAAAGGAGTGTGTGTGTGTGTGTGTGTGTGTGTGTGTGTGTGTGTGTTTGAATATAAAGTGATTTTCTTCTCAAAGCTTCAGAAAACAGCAGCTTCAGCAGTTTGTTCAGTCAAACAAATAAACAGTAAGCAGAACATTTACTCAAGTACTGTACTTCAGTACTTTGAGGTACTTATGTTTCTCCATTTCATCCTTCTATGTATAAGATAAAGATCTGATATTGATTTTAAATATATAAAGAAAATCAGCTCCAGTCTTCCCACAGTGACCAAACATTAACATCTCAGTGAGAATAATTCAGCAATGTAATATAAAACAGTCCAAACTACTTCAGTAACTCCTCCCAAAACGCATCCAATAATAACTGTATTATATTAGTTCAATAACATTTATCTACAATTTATTTAAAATCAAATACTCATATAAGTGCACATATTTTTGTATTTTTATACAGATTGAAAAGCCCTAAGAGGCAAATGATGTTTGTGATTTTGGGCTTTAAATAAATAAATTTGAATTTTTATTTGATTTTTAAGTATTACCAAATTGAACACAACTGAGATTATAACTTTAAGGTTTTAAAATGGACTTTTGTTGTTGGGTTGTTTTAATGTATGTTTTGTGGAGAAATACTGAATAATTTAATTTGTCATTATTCTTACATTTAATATCATTAATAATTAAAATCCTGGGATCAGTCAGCATTCAAACTTACACTTACAGAAAATAAAGTTTAAGAAAAATACAAAAAGAAGAATACACAAGATGTGACCTCAAAAGCACAAGTACTCTTACTTTCATTAAAAATCTGTTTTCTGCATTATATGTACTTTGATCTTTGACCAACAAATTTACAAAAAAACAAAAAAAAACTGATGTCCAAAAGTCTGCAGTTAGCTCAAAATTTGTCTCTGGTGAAATCATCTGTTTCTTGTAGCTGACTGTTCAAGTTCTTGAAAGTTGTCAAAGTCAAATTTTAATTTGAAGTTTTTAGGGAACAAGAAGTCAGAGCAGCTTCCTTACATTTGTCACAGTGATCGTCTAAATTAATCTGAGTAGAGTTTCTGTTTAAAACAGCAGAGTTTAAAAGACGAACCTTAAATCAACAGATGAACTAAAAGGCAGACTGATCTTCAATTAGAGACACAAAGAGGAGGAGGAATCCTTCGCTGCAGAGACTGAAACCAGATGAAAACTGGACTCATTTCTGCAACACAGAGCAAAAACTGTTCATTAAAACATTCATTTGTTTTTGAAAAATTAGATTTATTGAACTGTAGTTTCAGGGGGGATTAAATATTTAATGTGTGTAATTTGTAAGAAATCTACTTCTATTCCAGCATCTCTTAAAAAGCCTGTGGGTTTTTTGCATTAACATGTTATATCACAAGCATGTAAAAATGAGTGACATGACAGTTTGTTGTCTTATTGTGAATGTAACTACAGATATTTATGAAAAATGTACATTTAATTAACATCAAGACTAAGTAAAGAAAATTGCATAAAATTTATTCAAATTAAAATGTGATGAAAGCACAGATAATATTAAAAACAAACCAGAGGAGCAGAAGCGGGGAAAAAAAACAACAAATGAAATCTGTTTCAGTTTGAAGATGAATAAGTCAGTATCTTAGTAGAAATATTTTATGGTTACACCTGAACCCAAAAATGAACTAACAAACAAAAACCTACTACTGTAAGGCTGTAAAGACTTTTTTTGGTTTGAAGTTTAGGAAAGTGAACAAACAAACATGACAAATGTAGGAACAAAAGTCAAGGAGAATACTGATGTTTCATCACAGAGGAACAACAGCCCTGCAGATTTTTTCATTGAAGTAGAAAATAACAGATAAAATGACAAGTTTACAAAAGGATTCAAATGGAAACTTCCTAATACAACTGAGGTCATCAGATGACAGCTCGGAGGCTTCCTGTCCCGACTTTCTTCCTCAAAACTTCAACTAGACGCTCCAACCTGAGGAGGAAGAAGAAAAGCAAAAATGATTTCATTCAGTGTGAATATTCACTGAAGGTCCACATGATCCAACAGTGTGTAGGACTGACCAGTAAACACTTACAAAGATGCAGAAGCACTTCTAAACATGCAGTGACAGTTTCCACCTACAGTGACCATCTCTGCCTAGAGTCTGACATTTCTACTTGCAGTAGATTACCGTATTTTCCAGACTAAAAGGTGCACTTAAAATCCTTAAATTTTCTCAAAAATCGACAGTGCACTTTATAGTGTAGAAAATACGGTACTAAATTTGAATAATAATACAATTACAGTGGCCTGTTTTCCCTTCATTATTTTTACTTGCAAAAAAGTAGACATGTACTGGCTATTTTCTGGGTTTTGTGTTTCTACATGCAGTTTTCATATGGCTGCAACTCATGAGGACAGTTCCATATGCAGTGACCAAATGTGTAGAAGAAGGAGAAGAAGAAGAAGAAGAACACCCTTTATTGTCCCTCATGGGGAAATTTACATTTACACTCTGTTGTTTATTTTACATTTCACGTATACATATAGGAATGGACAAACTTGCACATGCAAGAGTGAAGGGGCGGCTGCTCGAAGCGGCAGTGCTCAGGTGGTGAACTGGCACCATAATAAGTCCTGAGTTTCACCTGTATGCAGCAGTGGCCTGCAGGAACGAACTGATGTCTCCCTGCTGCGATGACCCGTCTCAGCTGTTTTTGTGGGTTTCTGCCTGCAGTGACTGTGGGTCTGTCTGCACTAAAGGTTTTCACTAAGGTTTGATTTGGAGGATGTTCCGACCGCATTTCCACCTGCCGAGGTTAACGTTTAAGGTTTTTACATGACATGTATGTGTCTTATTTTTAACAGTCTTCCTACAGTGGTCAGGTAGTGAAGATACTTCTGTAAACACAGGTGACTGTGGGTTTCTCTGATAACAAAGAGGATACTAACAGCTTGGGTGCACACAAAGAAAAGAAAGCCGCAAACAGCTGAAGAAGATGAAGCTGAAATGAAGAAAGAAGTAGTTGGAAAATTGACCCTGGATGACTTTCTAACACTCGCTGAGTCTCTCTCTCTCTCTCTCTCTCTCTCTCCAAACCAAATTAAACTTCCCATCTCTAATAACCAGCAGATTTCTATCACCCCCCCGACCCCCCGAGAGAGCAAATATTCCTCTCTCCACTATTCAGAAACTTGGGAGGCTCTTCAGAGCCGGCCGCCCCCCGCTGGCAGCCAAATTAGAGCAGAAAGCTGCGGGTTTGAGCCCAGGAGGACAGCGTGGAACGCAGACGGACGACTTAAGCTGTTTTCATCATGAATCTCATCCCTTCATCTTCAGACTGATGAGATGAGAAGCAGCAGAAGACGAAGTCACGTTATTCAGCATCCCACCACCATCCTGTACGAGTCAAAATCTGAAGGATTAATTCTTCCTGATCAACTCGGCGGCAGAGACACTCACGCCGATGTCCGCTGAATATGAATCATCAAACCAAATCTCTTTAGTCCCACTTGCTTAACCAGTCTTTGAACACATCCCCGCGTGTCCGACGGCTGATGTTGGTAACAGCAACATGTTTCTGATGACAGGAAACCCCACTGATACTCACACTCTCTCATGTTAATGATTTTAATGGTTTTTAAACATTTCTTTTCCTTGTAATCATTCAGACAGGTTGTGGACAGTTAAACTGAGGATTTAGTGGCATCTAGCTGTGGGGTTGCAGATTACAACCAACTGAATACCTTTTCCTCTCTGAGCATGTAGGTGGCCACCCCTCAAGGTCTGGAGACGCCAAGTGTTGTTTGTCCGTTCTGCAGGAAGGGACCAGCTCACTATGCAGATATGAAGCGCTCAATATATTATAAAATTGTTGTCTCTTTCCATGAATGCTCAGGTTCACTCTCTCAGTCCCTCAGGCCATCACCATGAATCAACACTAAAATCTAAAAAAATCTAATCTAAAACTGCATACGAAACAACTGCTCACACTTTCAGGGTCACGTTGGCAGCAGCTCAACATTTCACCTCCCAACAGGACCAAAGTAAACCAGACAACAGAAGTTTAAACACCAACAGTAACTTTACCTGCTTTGACACAAACAGGTAAAATTTTCTGCGTCAGTCAAATAGAAACAGCTGACAGCCTCAGTATGATGTCACCACCCTGCTCTGTGTGTGTGTGTGTGTGTAAACTAACATGTCAACAGACATGTTGGTATTTTGCAAAGGTCACTAGATGTATGTAGACACACACACACACACACAAGATCATTATTCATTTCTATCTATCTTAAACTGAGCTTTTATATCTCGCAGTTTGTCCACTCAGTCTTATCTCAGGTTTGATGTTTCAGTATCACGTCACAGCTGAAATATGTGTGTTGTCATGACGACTAAAGCAGGAAGAAACATATTTATGATGAAAGCTTTTCAGTAACACGTATGTTTCAGAGGGCCTTCATAAAGAAACATAAATGAATTAAAAAGGGAAAATAATCTAAATTTGAGAAAATAACAAACACTTAGAAATAAAGTTTTCATCCAGCTGGTGTGTGTGCTCATCAGCAGCTACAGAGGAAGATGCCGGTCGGGAAGCAAACCAATCAGACACAGGCCTCGGATATGTGTGCACACCACCTGTGCCACATGGTGCTTTTTTTTTGGCCTGTGTTATCTGTCTTTGTTAAACAGGCTATTGAGCAGCTCTTCACAGTCTTCACAACAATCACATCACTGATAGTTTCCATCAGAAAGTGGATTCACTGCACGAAAGACACTGATGCTTTCTTTAAGTGGCAGTCTGTCGCTGTGTCATGTTAAAAACATGTAAAAACTTGAAAAGCAGGTAAAACAGAAAAGAGCCAAAGTTAGAAGGACACTATTATCATTATTATATATTATTGGATGCTGTTAAAATTTTCCTTCATTTTTCAGTGGCAAACAAGTCCAGATCAGGAAAACTGACTCAAAAAAGGGAGTAAAGTATGAAAATAATCTGAATGACTCATTTCAGCATTAAAGAATAAAAGACGTTGACGGATGAGCTGTGCACAGCCTGACCTTCGGACCCTGTCGCTGGCCTCTCGCTCCGCCTCCTGACAGCGCTGAAGCTCCGCCTCCACGCTCTGCTTCTCCTTTGATAGCTGCTGCAGCTGGACTGAAAGGGGCGTGTCCTGTGGGGGCAGGTTAAGCTGGGGCGGGGCCTGGAGGGCGGCCGACTCTGCGTCACTGCGTAACAAGGGAGGAGCGGTGAGGAGTTCCTGAGAGCTGAGAGAGGAGGACAGGATGATGATTACTTATTTGATCTTTTTAAATACAAAGTGTCTGAAAATAATTTAAAGTCACAGGAAGCCCATCAGACAGTTTGAGGTGACACATCCATCCTCCAAAAGCAAATACATTCACTCCTCTGTTATCTGAGCCACGACATTATCATCAATATTAATACTGGGTTACGTCAGGAATCATCAGAAATCATCACTGTGACATCACGCGTCTGCACTAAAAACAAAACAACTTGTTTGTTTGTGTTTGCTGATAAAAATAAGAATTAACACAGGGTTGGTGAAACAGATTCATGGTCTTTCAGCTTTGCAGACTCTGTTTATTTTATTTTATATTTATTTATAAGACCTGAGTTGGGTGATAAAACTTCAAAAATGCCAAAACAGATTTCAGTCAAAATCAAAATCAAAATGATGAAACTCAAAATGCTTAATGTTTTACTTCTCGATCTGTCAGTGACTCAGGTCTTTTCTTTTCTTCCTGCTCACTTTTAAGCAGCTGTATCTGTAATCATGGTCCCACCAAGATTTCACAATGTCACATACACAATTTACATCAAGCAAATCAAAATGAAATTATTTCTCAGAGTCAGGATTTCTGAGGCTCCATAAAAAATGCTAAAAAATATTAAGAAGAATAGAAACTATTTTAAAAAATTAATAAAAAATTTATAATTGAATAATAGCTGTAGAATAATAAAATAGACATAAAATATCAATATAAAAATAAAATATAAATTACTGTATTTTCTGCACTATAGGGCACACTGGATTATAAGGCGCTCTGTCAATAAATGGTCTATTTTCAATCTTTTTTTCATATATAAGGCACTGGACTATAAGCTGCATCACACACAGTACGTATCACTCTGCGAGGCTCCTGACTACGGTGGCCGTAATGCTCCAACAATCCATCAAGCAG
>JBAJHX010000115.1:27833-48126 GCA_037176925.1 Amniataba percoides
GGATTATAAAGCACACTGTCCATTTTTGAGAAAATTTGAGGATAGTCTGGAAAATACGGTATACAAGTAAAATACAAATGTTACAACTAAACAGAGATATGCTATAGAAAGTGCAGGTGTAATGAAGAAGAGTTCAAAAGTCTTAATGTGACACTGTTGAAGCACATTTAAATAAAGTTTTGACCTGGATGCCACAGTGTCATGATGTGATAAACCTTTGCAGGAGGAAATGTGATCTGATCTGAGAACAGCTCTCTCTGACCTCCTCACTGAGAGGGAGCTGATAGTTAATCAATCAGTGGTGATATTGAAAGCTTCTGAGCTGCTTCAGATTAATTAAAGGCAAACAGAGCAGTCGGACAGCAGAGGACAGCACAAAGGACAAAGGTCCCAGTTTGCCCATCTTCACTTCACTGGAAGTGATTGAAAAATTTAGATTAGATTTTTTTTCTTTCGATGCTTAATGTTGTTATTCTAAACTACAAAATGTCCAATTGGTGTCATTTTTACATTTTAAGATTTCCTTAAACTGAGCTGTTTCAACAGGTGAAACGTGGTATGAAGCTCTGTCAGCAAGTCAAGTTTTATTCATATCACAGTAGCTCACAACAAATGTGTGTTGTGACACTTTCTATTTAGAGCAGATTCTGACAGAAATCTTTATGAAGTTAATTACAGGAAACCAGTCCCCTCCATGTGCAAACACTTGGTGACAGAGGCAAGAAATAAACTTCCTTTTAGATCAGAAACCTTGAACAGGCCCCGACTACAGGTCAACCACGCTCTGCTGTGATTGGTTGGATTAAGAGACGGACAGAGAGACAGAGGTGCATCAACAACTATACTAATAACAGAAATATGACGACTGATAGTAGCATAAAAATAGCAGCAGCTGTGGAGGGTGAGCAGGTTTACAGTGGCAGAAGCTCCGCAGCGACCTTCAAAATGAGAAAGAAACTCAAAGGAAGATAGAAAATAAGATTCATGGACAGGACATGAATGCCTTCAGGAGGAGAGAGGAGTGCAATGCATCATGGGAAATCTCCCAGCAGTCTCAGCCTTTCGCAGCATAACTAAGAGACATTCAGCATTAACTAAAAGCTTTAAAGGAAGAGATTTTTTTTATGGCAACTCTGAAATAAGAACAGGGTATCTGCCCCCAAACTGGATCAGACCAGGTTAGAAGAGGAGCCTGATAGCTGAAAGCTCTGGATCCATTCTGCTGCTGGAGACTCCAGGGACCTTTGGTAACCTGCATTATGAGGGCAACAGAAACTATGAGCTCTTTAAGATAAAATGTTTTTTAGAGACTTACTTGGGCAGCCTCCTGCCTTAAAATAACAAATGCATGGACTAGTTTTTATGCATCTCTTTGAGACAGGATGTGTCTGCATCTGAGGTTTTCTAACCAAATGAAATATTAATGTCTCTGCAACTGGATGTGGTGGGGTCAGTGATGTCAAAATAGTTCAATCAAACACTAAAATCGAACAGGACAAACCCGTTGCTACTGATGCAACAACTTTGACCAGTGTCATCTTTGTGCTGTGATGCTCTGTAAACCCTGACTGAAAGTCCTCAAATAAACTTCATGTAGAAACTCACACCACTGATGTGTTCTCTGAAGGATTGTAGAAAGAAAGGGAGGTTAGTTAAAGGTCTACAGTTGGCTTGAACCTCTGGATCAAGTTTAACTTTTTTAAATATTGTTTTAATATTGTTTTTCTGAAAAGGACAGAGAGAGAGAAGACACACAGCAAAGGGACTCAGGCCTTCGATGTGTGTGTGCGCTCAACCACTGAGCCACAAGTTTAACTTCTTTTTAAGGGGCAACAGAGTCGAGTGTCATTCGCAACCAGCAGCAACTAAAAATCATTTTATTGATGCCAGCTTCAGCTTCATTTTAGCCAACATTAAAGACCCCAGTGTAAAAACTCACCGCCTCATGCTCCTCTCTGAGCACAGAATATTTGTGAGTGTGAACCATTGTTCCACTAAGCTACTAAACCAACAAGCACAGGTCAAAGGTCAGAGGAGGGTCGGGCTTGCCTCTGACCTGCATCGAATGAAGTTTTAGTCAAACAGATGTTTGATGTGAAAGAAGGGTTTGATCTATAGCTGCCAAGCTTCAGCGATCCACCAAAGATCAAGACATGTTTACATTTAGCAATTTACTGAATAGCTTTTAGCTCATCTCACCTCACCAATGTCATCCTGATCGATGAGCTAAATTACCAACAAGAACAGAAAGATTTTACCGCCAAGTCTGAGTTAATTATGCATTAATCATGTTAATATTAGTGTTTGTAAAATCTGCTTAAAAACCTGCACACACACACACACACACACACACAGACAAAGGGATCACATAAAGTCAAATCAAATAAATCTTTCTGAGAAATGAAGAAAAATAACTGGAGAAATGACTTTTTATTCCCCCAATACACTGAAAGAAAACCAAAATTCAGACACCTCCCCCCGCTGCTGACCCCCCCCTCCTCTGAGTCTCTGCAGGCGTTCGGCATCAATCCTGATGATGTATGGAGACTCACAGTTTAGACAGCAAGCTCAAACAGCACGACTCACTTCTTACATTACTCTGTCCGGCTTCACTCTGCTGCAGAGCTTTACAAGCTTTTACAGAAACAAACTGTTTATGTAACATGTTGTTGGTAAATGTCTTCTTAACTTTAGCATCTCCATGTTTCACTGTGATTACCAACCGTCACTAATATCCTCAAACTACACACAGATGTTTAAGTTGGCCCTATTTTTCCAACATATACTCAGCGGCATCAAGCTTTTGCTAACACGTTAGCTAAGCGATCAATATAACTGACAGTACAGGGAATCTTAAAGCACTTAGTTTCAGAACGAAGGACAAAACTGTGGTTTGTGCAGCTTACACAACATGCTGCAACAGCTATTTTTATATGCTGCCACTCTGCAGAGTTTGATAGAAAATCATTCATGAATTCACTCGAAGCTATCAGATTCAACCACTTATTTGGATGATTTTTACTTCATGTTACGTTGGATAAAAAAAAGAGAATAAATATAATATACTATGAAGACTGAACTTCTGGTCTTGGTCTGGTCGTTGCCCTAAAGTACCACTAAGAAAGGATCATGCGACTCTACGGCATCTTCTTTAGACGCTGTTTAGAGAGAGTCCTCTGCTCAGTCCTTAAAGGATGTTTATGGTTTTGTCCTGTGAGGAACAAGAGATCATGTGAATGTGGCATAGAGTCAGAGTCCATTAAATAATCTGTCTGAAATAATCTGACAGTAAATATAAATGATCTAAGAATGTGAGCTGGAACTTAAAATGCCCTCGTATCAAAATCTATGAATGTAAAACTACCAGAAGCTTTAAATAACATGAGTGAGTTTTCACTTTGATGAATGAGTCAATGTTTAATAAGCCTCTTTTAAGAACTCACCTGAGTGTTAAAAGCACTCATGTCATTTTGATTTTCATGATTGTAAACACAGAAAGCTTTTGTTTTGCTGCATGTCCATCTTGAATAAAGCTTGTTTCAGCATCAGATCCGTCTAATGTTCATCACCCAAAACAGACTGATGACAGTCATCATCTCTCAGTGACTGACAGCAAAGATTTACTGCTTCCTGCTGCAGAAACATGGAGATGAGCTTCATTTAGTTTAACATCGCCCAACACTGTGGCTGCTGGTCAGAGGATGTACATTAAATCTAAAGAGCTGAAAATGCGAGTCTGCAGAGAGGAAGAAAGGAAGCAGCGTTGCTTCTCTTGTATTGGCTGAAAACATACTACTCGAAGGCAGTTACCTTCACTTTCAATATAAATTACCTTTGTTTGCAGACGATCTCCTGTTTTATCAAACCGATTTTCGTGAACACTTAAGAGCATTTGAGACTTGATGGTGAAAATCACTGTTAGAATAATAAATATGCCATATAAAGACACATCTACCTTTCTTTCCACAACTCTGAAATGTTTAAACAAAAATGTGTAAAGTGACTGTTGCTGTCTGAAATCTGCTGAACATGGCGGAGCTTTTAGCAGCTAAATACACAGATTTCCCTGAAGAGGTGAAGGAGACCAAACCCAGAGCTAACAGAGAGACAAAACAAAGCCAACACATCAGCTTAAAGGTGATAAAATGTTAATTTGTTCACGCAAGACTTCTTCCTGTTGATAACCATGAAATCATCAGTTGATGCAGCTTCAGTGTTTTACTCTATCAATCGTCATCATTTTGCTCAGTACAGTCACAGTAATAAGCTTTAACACGTAGCACTTAACCACAGTAGTGTACCTGTTGGGAATCTAACTGATGACATTTAATTGAGCAGGATCCTGAGGATCCAGGAGAGATGGAGCAATGACGTCACCAAAGTGTGACCTCGCAGAGAGCATGAAATGGGATTTTAGCTTCAGCAGACACCATTTGAGGCTTCCTACTTTTTAATTTTCTGACCTGCGTTTGGCTCGTAGAACCTGTAGCTCTGCATCCACCCGTTGTTGGTCCACGAGAGCTCCGCCTCTCTGCCTCTGGAGCCTCAGCAGCTCCTCCTGATTGGATAACACAATCACATTCACATCACATTTAGCTTCTGATAGCCAACCACAGCACATATAAAAGTCCACTCTCACTGGTTCTGTCCTGTCAATCATAAATTAACACTAATTGTTAACTAATTAACTAATTTTCCCTTGTGTCTGTTGCAGATCTTGATCTCAGAGAGACTGACTGTTTAAATAAAGGATTAATTAACTGATTGGTTAATTAACAAACATGAGTGTCAACACACTGTCAGCACTTATTACTAAGCAGCAGATCATTAAATCAAACTGGACCTGAGTCTGAACCCTCCAGGTGCATTCTGGGAATGACAGCCTCAGCGAAGGCACTTTCATGGTTCATAAGAATAATGATATCATGATCTTGGTTATAAAACCTTGTTTTTACTATTGTTTCATCTTCACTGGAGAACATTTGTAGACAATCTTTTGAAAAGAGATAATGAGAATCTAATGATGGAGCAGCAGGTGGATATGGTAACAATGCTCAGTTAAAATTCTTATCAAAAGAGAGCCGTCCACCTTTAGCTGGTAAATAAAACAATCACATACTGTGCTCATTAATAAACGTCACAAATGTCTGTGGCATCAAGACTCAATACAGGTGAACATCCTGACCTACCTGCTGTCCTCCTCCTCCTTGTCTATGCTAATTAAAGCCCTCAAGGTCTGCCAGTTTAAAGTGAGACATCAAAAGAGAAACCAAACCCGGAGAGTCAATATGTGTCTTCTCCAGCAGGGCCGGAGGAGACGCTTCAAAAGAGCCACCCGACTTATTAATCAGAATAATTTCCAAATGAGATGATCAGTGAGCCAGGCTGACCTTTAACATGAGGAGTTAAGGTCACTGAAGGGTGTGTGTGTGTGTGTGTGTGTGTGTGTGTGTGGTGGGGATGATACAACCAACCTGCCTGGACCTTTAAAGTGAAGCCTCAATGAAAGAGGGAGAGAACAAGGAGTTCAGAGTGTAGAGGTGAGGGAAGTGAGGGTGAGGACGGGGAGGAAATGAACCTTTAATTAGCATAGAGGAGGAACAGGATGGTGGGGAGGTGTCTTTCAGGATGTGGAGGTGTGAGAGGGGCGAGGAGGACAGGAGGAGACGAGTAAATAAAAGGAACCTACTCTGACCTTTAACATGAGGAGTTAAAGGGGCAGTTCACAACAAATTAGCCCCCAAATTCAGCCCCCCAGTCAGCTGACAGCTGATTGAAGCTGGAGTGTTTGATGAGCTCTACGTTCATTTCAGTCAGGAGGCAGCAAACAATCACACAGACCCTCATTACATCACAGGGTACTGGACTGTCCTGCTGTTACTACAGACACTGAACTCACCACAGACGCTGATGGTGGTTCTACTTTAGGATTCTAGTTTAGTATAAGGTTCCAGTTTACAGTTCTAGTTTAGTTTAAGGTTCCACTTATACAGTGCATCCAGAAAAGTATTCACTATTTCAACTTTTTCCACATTTTGTTACAGCCTTATTCAAAAATGGATTAAATTCATTTTCTTCCTCAAAATTCTACACACAACACCACATGATGCCAATGTGAAAAAAGTTTCTTTGGGGATTTTTGCAAATTTATCAAAAATAAAAAAAATAAGTTATCACATGTACAAAAGTATCCACAGCCTTTGCCATGAAGCTCAAAGTTGGTAGTAGATAATTTAACATTCTAGTTCAGTTTAAGGTTCTACTTTCCAGTTCTAGTTTAGCTTGAGGTTCACGTTTTAAAGTCATACATTATTTCAACGTTCTAGTTTGGTTCAAGGTTCTAGTTTTAAGGTTCTAGTTTATTATTCTAATTCATCTTAAGATTCCAGTTTTAATGTTGCAGTTTTAAAAGTTCTAGATTATTTTAACTAGTTTAAGGTTCTAGTTTACAGTTCTAGTTTAGTTTACAATTTAAGCTTATAGATTATTTTAACATTCTTGTTCAGTTCAAGGTACCGGTCTTATGATTTCAGTTTTAAGGTTTTAGTTTAAAAGCTCTGGTTCTAAAAATCTGCTGTTACACTGAGGGGGTGTTAGGTTTAACCCACTGTGATTCAGCTGGGCAGGATACTCTCAATGATGGCGGTGTCTAATGTCCTCTGAGACAACCCAAACTTCAGCTGCTACCGTACTCTCCTTAATCTCATCAAATCATGGTGGTGTGTGGGCGCTGCTTACCTGCATACTCACAGCTGAGAGAGGAGATAAGAGGTCTGAAAGCAGACCTTATAAAAAAGGACAAATAAATCCTGGAGTTTTCCAGCGTTGCCACTGCCTAGGTCAAACACATCCCGGCTCTGGGCTCATCACACTGTGGCAATAACAATGGTGTCAGCCATCTGAAGTTCCCTGAACTCTCCGTCGCTGCCCCAGTCTACAATTTCACCCTCCCTTGGTCTGGCTCCTTCATTACTGGTGGCAAGCCGACAGCCTCAGCTAACCTCCTGGCAATTATGGATGAACTGGCCACATTCCTACACCGCCTCGGTCATGGCAGGGGCTCCACTGGCAGGCTCTGGTGTCAGGAGTGTCTTCGCCTTCCCTCACACTTCTGGGCAAACCAGTAAGGGTGTCACCTCAGTTGCTCCCTCCGGCACCCATGCTGGCCTGGTAATCGGTCCCTCCGTTGTCCGGCATGTGGTGGTTCCCAAATCATGGACATTTTGCGTTTTCATTCCCAGGAGCCTGTATCAAGGATATCAACATGACTACCTCTGAGCTCCTCAGCCAACATGACAGTACTGTAACTTCCACTGTGGTTATTCATCCAGGAATTAACAACATAAGACTACAAAAACCAGGAATTCTCAAACAGGATTTTGTCTCTCTCATCAATGTGCACAGCTCAGGTACAGAGTGCATAATTTCTGGACCACTCCCACCTCCTTGTTTTGGTGATGTGAAATTCAGCCAGGTCTGTCAACTTACACTACCTGACACCCTGTAAATCCTACTCAATCTCTTGTAAACTCCCACTATTCCACTTCTGCCACAAACAGTCACTGCCACATCCCCATCAAGCGGAGTTCTCCTGCCACATGTCCCAATTTCACACCTGTTTTCTCATTCTCAGTGATTAATAGGACCTGAATACAAAAATGCTTTATTCACCGCCATTCTGCTGCCAGGTCTAAGACCTTGCTGTTTTCTGTATGCCTAAGCATCTCAAGGATGACTCCCCTGTTGTCTTTGGCCTATTAAATGCCAGATCCCAGTCAAACAAATCATTTGTCCTAAATGACTATATTACCTCCAACAGTATAAATATATTTTGTTTTACTGAGACATGGCTTAAATCAGGGGACTGCAGCCATCTAGTGGAGCTTTGCCCACCAAACTACAACTTTATGAATGCTCCAAGGTCCTCAGGCCGTGACTTTCATATTGACGATCCCTCAAATTCCTCAGCTTCAGAGTTTCTAGAGACAACTACATCATTTAACTTTGTGCAACATGTTTTATGCCCCACACACAACTGGGGTCACACCCATGACCTAATTTTTACTCTTGGGTTGACTCTGAACTTGCTGCTTATGTGTGACTTAACCTGTAATCATAAATGCATAACATTTGACACAGTTTTTCATTCAGTGGTAGCCTTTCAGAAACAAACTTTATAGTCTCACATCTTTATTGAGAGCTCGGCAACCAGATTCTCAGCTCTTTTCTCTGATACGTCCAGATTGGCTCCCACATCTTCCATCATCAACAATTATATGTTAACTGATTCAATCAGACATGCTCCTTAGTCCGTGATTCTGTTGCCCCAAACTAAACCCGATTAATGAGTCCAATGAGTCCCCCTGAATTAATGACTCTATTCGATGCCACTAACATTTTAGAAGAGCTGAGCATCAATGGAGGAAATCTAGCCTCCATGTGCACTACTTTCACATGACTGCACTACTATCTACAATCTCATTAAGGATGCGAGAGCTGCTTATTTTTCTGGTCACCCAGTTGTCACCTATCAACTCCATCAAGTAGTGGAAGGACACAACATCTTTCATTAATTCCAATCCGTCTTTGGTCAGAAACACATCACAGAAACTGCACTGCTGAAGGTCACAAATGACATTCTTATGCATGCTGATAAAGGTGAACACTCCCTCCTAATCTTGCTTGATTTGTCCGCTGCCTTTGACACCACTGACCATAACACTCTCATTGACAGACTACAGAACTGGGTCATTGTTACTGGTACTGCTCTAAACTGCTCTTACTTGTGAAATGGGTACTTCACTGTTCACATTAACAACTACATGTCTTCCTCTGCTCCTGTTTTATGTGGGGTCCCTCAAGGATCAATTCTTGGTCCTATGCTCTTTTCCCTATACATGCTACCTCTAGGGAATCTGCTTAACTCTACTCATGGTGTTTCATATCATTGTTATGCCGATGACACTCAGCTGTAGTTCTCTGTTAAACCCAATAACCTCAGCGTCCTAAAGTCATCCTAAAGCAGGAATGCCTAAAATCTGTCTCAACTTGTCCCAAAATGTTCTCCATCTCAATACTGAAAAAACTTGGGGTAAGTCCTACTGCCCTACAGTCATTCAGTGTGGTGACTGGACTCCTCTTGGGGACTGGGATGATGGTAGTGGATTTAAGGCAGGTCGGGACTATGGCCTGTATAAGTGATGGGTTAAAGATGGAGGTGAAGACATCTGCCAGCTCTGAAGCACATACCCTGAAGACCCACCAAGGGATGTTATCTGAGCCGGCCGCCTTTTGTGGTTTCACTCTCCTGAGAGCTCTGTGCACATCAGTCGATGACACAGACAGTGGGGGTCATGCCTGTCCCGGGTGTGTGTACGTGTTCTTTTGGTCTCCCTGTCATGAGTCTCAAAGTGGAAGTAAAATTGGTTGAGCTCATCAGGGAGGTTAGTGGAGTTGTTGGAAATTGCCACAGAGGTGCCCTTGTAGTCTGTGAGGAGCTGCAGGCCCTGCCACATGTGCCTGTTGTTGGTGCAGTAGTAACCCTCCAGCTTCTGATGGTATCGCTGTTTAGCTTCTTTGATTGTTTTCCTCAGCTTCTATTTTGACGATTTGTACTCCATCTCACCTCATCTGAATGCCAGAGAGCAGGAATGCTGCATGTGTCTGTCTGTGACTGTTCAGGATTTCTGATTTGGGTATTTGATGATTTGTGAGGTGGGTACCATGTTGTCAGTATAGGTACTGATGTAGCCAGTTCCGTACTCTACATTCTGTTCCATGTTTATGGAAGAGTCATCTTGTGTGGCTGCAGCCTTGAACACATCCCAGTCTGTCTGTGCAAAGCAGTCCTGAATGCTCTTGTCTGGAGTCCAGTGTTTTATTTGGGGGCTCACAGGGTTGGTCTGCTTCAATCTCTATCTGTATGCCTAACCCTAACCCTACAGAAACACAGAGATGTGGTCTAAGAGTCCCAAGTGGGGGTGGGAGGCAGCTTTGTATGCATTGTATGTTAGTGTAAACATGTCCAGTGCACATTGTTCTCTTGTGTGAATGTTGACATGCCGATAAAACTTGGGTAGCACAGTCCGTAAGTTGCAGTGGTTGAAATCACCTCAGATGATAAAAACCCCATCAGGGTGAGCCATCTCCTGGGCGCTGATGATGTCGTGAAGCAGGCCTGCAGCAGAGTTAGCACGTGCGTTAATGTAAAGAGCGGCCAAAACCACACTGAAGTCAGATAAAATGGTGTGCATTTCAGTAGCAGCAGCTCTATGTCCAGAGTACAGCTTTTGTGCACAGTCTGTACATCTCCACACCATGTGCTGTTTACAAAGATACACATTCCACCACCTCTGATCTTACAGACATCTCCCATGTGAGCACAGTGGGACTGAAATTGAATCGCAGTGTCCGGCACTCTGACTGAAAGTCAGGTCTCAGTGAATATTAGGTCACAACAGCACACAACTCTCTTATCTTGGCTCTCAGTTCGTCAAGCTTGTTTTCCAAAGAGCACACGCTGGCAAGAAGGAGGCCCAGCAGCTGTGGTTGGTTAGCTCAGGCCTTTAGCCTAGCATGGAGGCCCACTCTCTTGCCTCGTCTGTGCCTCAACATATGTCTCTTCCAGATGCTGTTCTCACTCAAGTGTGGTGCTGGAAGGCCTCCTTGCTCCCAGAGGTAGCTCTGTGTGGATGGTCCAGGGGATTGAAACCACTGAATATGGACTCTTGCTGGATCCTGCAATGTCCAGTAAAGCCTGTAGCCTCATATGTCAGCAGGGCCCAACATCTCAGGAGGTTGTTAAGTAAAAGAAAGAAACATCAACAAGAAAAAACATGGCAGTGAGGAGCGGTGCTAGCAAACATGTCTGCCACGGGAGGTGCCATGTTGAATATCACAAATGTTAAGGCTCTGATTTTAAGCTCTAACCCTAACCCTAAAACCATTAAGTTTTAGTTTAAAGCTCTGGTTTTAAGATCTGGTTTAAGTTTTAGTTTAAAGTTCTGGTTTTAAGATCTGGTTTAAGTTTTAGTTTAAAGTTCTGGTTTTAAGATCTGGTTTAAGTTTTAGTTTAAAGCTCTGGTTTTAAGTTCTGGTTTTAAGCTCTATTTTAAAGCTCTGGGCTTGGTGTTTTTCGGCAGCTATCTGACTGTCTGTTGGTTAATTTGACGGCAGCTGTTGGTGTTTCTGTTGGAAATTAAAAACCTCTCCAGGCTCTAATCCCCCCGGAGCCCTCCAGCCTAATTAACAGACTTCATGCAAGAAAAAAAGAGTGAGTGCTACATTAATAACAAAATTTAATATGTTTCGGCAGAAGAAAACAGATCAAGCTGCAGGAGGAAGACAAGCAGAACAAAACAACAGATTCTACTTCAGATTTGACTAATTCTACACACAATCTGAGACCAGATCACCCGTCAATGAAATTATTGTCTAACATCAGTCATTGCTGGATGATCTGCCTGAGAGAATAAATGAATCTATCAATAAATAAATTTAACATGGTTGGCCTTGTCCTCCAGAGGAATATACGCACTATACGCACTGTCTTGTCTGAAATCTGCCAATCAAATCACTTTGATCAATGAGCAATCAGCTAATTTGACCTGTTTGTAAACAGTTTAACTCTTCAAGCACACTCTTGCTTCAGTGCTGACACACACACACACACACACACAGACTTATTTTTTGTTATGTTACATTTGTGAGGAACCTCTTTGACATACTGCATTTCTTCCTCATCCCAACCTGAATGCTGATTCTGCTTTGACCCTTAAAAAGAGATATGAACCTTCAGTCATGTTAAAACTGGGTTGGTCCTCACAGGAATAGATGTACACACACAGCAACCTTGTTTGAATAACAAGTTATTGGCAAACAAGCTGAAGCGTCTCCACGGCAGGTTGTCATGACAACAGAGCAGACATCCCATCATCACCATTCAACACAGAGGCCACCAGTTAATATGCGAGAAAGAGAGAGAGAGTGTGAGTGTGTGTGTGTGTGTATTTACCTCGCTCGCCCTCTGCTCTCTCTCCTGAATCAACTCCTGTTCAAGCCGTTTACACTGTGGAGAAACAAATCTGGATTTATTGATTCAATCACATGATTATTAACAGACTTGACATAATTTCAAGTCAGTTTTATTCATATAACACCAGATCACAAAAGTCATCTCTTGTCTCCTGGTTTCACACAGAGCTCCCGTGTAGCGGGGTTGGACCTCAACATTTGCTGATGTTTGTTTGTTGGTGAGATAATCAGGTTTCAAGTTTGGGATTTCAACGTTTCCTTTTTGTCACAATGTAACTTCATGCACTGAGCAACACCTGCTGAGCCTCTCCCTTTAAGCAAGGTGGGCTTGTGGGTAACACAGTGCATCAGATGTCTCCTGTGTGGAGAAACAGTACCTGTGTGTGCAGAAGGCAGAGTGAAGAATCAGAATCAATACAGCAGCCAGCAGAAAGTGCCCCCATCAGCTCAGGATGAAGTAAAGTTGTTGGAAAGGTTCAAGGTTCAAGAATAAAGCTCCTGTTATATGAAATGTTTCTACAACATCTCAACGTCTACAACGACCTTCAAAAGCCGTTGAATCAATGAAGTGATATTCAGAAAAACATGCCTCATTATTTAGAAACAATAAAAAGGTAAAAGTCTGTGATAACAAAACTCAAATAGAGGACACCTGCCACAGTGGAAATAATTAGCTGATGATTGCAAAACACCATTAAATTTAACATTTTCTTTTCCTCACCAGTGTGTTTCTGCTTCATCTGAATCACACACACTGTGGTGTGTTGTGTGTGTGTTAATTTGTGTGTGAGAGATAAATGAGTATTGATCACCAAGCTCTGGTTAACACATTTTAACATTCACCTGCTCAGTCACCATCACTGTAAAATCTTTTTGACATTAGCTCATTATTTTGCAGTCATAAAAACTTAATCATAACTAATAATTCCTATTTTCACTTCATGAAGGTTAAAATGAGCTAAAACAGACTATTTTCAGATTACTGGGTATTTAGTGTCATCAGCTCTAATCTGCCTGGTGACAGTAACACTTTCATAGAAGAGCTCAAATGTGTAACACAGTGAATTGTCCTTTAAAGAGCAGTTTGCTTATGGGAATCAAACCGATAGCCTTCCTGTATGGGTGGGTCTAGTCCAGGTGAGTTGTAATAACCTGTAATTACCTGTAATTACCTGATATTAACTCAATAAAAAGCAGCTGCAGCCGTCATATCAGGCAGCCGGAGAGAGAGCGAGGGAAAGAGAGGTAGGGAGAGACTGGGAGCGCTCAGGGAGACGCCTCCCCCACTTTTCTAATATTTCCCAGAAGTCCCGGCAGCGGCAGGGAGATAATCCCTGAGAGATGAGGAGAGGGAGCGAGGGATCGGTGAGCGGCGGGGGGGAGGAGAGGAATCCTCCAGCGTGGAGTGTTCTCTCTTCTTCTTCTCCTCCGAGGATTATGGCGGCATTTGAAACATATTTCAGCACGCCGCAGTGGCGGAGCGAGGGCGGGATTAAGGTGTTACGGTGGAGGGGTGGTGTTAACGCAGAGGGGTGGGGTGTTAAAAGATGGCGGACTGGTGATATTGGTGGGGGTTAGCGACAGTAGGCCGGGTGATACTGAAGTGATACGGATACAGCAACGAGTTTTGTGGGGTTAAAGGAGGTGGGTGGGGTGTTATCGTAGTGATGGCAGGAGGGTCAGGGGGGGTTTAGGTGGACGAACTCAAGAAGTTTTTCAAGAACTGCATCAACCCTGAAAGTACCTCCTCTTTTCTAGAAAGAACTTTCTGTCTCATTCGAGCAGCTTCTTCACTTCCTCAGGAAATTGGCTTTTTTATCTCTCTGATATCACCATGACCTGATGGCTGCGAATCTTCACAGACATATTTTTTTAGTACTGCATCGACACTAAAAGTACCACTTCTTTTGTGATTTGGAAGTAGGGCTTGTAGAAATGATGTGAAAATGAAGCTGGTCTTGTAAAGTACCACTTCTTTAAAAGTTCTACTTCTTCTCTACGAGTACCGCTTCTTCCCTTCACTCTCTCCCATCCCTCCTTACGATTGTTGCCATGGTGCCCGTTGTGCAGCAGTGCTGCTGCGGGTCGGTTACCATGGTGACAGCAGTCCATCACAGTGAGGGAACAGATGAAAGTTTCTGATCTATCAGAGACATCGGGAGGGGGCGGAGCCACCCACTGCATGGCACGCTGAGAGCTCCGCCCTCTCTCTCTCTGTCATCCCTCCATCCGTCAAACCGCTCATCTTTTTCATTTCTACTCATCTTCATGCTCAGACCATCCCTCCCCCTCTTCCTCCCTTCCTCTCTGATCCTCCCACAGAGAGCGGTATATGAATCCAGATGAATTGTGGGTAATAAATCCAGGACTCTGCAGGTTTTGGTAATAAACTCTGTGAACTGAACTTCGATAATAATCAGCCTCCAGAGGAGTGACAGAGAGAGGAAAATCTGGATTTTCTTCTTTAAACTTTTTAATCATCTTCTGAACACCATCTTCACGTATTGATTATTGACAGACACATTTTTATCATAAAGTAAAATCACAAAGAATATTTCTGCTTTTTAAATCCAGTTTGATTGACAAACCAGAATATCAATAACATATAAAGCAAACTGAATAAATTGTTAGGTTAAATTATTGATAGGAAATAATCGGTGTTAATAGTTTAAAGAGTTTTTCTGCTTCAAAAGTCAAGAGTGAATCTCTAAATTTTAGACAACGTGGATGCAGACATGAAAGTGTGCCACTCGCTGCTGAAGACGAGCATGTGGTCAAAATGTTAATGTTTAATAACTAAAAAAGAAATAATGATACAGAAATAATAATCATTTGTTGATTAGTGCATGAATGAGAAATGAAATTAAATATGTTTGTCATTTTGTGTTATTTATAATTCACTGAAAATGCATATAATTTAAAAAATGATCTTTTAACTTTTATAGGCTGCATGTTTATACATGTAAGTATATATGTGAACACACACACAGACACAGACACACACACACACATTCCTACAGGTTATATTTCTCTTATTGACATGACGTATTTTGATAGCTGTTACTGGTACTGAGTTCTTGTCTTAATATTGTTTATTTGTTGATTGCAGCACATCTTGATTAATGTGTGATTAATGTACCTTTATCATATGAATATCAGCCAATAATGAATAAATTCTGTATATTTGGTATATATATTATCTCAAACGCTCAAAAATCCACTATCAGCCTCTTTCAAAGCGTCCAGGTGAGAGACTGTTCTGTGATGATGCACAGCATCGGTCTGTCTGATTTAAATATCTGCGTGTCCATCAGTACTTCCTCTGTGTCCATAAGCAAATACTCAGCAGAGAGATTACATTCAAAGAAGTCATACAGTCCCGTCCTCACACACACCTGAGCAGACAAACAGGTGCATAAGCAGTGAGCGTTCAGCAAACATCAGCCTCATGTCAGCTTCGTCAGGTCGACTCAGTCTGGATGTCAATATTTGTCTCCACACCATTTTATTTTCACACCATTCAAAATATTCATGTTCACATTCAAACCACAAATATTTGAGGTTTGGGGTGACGGCCTCTGTAACCCGGCCGAGCGTCACACCACCAGCTCAAACAGACAACCCGCTGACGAAGTTTGACGGACAGCATTCAGACAGGAAGCAGCGAGCAGAAAACAGTCAGCTGACATCAGGTAAATAACGGCAGCATAGGAAACTTTCCTCAGAGCTCCTCGTGTCTGTCAAACAGACCTCTGAACAGCTGAAGTGACTTTAAGATCAGCTGAGATCGTTTTCTTTATTTACCTTCTCAGTAACTAGTTCAAATAACCAAAACAGTGTCGACCATGAATGAACTTGGAAATAAGGTTGTCAAATCATTTTAGGAAACGCAATGCTGAATGACAGGACAGGAAATATATACTCTGTGTGTGTGTGTGTGTGTGTGTGTGTGTGTGGTATGTATGTGTGTGTGTGTGTGTGTGTGTGTGTGTGTGTGTGTGTGTGTGTGTGTGTGTGTGTGTGAAAACAGGTAATGTTGTGTGTTCTAGCTGCCGCTGGATGAATGTAAATGACAGTTTTTATACATAAAGGTAAACACGCAGACAGACAGGTAAACACAGACACACAGGTGTGAGGTCAGACAGACAGTTCGCAGACTCACCTTGGCGACAGACCCGTCTCTCTCCTCCATCACGGCCTTCATCTCCTGGGCAGTGATGTCACGCTTTCGTTGCCTCGCCAGCCTCAAACGCTGAACCAGAACTGAGCCGAACTGTTGGAGCTCGTCCGCGGTTTCGGCGTCACAAACGCAGCGAAGGAGCTCGTCCATGTCCTGATCGATGAAAGTCAAACTGATCAATAACTGACTTCGCACCACAAAACCTCCAAAATGACAAACAACCAAACTGTGTGTTTACCGTTTCAGAGTCTTCAAGGTGAAAGTCCTCCAACCTGAAGAGAGACAGACAGTCAGACAGAGGTCCACTATCGAACAGGTAACAGGTAACCCTCAACTTCTCTAAATTCATTACTGTGTGAAAATCCAGTTTCTACACATAGGACACAAAATGTAAAGTATTTTAGTCAATAAATAGGACGAGGAGCCTCTGACAAAGGAGATGAAGGCCGCCGCCCCCCCCCTTTTGTTTCTGACTCCAGTTTAAAATGTAAAAAAAAAAAAAACTTTCACTTGCTTTAAATGTAACTTGATTTTTATCTGAAATTTATTAGGCTTACATTCTGACATATTTGCATTCATAATTAGGGAATGCAGGGGGATTATTGCTCAGGAGGCCCCTGGTAGATTCATTTTGGCCCCCCCCCACATTGCTGCAGCTGACCAAATTAAAGGTGGACCTCTGCAGCAGCGCAGTAGATGACCTGAGTGCCAAGGCTGCAGCAGCTGTGCAGTAATTTTGTCCGATGCTCCCTGAAGTCCACCTGAAACTCTCCATCATTTTAAAATGGTATTGAAAGCTGCGAAGGCGTCGGCCGAGCAGACTCCTCTGCTGTTCAGGAGTTTATTTCTCCATCTGACAGCAGCCATGATGGTGGACGTGGAGCTGGTAACTAGCTGATCTCCTGCCTCTCCTCCTGGGAAGCACTTTTCATTTAGCCTGCTGCTGTTTTTCTGTAATAAACTGTAATAAGGTGGCCGAGGCGGCTCCGCTCTGCAGGGAACAGCAGGTAATGAAAGACCAGCCGCCTCCAATAAAGCTCCTCTAACACCCTGCTTACAGCCCATCCAGCCCGGCTCAGCTCGGCTCGGCTCGGCTCGCTCCACAGCCGTCATTAACACTCCCACACACAGAAACACACACACGGCAGCCATTAATGTGGCAGGAAAAGCTCCATTCATCACTCTGCAAAGTTTCACATTTCACGCTGAACATTTCAGATCTGCAGCCTGATGAGTTTACAGAACATGCACAAGATATATACTGAATATGTCGTGAATATTTACACAGAACACAGAATAAATAGGACATATAAACTGTATACACGCACGATACTTTAAGTAAGATACAATAAATATAAACTAAACAGTATAGCATATATGCTGAATATATAAATGTATGATAAATGTAAACTAAATACATACTGAATACATAATGATTATTAAATAAGTATGCACATTATATATTCAGATTATTAAGATAATACAAACTAAATACACTTAAAAAAATTAAGGGAACACTTAAATCACACATCAGATCTCAATGACTGAAATATTTAAGTTAAACATTTTCACCGCACGTTGTTTAATTCATTGAGAACAAAATGACGCCAGTGGAAAACAAAATCACTGACTTAACAGTTAAAATGTTAATCACACACTGATCCATGAATTTCTTCACGGCAGCTCGTGATGTGACTCCGTGTGTGTCTGAACCCCCCCGAAGCCAGACACGGTCCCGGGGCAGCCGGTAAACATGAAGCAAGGCGGCCTCCTGCACCAGGAGGATCCCCTGAACTAGCATCAGGTCTGACAGGATTTTCATCCCTGGACCCTCTGAAGACCCAAACCCGTCCGCAAACCACACACGCTGGACGATGTAACCACGACGTCTCCAGACTCTCTCACTGTCTGTCTCAAGTGGTCTGATCTGTGAAGAGAACCAGGAGCCGATGACGGACCGGCCCGTTCTGGTTCTGTGAGGCCCGGCGAGCTGCTTGGTGCTGGGATGTGAGCGCAGGTCCCACCAGAGGACGTGGGCCCTCATGAAGTCTGTTTCTGAAAGGTTGTTCGGCAACACGCTGGCCTGCATCCCTCTGGAGGTCAGTTTGAGGAGCTCTGCTCCTCCTGGTCCTCCTCGCTCAGAGGAGCAGAGCGGCCCTGCTGCTCTCCTTCAGTCCTCGTGTGCCGGCCCGTCTCCTGGTATCTCCTCCGTGATCTTCAGACTTCCTTTGACAGGAGCTGCAGGTGACGCCTCACGTCACGAGCAGCGACAAAACTAAAGAACGAGCGAGGAGAGATCAGCAGCTGTCAGCAGATGTGAAACATTTCAGACCCTTTTGGAGGTCGTCTCGATGTTTCCTCTGCAGCCCATCTGTCCTCACTTTGATTTGCTCCCTGACAGACTGACTGATTACCTTTGTAGATTTATAAGATGTAAATATGGAAGCTGAACGCATTTTGTACTGGACAGGAGACACGGAGGAGACTGACAATGATCTACCGTCCCTCAGCCAATCAGGACGTAGAACACAATGCGCATTCATACGCTGTAAAAAATAATTATGCAAAATTGCACTGAAAAAAATCTGCGAAACAGCGAGGCCGCAAAAGGTGAACTGCGATATAGCGAGAGAACTCTGTGCACAAAAAGTCTAAACAGGATATATTGAGAATAAATGGACAGAAACAGCAGTTTTATGTAACAAACCACAGTTCAGCACCAATCCTTCATTCATCATGATAATCGAGAAACGAAAGCAAAATACTGTTTTTTACTGTATACTGTACTGTATATAATACTGTATTTTAATGCTGCAGTTAATTTGTAACGTCAGAGGCAGAGATTTTGTGATTGGTTATTTCTGAATCTTTTCCACCAGTGCTAGCTTCTGTAGTATGTTTAAACACACTTCTTTCAAAAATCAATCGATTGATCAGATCATCAAAATAACGTTCAGAACAGGAAGTTCAGAGACTCCTCATTGATTAGCGATAACTTGTATTGATTTGAAACAGTTTCCTTTGTGGGAAAACAATGAACTGATTAGATACTAGATAATAGATATTACATTAAGTAAAGATAAGGTGGGTCAGGTTAATGAGATTATAGTTACAATTAGTGCAGCCTCAAATGTCACAGTTTGATGAATAAATGTCCAAACAGCGTGCACGCACACACACACACACACACACACCCACACACACACACACACTTCAGCTTCAAACACATTAAACACACATTTACTGAGGTAATACAGGCCGCCTCTTTTCATCAGAAAAACACACACACATTAATACACAGAGCAACAAACACACACAGTCCTCACAGTAACACACACACACACACACACACACACACACAGTCCTGACAGATGGGACATGCTCCTCCATATTCTGCTCCTCATCAAAAGGATTGTGGCCTCCAATATCAATTACCCTCTCATCCAGGGAGGGGTGGTGATGGAGGACGGGGGAGGCAGAGGGAGGAGGCAGAGGGAGGTGGTGGACGGGGTGCGGGGGGGGGCATTATCTGTAATTAGATTTTATGGTCTATTTGGAGGCTCCTTGAAGAGGACAAGATCTCGTTTCACAGCTCTTAACAAGACTGAGGAGGTGAATAATGAGGAAAGGAGAGAGGACGAGAAAGGAGGAGGTGTTTGTCGTCTGCCTTTCACAAACACACAGAAAATATTTTTCACATGTAAATAACTGAATCAACATCTGTATCTGTCAAAGAGACAAATAAACAAACAGACACAAAACAGACAAACAAAAAACAAACATGTTATCATCCTGCCATCTTTTCTGATTAAGAACTGTCAACATTTCTAATAAAAAAGTCATATCGAAAGTCCCTAACCCCTAACCCAGCAGCAACAAACAGCGTTTAAAACAGCAAAAAACAGCGACAAGCAGCAACAAACAGCAACAAACAGTGTTTAAAGCAGCAACAAACAGCAACAAACAGCAACAAGCAGCAACAAACAGTGTTTAAAACAGCAACAAACAGCGACAAGCAGCAACAAACAGCAACAAACAGTGTTTAAAGCAGCAACAAACAGCAACAAACAGCAACAAGCA
>JBAJHX010000115.1:109756-122612 GCA_037176925.1 Amniataba percoides
CAGAGTCCACTACAGTCCATCAGAGTCCACTACAGTCTATCAGAGTCCACTACAGTCCATCAGAGTCCGCTACAGTCATGCTAACAGGATGTGGCATCAGGACTGTGTTTCTCTTTCACATTAAAAGCTCTACTGAATCACGCAGACATTTATTGTGAAATTTGTGATGGTGCAGACTGTGCCCCGTCTCTGCAGATACACCTGACCCCCCCATCACAATCTTTCATGGACAGGTAGTCCAGGTCTCACCCATGTGGTGCAGGACTCGGGGGTCCATCATTTTGGCCATCTGCTGGTTCAGTTTGGCCATCTGAACCGGGTTCACGTTCTTCGACATGTCACCTCCTGAAAAACAACAAACACACATGAGGCACAGCTCGCCCCCCCCGGAACCTGAGCCCCTCCACCCTGAGAGTCTCTGACCAACCTTTAAAGAGTCCTTTGATGCCCCCCATCTTCTTCACCATCTGGGCAAACTTTGTGTACTGAGTCAGCAGCTCCTGGACGTCTCTGGTGGCGACTCCGGAGCCTCGGGCGACTCTCTGGATCCTGTTGGGCTGCTTACTGAACAGCTTAGCCCCGTCTTTACTGTCCAGCTCTGAAGACAGCAGGACCAGAGACATCAGAGACATCGGAGACATCAGAGACATCAGAGACATCGGAGACATCAGAGACATCACAGACATCAGAGACATCGGAGACATCACAGACATCAGAAACATCAGAGACATCGGAGACATCAGAGACATCGGAGACATCGGAGACATCGGAGACATCAGAGACATCAGAAACATCAGAGACATCGGAGACATCACAGACATCAGAGACATCGGAGACATCGGAGACATCAGAGACATCGGAGACATCGGAGACATCACAGACATCAGAGACATCGGAGAACAGAAATAAGATTTTTAGTGTATGAAACCCTGTTAACTTGACGTTGAAATATTTAGCTCAAGTGTGTTTCTGTGTTTGGCAGCAGCTCAGTCTGTGGGGACTTGGTTTGGGGACCAGAGGGTCGCCGGTTCAAGTCCCCCACAGACCGGTCTTCATGGAGTACTGCTGAGGTGGCCTTGAGCAAGGCACGAACCCCAGACCAGCTCGAGTCTTCACTATGGCATCTCTCCATCAGTTTGTGTGTGTGTGTGTGTGTATTCCTATATGTATGTATATGTAAAAATATATATATAAAAAAAAAAACAACAGAGTGTAAATGTAAATTTCCCCACGCGGGACAATAAAGGGTGTTCTTCTTCCTGTTTGTGTGTGTGTGTGTGTGTGTCTGTGTGTGTGTGTGTGTGTGTGTGTGCGCGTGTGTGTGTTACCCTGGTCGTTCATGCTGTCCATGATGGTCATCAGTTTCTTCAGCCGGGCCATCGATTCCTGTTCGTTTCCTTTACTCATGAAGTCTGTCCCGAAACCAGGAATCATCCCCTGAACGCATCACAGAGGGTTACAGGTTTGTCACAGTTACTCGCTCGCAGTTCTCTTTACAAACGTGCAGGTCACAGGGCTCTCTGGTCACGTGACTCAGGTGTTACTGTGCAGGTTTACCATGATCTGTCCGAAGGGTCCCATCTTCATGATGTTCTGGAACTGCTCGTACATGTCTCTGAGGGTGAACTGACCTGGAGGTCAGAGGTCGCAGGTCAGTGATCATACCCACAATGCACTGCATGTTCACACTGATGCACAACTGACAGCCATGCGACTCAGCAGCTGTTGGTGATGTCACGACGTGATGCTGACTGATGAGTGATGGATAAACTCACCGTGCTTCAGTTTATCAATCAGCTCCTCGTTGTCGTCCAGTTTGAGCTCATTGACTCTGTCGATCAAACCTTCGATGTCTCCCATTCCTGACAGGATGAGGAGGAGTTAGTTATTTGTCATTATTACACTGATGTTGCCACCAAACGTCGGTTAATCCCAACAGAAATGTTACCGAGCAGTTTGCTGATGAACGGTTGAGTCTTAAATGGCTCGAAGTCATCGATGTGTTCTCCTGTACCAATGAAGATGATGGGACTCCTGGTGGCAGCCACACTGAAACAGCAGCAGAAGAACAACGTCAACAACACTGACAGAAACATCAGAAGAAGAGTGGCGTGACATCACAGTAATGTGACATCATAAGGGGGGGTGGGGGGGTGTGATGCTCTTACGCGCTCAGAGCTCCGCCTCCTTTAGCATGTCCGTCCAGTTTGGTGACGATCACAGATGCCACGTCCACTTTGTCCTTAAAGGCTTTTGCCTGAGACTCACAGGCCTGACCAATCGACGCATCCATCACGTAGACAATATTGTCGGGTTGCTATGGAAACATTGGAGGAGAAAAATGTCTGAACAAGAGAGAAAACTGAGATTTTCACAGGTACCTGAACACAACACCAGAGGTAGCATCCACACACGTCGGTGCGTTCAGGTACTCACCACAGCGTTGGACACTTGCAACATCTCCTCAAACAGCGAGTCTTCCTGTTTGTGTCGTCCGCTCGTGTCCACGATGATGATCTCAAAGTTCTCAGCCTTAAACTTCTCGACACCTTCTGCAGCGATCACCACCGGGTCCATCTCTGTGTAACTGAACACAACACACAGGTGTGACACGCAGGCAGCAGACAGCAGGGGGCGCCACCTGTCTGACTGCTGAGGAGTCACTCACCTGCCATAAAAAGGGATTCTGGCTTTGGTGGCGTTCTGTTTCAGCTGGTCAAAGGCACCTGAGAGAAGAGAATGTAAATGAAGCTGAGGAATCAACGTGAAGCAGGGAAGAGTCAGCGCGGCTGAACAAAGTGAAGCGAACCTGCTCTGAAGGTGTCGGCACAGATCAGGCAGGTCTTCCAGCCTTTCCTCTGGTAATAATAGGCCAACTGCAGGAAGCACAGCATTTAGTCAGCAGGGGGAGCTCAGACAAACAACACTACAGCCTATCATTGGGGGGGCAGAGACTATTTATAGGCGTGTGTGCAGAGGAGGGGAGGTAAATGTCTCAGATGTGTGATGTCACCTTGGAGCAGGTTGTAGTTTTCCCGCTGCCCTGCAGACCAACAAACATGATGACGTTGTTCTTTCCTTTTGTGGGAGTCCAGGCCTTCACACCGGGGTCCACCAGCTGGAACAGTGCACACACGCACACACACACACACACACAGTCACACAGTCACACACACACACAGTCACAATATTCCTTAATGTAATCGTGGAAACATGACTATAATTCCAGGTTGTTGTTCCAGGACTCTCCAGGCCTGATGATCTGACCTTGACGAGTTCCTTAAAGACGGCGTGTTGGATCATCCTCCTCTTGTTTAGACCTGAAGCCATCTCCTCCAGATCTATGGCCGACCTGCAGGGACATGAAAACAGTTTAGTGACTGCTGTTGGACTGAACTGGACTGGTTCACATGCTGGATCAGGACTCAGGTGTCTCTTACTCACTTGACATTCTCTCTCAGCTGTTTGACCAGTTTGATGTTGACGTCAGCCTCCAGCAAAGCAGCACACACCTCCTTCAACATGGCGTTCAACACCTGACACGGACAGGGCAACATCTGCTCTTCAGGTCTGTTTTTAACCAAACTCTCTTGGACATGATCTCATTAAAAGCCACAATGATCAAATCAAATGAAGATACTGATATGTATTCAATATTTCTGTCCGGTGGAAGAGCGTGATCGACCGCATCACTGTTTACCCAGCACTGCATCTTCACCTGCATAGTTTAAAGTTTTCTATCTATTCTTGGTATCTTGATACTTTTAACACTTATCTGTATTCATTTTTTAATTTTTCTGCTCAACAAAAATACTCAGAGAGTCCTCAGAGACCCCGGGAAGGTTTGGCCACTTTACCTCCTCATTGATGATGGTGGCGTTGCTGAGCGACCTCAGCGCCGAGGTGATCTTCCTCCCCAGGTCGGCTAACACCATGATGGCGGCCTGAACTGATCCTGAAACAGACACAACTGCACTGTGAACATCGTCACTGAGAGGGAAACCAATGATACCACTAATAAACAGGTAAGAATGACAGAGCAGCACTGATGTTAGAGGACGTTACCCTGTGTGTGTGTGTGTGTAACAGAGGTCTGTGTGTGTGGAGGGGAACCCCCCCGACTGAGCACGCTCAGTGAGTCAGCAGGTCACGTGACAGGTGAAGTTTGCAGCAGGCAGCCACACACTTCCTGAACAGAAAAGAGAAACGTTGATCAGCGAGTTCCTTAAACACAACACGACACATTTGAGGATGCAGAGAACAATTAGGGGATTAACGTCCTGTGGGGAATTTTCAAAATAAGAGCACTTTCAGGAGATTAGTGGATTCCCTTGATCTTACCGACAAGAGCTTCAAAGTTGCATCATACAGTTAGTTTCGTTTATTTTGTCCACCCTTCAGTTTCATAAGCAAGGTTCAAGCATGAGCACGTGCGCGATGAATATGAACATCAATAATTAGTCACCAATAATATTTCATATAGATGAAATATAAAATGTAACTGTTGTCAAATATAAACTGATCACAGACTGATTTTCGGATCTTGACTGATTGAACCTCACTTTGGTTTGGATCATATTTATGATCGATCAGATCAATCGCAGTTGGATCAGTCCTCATCGACAGTATGATTGATCAAAAACACAACTGTGTAGTTGTAGTGAGTCTGGAGTTAAAAACAGCTCCGTTGCGTAATCGTATCACCGTATTGATCACCTTGTTGATCAACGACATGTTTACAGCTGAGCTAACGTTAGCTTAGCTGTTAGCTGTAAGCAGATTAGCTGTTAGCTCAGGTAGCAGTTAGCTGAAAGTTAGCAGCTCGACAGAATAAAGTCTAAAACACACAAAGAGCTGTAAATGAAGCCATAGCTATGATTATCGATCTTTCTTACCAGTTCTCGGTGTTTCTGCTCAAACAGCAGCCGGAAACTGCCCAGAGAAACGTCATCAATCACACTGACCCGGAAACACATCACTCTTCTTCTACTCTCCGTCTTACGGTAGCTGCAGCGCCGCCTGCTGGACAAGCAATGACGGCATCAATAAACAATAATCATCTTTTCTATTGATCCAACCTTCATCAGAAACAGTTGATGACAGAATCAGTCAAACCCCTGATCAAACTGTCTGATGGATTAATCTGATCAGAATCCTTCATCAATATGAAACTTCAGCACGTCTGTCTCAGCTGTATATTTATATTTCATCTAAATATCTCTGTTTTAATAATAATGATCAATAACCAAAATGTTCATTTGTCTAACAAAGATCAAAGTCCTGTGAGCAGTTTAAACTTTCATGAACCTGAAAAGTTTCTGCTCTGAAATCTGAGAAATTATTGATAATTGATACTGTATATAAATATAGATATACAGCAGAGAAATCAATAATCAATAACAGTTTTTGTTTTGCATTGTACAGTATGTGTTTAGTATTTTTCACATTCACAGTCGTCATTGAACTGCACTGATCACTTTAAACTAAGTTATAGTATGTTATAATTATGTTATGTTATATTATGTTAGTTGTTATGTTAATTTTCTCTGTTACGTAATGTTAAGGTTATGTTAGTTTTTTTGTTATATACTATGTTTATTTATTTAATTTTCTATTTGTCAAGCACGAGAGGGTACAAATTCCTTGTATGTGCTCACATACTTGGCAGATAAAGGTGATTCTGATTCTGATTCTTCAAATATATTGCCAATAAAGTTTTTCAAAACACAAAAGTGCTTCCGGGTTAGATCTTTCTTAAGGTGGTCTGAAGAGTTTCTGTACAAAAGATGATTTTTAATGGAAATGTTTTCCAGCAGTTACCTTCCGCTGATGTCACATCTCAGACTGTCGGCACCTGAACAGGTGAGCGGATGTTCGCGGCTCATCGATGCCGTGACGCTGATCGATGAGCCGCGACCCGCGTGACTTCCCGCGCTCCACCTTAAATCACGTTTCTGCAGAGCTGCTACACACAAACTGTCCGGAACCACAAACCCGGACCGGGACCGGGACCCGGACTGGAGATGGACCTGTGTGAGAGCATCGCGCAGGTGAAGCAGCTGCTGAGCAGAGTGGATCCGCGTGAACTGCCCAAACTGCTGAACTGGATCAGACACTCCGGTAAACACGCCTCTCAGCAGGAACCGATCACTGATCAATGAGCCGATTGATTGTAAACCTCAGTCACACTCAACTGATTGAAAACATTTCATTTAAACGTTTTCGCATTACGGTGATGATGTCACGGCCACCTCGCATTTTCAGCCAATCACGTGTCTCCTGCCACTGAATCCATCAAGCTAAACACGTGCACTGAGCGCCTGTTAGCATCTTAGCTGTTAGCTTAGCATACCTCCTGAGAATGTGGAAACTTGTGGTGCTTCAAACTGATCTCATACAAACCATCTGCTGACGTGATGGTGACCACTTCCTGTAGACAGTCTGTGGTCACGACATGACTGAAATGTGGAATCACTTTGTGAAACAAAGGAGTCACTCAAAAATGAATGTTCACAAGTTTTAATCAGTAATGAGCACTGTGGGCCTCCGTACATGCGACTGTTTCTTCCTGCAGACGAGCTGGACGAGCTGCTGTTCGACAACAGGAGAGTGATTCTGCAAAACATCTCAGACCATCTGAGAGACCGTCTGCCTGCAGACGCCATGTTCCCCTCTGAGAGTGCTGCACACAGCAAGGTACTGTAGTACTACTGCACACTGCAAGGTACTGCAGTACTACTGCACACAGTAAGGTACTGTAGTACTACTGCACACAGTAAGGTACTGTAGTACTACTGCACACTGCAAGGTACTGCAGTACTGCTGCACACAGCAAGGTACTGCAGTACTGCTGCACACAGCAAGGTACTGCAGTACTGCTGCACACAGTAAGGTACTGTAGTACTACTGCACACTGCAAGGTACTGCAGTACTGCTGCACACAGTAAGGTACTGCAGTACTACTGCACACTGCAAGGTACTGCAGTACTGCTGCACACAGCAAGGTACTGCAGTACTGCTGCACACTGCAAGGTACTGCAGTACTGCTGCACACTGCAAGGTACTGCAGTACTGCTGCACACAGCAAGGTACTGCAGTACTGCTGCACACTGCAAGGTACTGCAGTACTGCTGCACACTGCAAGGTACTGCAGTACTGCTGCACACAGCAAGGTACTGCAGTACTGCTGCATGCTCCCCTCTGAGAGTACTGCGAAGGTAGTACAGACGATGACTGACGTGTTCACCGAAGCAGCTGAAACCAGCTGTCCAACCCCAAGTGACACATTTTTATGACGTTTTCAAAAATAAATTTAAATTCAGATGTGAATAACATTAATGCTGATGATGAAGGTGTTAATACTGATGATGATGTTCATACTGATGATGATGATGTTCATACTGATGATGAAGGTGTGGTTTCAGATGCAGCAGCGCCCTCGGCCAACGGTTCACGTCGACAGCTTCCTGTACGATGAAGACCAGGTGGACTCTCTGTGTGAGGAGGGAACCATGAGTCGATCATACTGCCTCACCTGTGGATCCTACAGAACCGCACCACTCGGTCAGGAACACACCTTCATCAACATCGTCTTCATCGTCTCTATCACACACTCATACATGAAGCTGTCTTCTGTTTTCCTTTCTGCAGACTTCATCTCTCACTCGTTCTCGATAACAGAGCTTCAGTTTCTGTTTGAGAACGTTCTTCCAGACCTGAGCGGTCGGACGCTGGTGGACGTCGGCTCCAGACTGGGGGCCGTCCTGTACGGGGTCAGCAGAACCTGCAGAACCGGGGCAGCACACTAACATGCTAACACACACATCTCTGAGAATGCTTGTCTGAAAATCTCATCATGTGTTTAATCTGTGTGTGTGTGTGTGTGTGTGTGTGTGTGTGTGTGTATGTGTGTGTGTGTGTTCAGGGTTATGTCTTCAGCTCGGCCTCTCAGCTGGTTGGTTTGGAGCTTAACAACGAGTTTGTCAAACTACAAGAAGACATCCTGCAGAAATACAAACTGACAGACAGAATCAAGGTTCTTATGACACACACACACACACACACACACACACACACACACACACACGCACACACACACGCACACACACCTCCTCACATTTTATTCAACGTCTAAAAACCTTCAGTTCCTTCATAAAGAGTTTCTTCATCTGCCTGCTGTCAAAACAAACAGTGGGGTCGTGGGGGGGCTGCTGGACTCGGTGGAACCGGTTTCTGATGGGTCTTTTCTCCTGCAGGTTCTCCACACAGACGTCTGCCTGCAGGACGTTCTGCTGCAGAACAGCGACGTTCTCATCATGAACAACGTGTTCGAGTTCTTCATGGAGCCCCAAGAACAAGTCAGGTTTGGACACAACTACACACACTAATACACACTAACACTCACAGCTACACACACTAATACGCACTAACACTCACAACTACACACACTAATACGCACTAACACTCACAACTACACACACTAATACGCACTAACACTCACAGCTACACACACTAATACGCACTAACACTCACAACTACACACACTAATACGCACTAACACTCACAACTACACACACTAATACGCACTAACACTCACAGCTACACACACTAATACGCACTAACACTCACAACTACACACACTAATACACACTAAAGATTTTTATAATTTTTTATCAGCAGTTACTTTACGTCTGTTCGTTTAGTTTATCAGTTATCTGTGTGTGTGTGTATTTGTGTATATCTGTGTGTGTGTGTATTTGTGTATATCTGTGTGTGTGTGTATTTGTGTATATCTGTGCGTGTGTTTATTTGTGTATATCTGTGTGTGTGTGTATTTGTGTATATCTGTGCGTGTGTGTATTTGTGTATATCTGTGTGTGCGTGTATTTGTGTATATCTGTGTGTCTGTGTTTTTGTGTATATCTGTGCGTGTGTGTGTCACTGTGTGTTCAGAGCCTGGAGGTTCATCATGGAGAACTTCAGGAAGAAAGGATCTCTGCTGGTCTCAGTTCCTGGTCTGCAGGAGAGTCTGGACGCTGTGCAGGTAACGTTCAGGTGTTGGAGAGAACAGGAAGTCAGACACGGCTCACTCCACTTTGGTTACCAACCACTTCCTGTTTGTGTCCTCCAGGAGGCGCTGCAGCCCGGCTGGGTGGAGGAACTTCCTGTGGACTACGACGTGTACCTGGGCAGAGACACAGACCCCGACGCTCTCCGACAGATCCACCTGTACAGGGTCATCTGATCTGACCCGCTCTGAGCTGTCTCACCTGGTCTCACCTGGTCTGAGGCGCCGTGTTCTGGACCGAGCTGCAGCAGCTCCACGAGTCTCTAACTCTGGACACGAAGTCTTCTTCCGTTTCCCAAGAACAACTTTAAACTGGTGATTCGCTGAATGACATCATTAAACTCTCAGAATCGTCTGGGCCAATAAAAACTTTCACATGTAATCTGTTGCTGGGAGACTGTCGTGCCGTCCAATCAGGAGCGACCAGCTGTGTAAACAGGAAGTCATTGAAGCTTCCAGCCAGCAGAACTTCTGAAAGCGCCAAAGATAAAGTGTCGTCACACGGACACGTCGGTGTTTGTTTTGTGAGGACGCTCCAAACTGGCATCTGTTTGTAGTAAAGAGACAGTGTGAAAGTTCATCTTTTACTGCTGAGTGTCATGTCTGTGACATCACAGTGACATCACAGTGACATCAGGGCGTACAGTCGGAGAGCAGCGGTGTTTGACGAGCTGTTTTAACATCCAGCAGCTACATATATGTAAGATGTGTCTCAGATGTCTGAACCTGTCAGGCGTCATCGTCACTTTGACTGTTGGTGACATTTTAATGTCATGTGGATATCTGACTTCTTAACCTACAAGCCAGGGTGAGTTTGTGGAGGTTTAAAATTAAATCATGTGAGGTTAACTGACATCACAGATGTTTTTAAGGCCTGAATGAAACTCTTTTTAAAGTTGTTCATAATAAATATCCTCTAGGTCAATATTTACCTCTGACTGACTCAATCAATAATCTTTGGTCAATCTGAAAGGTTACTATGGCGACCAAGCAAAAGAAGCTGGTGAGGAAACTGTCACGTGTCAGATGTTGAAATCAGTTTGAGGCTTGTTGCTCGCTGATGACGCGTCACCTCGTGACCTCGTCACCGCTTCCTGCCGTTCGCTCCTCTGACGTCACCTCTCCGTTGCGTCACTAACCGACACTCTGGGACGGCTTCCAAGCCAACGATTGGCTGGCAGCGGGAAAGCGGCAGGATGACCGACCAACCAACGCCGAAGAGGACTTTAAACCCCGCCTACTTACTCACTCCAAGTGGTGCGTTCACGTGTTGCAGTTTAAATCGGAAACAGACTCGGGTCGACATGTTGAGAATTAGCATGTGCACAGTTATCGATTAACCAACTGTCAAACAGTTTGTTCCCTTTTTTAGTGAAGAGAAGAAAGACTTACACTAAGTATTAAAGATATTCCATTATAATTTAAGATCAATATACCGCGTCTTAGTAGGTCAAACACTTGATGATGATGATGATGATTATTATTCTATCAGCTAAGATAATGAATCAATTGAAAATTTATCTGATTCTTTCTGGTCCTTCGCTGTATGAAAAAAACAAAACACTTTTTACCATTTCACTGTACAGACGACTTATTAATAAAGGAAATATTCCGATGTTGAATAAATGAGGATTTAACTGTTGTTACAGCACTGTTTTTATTATCATCATTACTACTATGAGTAGAAATTTGCATTACTGCAGCAGTATGTATGACAATATGATAAAAGGTAAAACCATTTTTACAGCATTATGTGTACACAGATCATATCTAATCATTATTATTGATATCTAACCGGATGATCGTCTCTCTGTCCGTGAACCTCCCGCAGCGCTCAGGTTTCCCAGCTGCGCTCGGGTCCCTGAAGTGGATCCAAACTTGGTCAACAAGCCAGCGGCGCGCGGCTCGTCGGTCGGTCCGGAGGATTTTCGGCTCTTCGTCTCAAACTCGGTAAAGTTCCGGTCCAAACGTTTCTCCACAGGCTCGCCGAGTGTGCGCGGAGCGGACCGGGTCTTTGTGTGGCTGCGGGCCGAGCCGGTCTCAGTGCCCCCCTTACGGGTCTGGACCATGTGGGCAGAAACAAAGACCCGCTCCGCTGCGCTCTGATCCGGATCTTCGGTCCGGGACTCACCTGGGCCCGGCTCCGACCTGAAGCCGGACCGTGGTCAGTGTGGTCCCGCTTCGTGTCCCGGACTCTTTGTGACCCGGTTTCCCTCCTTTTTTCAAAGCGCAGCTCGACATGCCGCTGCTCCACAGGAAAGCCTTCATCCGACAGAAAGCTCCGGAAGACCTGCGGCCGGACGAGGAGGTCTTCCTCTGCAAGATCACACACGAAGTCTTCAGGAGCTACGAGTGAGTATGAGCCCGCCTCCGGACCCGGTCCCTGCCGGACCCTGCCGGTCCCTGCCGGGCCCGCTGCGGCCCCGCTCCGGTCCCGGTCTCACAGTTCAAGTTTGACTGACAGTTGGTCGGTTTGAAAAACTTCCAGACGAGTTTAAAGAAAAACAAAAACAACAAAACTTTTATTTCAGAGTGAAAATGAAAAGTTTAGTTTCCCAACTGAAGACTGAAATAGTTCAAGCGGAGACCCGGACCAGCCGGTCTGAGGCGGACTGGACTCAGACAGGTGACCCGGGAGGCTAACGGCTAAAGGCTAAAGGCTAACTGCTAAAAGCTAACAGCCAACTGCTAACGTTAGCTGTTAGCTGCTAGTTCATTGTGTTTCAGTAAAGTTTCAAGAGTAAAACTCACCTGCTGACATCATCCAGGTGATGCTGCAGAAGGAACACCACGTGATGTTCATGTAAATTTACATAATCGATACTGACGTCATCAACCTGTTTTTGTGACTGAAAGCCGATTAATCGTCAATGACTTTGATCAGGTTGCTTCTGATTGGCTTTTCACCACAGACTGAAAGAAAAGTGTTTCACCTCTGAAAGTGAAGTATCGATCAGACCTGATCGATATTGATCTTATTGATCGGTCCTCGTGCTGATGTTCTCCCAGCTGTGTCTGACAGGAGGTCTCACTCCTCTGGTTTCCTGTCCTCAGTGAGTTCTTCGAGCGGACCATCCTCTGCAACAGTCTGGTGTGGAGCTGCGCCCTGACGGGCCGGGCCGGCCTCACCTACCTGGAGGCGGTGGAGAGCGAGCGGCGGGCGAAGCAGAGTCTGCAGAGCGTCCCTCCGGCTCTGCTGCTTCCTCTGCTCCACCTGGCCGCCCTGAGCCGCCGCTGCAGACTGAGCGAGCTCTGCGAGGACGTCTACGCCTTCGTCAAAGAGCGCTTCTTCCCCGGAGAGACGGTGGACGTGACTGGGCGCAACGGAGCCAGGTACGGGGGTCAAAGGTCACTGCAGGTGTCTGCAGGGAGCTTTATTTTGAAAACCTGCTGGGTTCAGGTCACCTGCAGGTAAACAGGATTACTTTGCTTCATCGCGACCATCGTGAGTTTCCACGGTAACCGACTCATGTAAGCATAACGCAGATTTTTATGATGACGTGTGTCGCGTGTGTGTGGAGATTTAGGACACAGAGGAGCCCAAACACACGAACAGAGACTCCATCAGCTGACACAAACACGAAGACACGTCAACATACAAACACAGAGGATCAACTGATGACAAGCGCAACACTTTGACTCTCTGTCTCTGTCTCTCTCTGTCTCTCTCTCTGTCTCTCTCTCTGTCTCTCTGTCTCTCTCTCTCTCTCTGTCTCTCTCTCTCTCTGTCTCTCTCTCTCTCTCTCTCTCTCTCTCTCTCTGTCTCTCTCTCTCTCTCTCTCTCTCTCT
>JBAJHX010000115.1:153185-165122 GCA_037176925.1 Amniataba percoides
CTGTCCTCCCGTCTGTCTCTCTTCCTGTCGCTCTGTCCTCCCGTCTGTCTCTCTTCCTGTCGCTCTGTCTGTCCTCCTGTCTGTCTCTCTTCCTGTCGCTCTGTCCTCCCGTCTGTCTCTCTTCCTGTCGCTCTGTCCTCCCGTCTGTCTCTCTTCCTGTCGCTCTGTCTGTCCTCCTGTCTGTCTCTCTCCCTGCAGCAGCTTCAAACAGGTTTCCAGTTTAGATGTTTTCAGCTGCAGCAGAGACGGAGGTCACGATAGTTTAAGATGTGGACGACCTCTGACCTGCAGCTGTAGTCAGTCAGGTTAAAGGTGACTGATTCAGAAGGAAAGTCTCCAGGTCAGGAAGATGTTTGACGGGTCCCGAGCTGGAGACCGTCACCCAAACATCTGTCTGTCTGTTTTAGGGGAGGAGGAGGTGTGTGAAGGCAGAGAGAGAGTCTCCCTCCAGGCCAGAGAAGAGAGGAGGAGAGAACAGTGAGGAACAGAGGGAGGTGAGGAGACGCAGCATCAGAAGAATGGACGACTCAGAGAAAGGCTCTGAGGAAGAGGAGGAGGAGGATGATGATGATGAAGATGACGAGGAGGTGGAGAGGAGGAGAGCAGACAGGTGAGACTAAAACGTCGCTGATAGAAATGTTCAGTGATCTTAAAGTGTTCAGAGATCGATCAGCTTAAGCTGCAGCCCGTCTTTGTGGAGGTTTACACGTTCAGCCTGTTCCTGTTTGGGCTCGCTCACAATAAAAGCTGTAAAAAGGCACAGTCTCCTGAAACAGCAGCTGCTGAACATGGTGCGGTTTTTAGCAGCTAAACACGCAGATTTCCATCAGGAGGTGGAGGAGACCAAACGCTGAGCTAAAAGAGACTCCAACACATGAAAATAATAAAAACAGCAGTGCTGTTTGAAGGAAAAGTATAACAGCAACATAAAAATATGTTTCAGTCCAGGTTTTACGTCACACTACAGAAGTATGAGCAGGATGTACAGAGATGATCAAACACAGACTGAAGGGATTATTGTTCAGTTATAATCCTTTCATCAGATTGAGGCAGTCTGAACTCTGTGATGCTCGCACATGACGAACAAGCAGCCGCATTAATGAAAGTCAACATGCTGCGTCGCATGCACACACACACACACACACACACCGTTCATACACCCGTTCTGTCACTCACATATGCGAACACACTGGTAAAATCATAATCAACAAAGAAACCTCCCACAGAACTTAAGACTTTCATTTGTTTTTAGAAATCTTTGTCTTCAAAGTCTCAAGTTTCTCATGTCAGGTCGACGTATTCGAACACTTCAGTAAACGTCTGCCTGTCTGTCAGGAGCGAGGGCGAGGAAGACGAGGACTCTCTGGCGGGGACGAAGGTCCGGGTGAAGTACGGCAGAGGGAAGACTCAGAAGATCTACGAGGCTCACATCAAGAAGACGGACATGGACAACGGAGAGCAGTTCTACCTGGTCCACTACTACGGCTGGAACGTCAGGTGAGTGTCGGCTGATTGGTGGAGATTTCAGCTGGAGGCGGAGTCTGTGCTCACCCAGGTGTGTCTGACTTCAGGTACGATGAGTGGGTAAAGGCGGACAGGATCATCTGGCCTGTGGAGAAAGGATCAAAGAAGAGACAGAGGAAGAAGGGGAAGGTGAGCTCCTCCCTCCAGAAGCTGTGTGACTGCACGTTTCTCTTGTTGTGTGAACTCTTGTCCTCACTGCCTCGTCTGCCTTCAACAGAGCAAAGAGAAGGAGGAGTCGGAGAAGGACAAAGATGAAGAGAAGACGCTATCAATGGCGCCGAAGCCCACAGGGGCGAAGCGAGGTCGTCCGCTGAGCAGGACGACGCCCACTGGCCCAGCAGGACGCAGCATCTCGAAAACGCCGAGCAGCGAGGGGCGAGCCAACGGCAAGAGGACGGAGACGCCGTCCAGCATGGCCAACGGAGACAGTAAGACGCACTGAGCATGCTCAGACTGACTCTGCTGATTTTGTTCTTCACCTGATGTGAAGGGTCACCTGTGTGCTCGTCTCTCTGCAGACACTCCTCGCAGGAGAACCAGGAGAACGTCGGGCATGTACGACTCAGACAGAGCATCCAACGGTGAGAACAACTCATTCCTGTGTCTTCCCGTATCAGTTGTTTGATTGATGAGTAATGAATCGATCTGCTCTGCAGAAGAGTCCGGAAACTCATCAGAGGACAGCGAATCAGAAGACCCGCCTGACAAAAAGCCGTCTCCATGGCGAGGCAGGACTGAAGCTCCGCCCTGCCAGGAGGAGGAGGCGAAGGCGACCGCTGATGTCATGACGACTGCTGGTGATGACAAAGCTGTCGTCACGGCAACAGCAGTTAAATTGCCTGACGCCGCCCCCCCACCGTGTCCCATCATGCCTCAGGAGAAACCTGAGAAACTCTTGAATCAGTCAGAAGCGAAGGAGGCGGAGCCGGCGGAGGAGCCTGCCGTCGAAGCCGCCATGATGCCAGTTCACCTGGAGAAGAAGGCGTCGCCGCTGCAGGAAGTGTTCGGCACGACGTCACCTGAGAAGCAGGCGTCCTCCCCCCAGCCCCCCTCTGCAGATGAGGAGGGCACCCCCCTGTCCTCCCCCAGGGTCAAAGGTCGCAGGGCCCCTCCCAAGGAGGCAGGCTCTGAAACTCCACCCCGACTGCCAGCGTCCAGCCCCGCCCCCGCCAACAGCCCCTCCCACGTGGCGCCGCTGTCGTCTCCTCGCGGCGCCCTGAAAAGGCAGGATGAGCCGATGGTGGTCCTCCACTGTCTCCCCACCCAGCGCCTGCCGCCCGACCCCCCCACCGCCGACTCCGACACAGACTCTGCCACTGAGGAGGAGGAGGAGGGGGGGGCCTCGCCTGAGGAGGAGAAACGTAAGGCGGCGGAGCAGCGAGCGGCAGACAAGAAGCTGCGTCCTGACAGGAAGCAGGAGGAGGCCGCCCACCCCAGGACCCCCCCTGCCCCACCCAAGATGGCCCCTGGAGCCTCACTCAAATCCCTCCCCTCCCCCCTCCACCGGGGGGAGTCAGAGAGGAGGAGCGAGGGAGTGATGAAGGCAGAGGAGTGGCTCCGCCCCGAGGAGACGCGGAGGGAGGTGTCAGATGAACGTCTGATGGGCGGAGCCTCAAAGGAAGCAGAGGTGCATGCTGGGCCGCCCCCCCCTGCTGTGGAGGTCTTTGGCCCCGCCCCCTCCGAGGAGCTGGAGCCTCAGATCGGCCCCGAGGCGCTCGTGTGCCACGAGGTCGACCTGGACGATCCCGACGAGAAGGAGAAGCCCTCCCCCTCCCCCTCCCCAGAGCACCTCCTCCTGATGATGAGGGAGCCACAACAAGCCCCGCCCCCCCTACCCAACCTCGTCCATACCTCCCTCCACCCCCCCCTCCTCCCTCAGGTCAAGCCTTTCCTCGCCGCTCCCGCTCCAAGCCCCGCCCCCTGCAGCGAGGAGCTCCGACCAGCCAGGAGCGCCGCTGAGGAGGAGAGAGGAGCAGCGAGGGGGGGGCAGGACGGAGACTCGAGTCCCGGCTGTGACGGCAGCGCCTCGTCCTCGTCCGCCTCGCTGCAGGAGGCCAAAGAGCGAGGTGAGCAGCTTTTATTCACTGAGGGGGGGCACATGATCAGACGCCATGTTTGTGTTTTATAAAAACTGTGTGTCAGTGAGTAACCTGTGACCTTTGACCCCCCAGGTCAGAAGAGGGTGATGGACTGTAACTCGAGTCCGACGGCCAAGAAACAGAAACGCAACCAGAAACGACCGAACACACCTGGGAAGGCGGAGAAGAACGGAGCAGGTGTGTGTGTGTGTGTGTGTGTGTGAGAGAGAGACTAACTGGTCCAGGTGTTTTTTCTTTAATTGACTGATTGATGATGTCATGTGTTGCCCCCCCAGGTCACAGCAGCGACAGTGAGGATCAGGCTCGTCTCTCTCTGAAGACTCCGAAGTCTCGTTGTCCCGCTCTGTCGTCTCCGTCGTCGCACAGTAAAGACAAACAGACGTTTTCTCCTCAGAGGACGTACAAGTGGACGTTCCAGCTGGGTGAGAACTGTGACATCATCATTACACCTTTACACCTGAGAGACAGACACCATGGTAACCCTGCCCCCCCCCCCCACAGATGAGCTGGACAGCATGCCGAGCACCGAGCGGATCTCCTTCCTGCAGGAGAAGCTGCAGGAGATCAGGAAGTACTACATGACGCTGAAGTCGGAGGTGGCGTCCATCGACAGGCGGAGGAAGAGACTAAAGAAGAAGGAGAGAGAAGGTAGGACCCCCCCCCCCACACACACACACACACACACACACACACACACACAGATAAATCCCTGATGATGTTTGTGTCTCCGTCAGTGTCCAACACGACTGCGTCCACGTCCTCCGGCTCCTCCGACACCGGAATGAGTCCGTCCTCGGCTTCGCCCACTCAGAACACCGTCGCCGTGGAGTGCAGGTGATGATACGCCAACAAAGCCCCGCCCACTCCCACAGCAGCAGCCCCGCCCCTTCACACGTATCCCCACCCACTGTCAGTCTTGAGGGCACGATGGGGAAAAACTCTGGGTCAGTCCAGACTGGTGCAGTGGCTGATGGGAGGGGGTGGGGGGGGGGCACTACCACCACCTTAGCCCCTCCCCCTGAGTTATGGACTGATTTCCTGTTTGAGGAGCCAATCAGCTGTCTGTTCAGCCCCTACAGAGCGCTTCTTTATTTCCTTCCTTTCCGGTGCGCCTCCATTTCAAAATAAAGTGACATGATGACCTCTTCAGGGGTCAGAGGTCACCACTTCAGTGACTTTCCTTTCAGGTGGAACACAAACTTCCTGAAGCAGTGCAGCTCATTATGCAAATTATTTTTCTTTTTCCATTTCTTTTTTTTTTTAAAGGAAAAAAACAAACAGAAAAATGAAAAGAGCTTAAAAGTCTCCACTTTCTGCTGTGAGTGTTTTTGGCCTTTTTTATAAGAATCAGAGCTTTTATTTTGGTAAAAATAAACGAAAAACAAAAAGTTTGTGCCATCACAGCCAGAGAGAAAGTCAAATATTTGTAGAGTTGAACGTCTTGTTTTGTGTAAAATAACTAAAGCTTATTTATTCAGTTAGGACACAGATGACTTTTAATGTGTTCTGTGGAAGATTATTACTGCCAAGAAAGAGAAATAATGAAATTTAAAAACTCACAAGACAATAAATTTACTTTAAATCTCATTGAAAACAAACATTTCCATTAGTTGGCTTGATTTTTTATTTCAGAATCTCAACGCGATCATAAATTTGACCTCAGTTTAGGTTGTAGTAGTTTAAAAACTTGAGTTCGTCTGACTCAGTAAATCTTACTTTCATTTAAAACGTCATAGTTTTGACTTTTGTGTTGTGATTTAATCTTTGTTAAAGTGACTCATTGTGACTCAGGAAATCTTGTTAAAATGACTGAAAGTCAGAAGTTTCACTGTGTAACAAATTCACTTTTTAATCTTGAAATTTTTATTTTAAAAATTAAAGTTGAAACTTGAAATATTTTGTTAATTTGGGCATCATAAAGTTTTTATCTGACAAGTGACTTTGAATCTCCTGATTTTTAGTCGGTTTTATGAATTTGATTGTGTATGGTGAGTTTGTTTTCATCAGTTTTCTTCTTTGGCTGATTTGATCTTTGGTTCCTGGAGGATCTCTGCTGCACTACTTCCTCTTCCTCCCTGGTTCTTCTTCTGTGGTTTCCTCTGCGGCTGTCAGACGGCTGTTTTCGGCTCCTGATTCTTTGTTTTGTACATAAAAGTTCTGAGTAAAGAAATAAAAGCGCACCATGTATTTGAGAAGTATGTTTTACACGCCTGTAAAGAATGATTTATAATATTTTTTAAGAGAACATGTTTGTACTGTTGTATTATGAACTCCTGTGTTTTTTTTTTCTATGTGGTGTTTTGTTAGCGGCGGTTTGAGAGCGACGACTGTAAATACAGAAACACACACTTCCTCCTGACAGCTGTGTGACAAACAGAGCTCTCTGTTTCTAATAAAGTTTTTAAATATGTTTCCATGAGTCCTGATCCTGATCCCAGATCAGCAGCGTGGCACGTTTAGATGCTCGTCAAAGTGCTCATTTAAAAGCAGTTTAACGTTCGCTGCAGTGTGGTTAGCTTGGCTGCGCATAAAGACTGTAAACAGGCGACACGCTCGCCACGATGACAGAACAACCTGACTGATCTATATTTAGGAAAAACTAACATCACACAGAAGACGCTCCGACTGCTTCACTGATCTTAAACTTTTGAGGTCCAAAGTCCAGTTTAAGAGAATTATTGATGAAATGTTGGAAGTTTTTCGATTCACTGTTCAGTCAGATTATTTCAACACACATTTTATTCTACAGTTTTCACATAAAGTTGAGCTGACTTTGCATCAGCTCAAACGAAACGTCAGCAAGAGTCTTTATTCGTCCAGCATGGTGATACTGGACCTGCCAGACCAGGACCAGTTCAGTCCGCTTGAGTCCCGATCAGCGAGGCTGTCCCAGCAGTCCGGCTTTAGCAGCCAGAGCCTCGTTCTGCTGGATGTGATACTCCTGGAAACGCATCGAGATCCGCTGAGTCATCTTCAGATATTTCTGCAGGCACGACTCTGAGCAGCTGGACTGAAACAACGAGCACAAACAGTTACTGAGTCTGCGAAGTGTGGAGACACATTTATGCATCAAATCTAACCGACCACACGTCATCTGTTTGAACTTTCAGCAGCTCCAACAACGCTGTTACTCCAGAAACCAATCGATCATTATTGATCACCGATTCTTTCATGCTTTTATTTGAATTTAAATACTAATTCAAGACTTCTACTTTTTATAGTCAATAAATCTCAGATGTGTGTCCGTGAATGCCTCAGCAGGTACAGGTGAGTGCAGGACAGACAGATTCACCTCTTCAGGCTTCACGTCCCGGCTGGTGAAGTCTTTGACGCAGTCCATGAAGCAGTTCTCTGTCACCTTGTTGTAGGTCCCCAGAAACTCCTTAAACTGGAACACACACACACAACACACACACACAGAGCAGCTTCAAACAAGATGGCCACTGAAACGGAAGTGATGCGTGACGTCACTATCACCTCTCTGACATCATAGTGCTTTTGTTTTCACGTTGACCATCTCGGGATGGTTTAATGACGTTTGTCTTGTTCATTTCTTTATTTACTGTTTTTCCATATCTGAGCTGTTGTTTTTACCAATTATTAATCTAAAATCGATCGATGAATCTATCAGTCTCTCTGTTTATTACAGGATCAATGAACATATAATTAGATTTCTAAACGGAGCGATGAGTGAAGTGACTGACCTGCTTGATCTGGTCGGACTCGGACACCTGGACCGCCATGATTCAGCCTCTGCGGAGCAAACACGCGTCAGCTGCTGCACCAGACTCCATTCAAAAACCTCACGTTTCTACACCCGCACCAGAACCCGCACCACGTTCAGGACGAGGACCAGGACCGAGTCCGGAACCAAACATGGACCAGGATCAGGACTCACCTGCGGATCTGGATCCTTCCAGCCGGACTGAAACACGTGAGAGCAGACCGGAAGTGCCTTGCAGACTCAAACTCGGTGAATTTTATCGATTCAGCGGAAGCTTCGAAGATGATTTGTTTTATGTTTTTATTCAACTGAATCTAAAAAACACCACATCGAGCATCAAATGACGAAACACGGAAACCAAAGTCAAACACTGCGCAACCGAGCAGACCGTCCGTGCTGCTACAAGTGCGGAACGACAGACAGTTCCGACTTCTTCCGTTTCCGGCGGCCCGAGAGATTTTGAGAGGTGAAACAGGAAACGCCGGTGACGTCACACGTTTCTGTGTCAACCAAACGTGCAAATAAAACAAACATTCAGCAGGTGTGGAGGCTCTGAAATGCAACTTTCCAGGTAACATGCTGCACTCAGATATTAAAATTAAAGGTCATTTTGTCTGTGAAGTAACTGACTCAAACAAGATTATTTTGACTGTCACTGATGCTGATGGATGTAACAGTGAAGCAGGACGAGCTGCTGTTTGACACAAACTAAATAGTTCAGTTTTAAATTATGAAGATGTAGAAGCTGAAGTTAGAAGGCTGATTCAGGAATATTGGAGTGAGGCTCAAACTACACCTGCATGTAAACAGATGTGAGTTAGTGGCAGTGAAAGACTCGACTACTCGCTCAATATCAAACATCGCCATCACAGATACAGTAACATTTAGAAATCTCCATCACTAAAGATCAAAAAGATTTAATCTTTGGCTCCTCAGAGATCTATGTTTAAGAGGTAAACATTAACATTAAACGCAGAAGACATTTTCATTCACCTGGAATATCTTACTGGAATAGTTGTGTAAATAACTTATGTTGGGAAACAATCTGGTCTCCACCTCGAAAACTCTTTGTGGTTAAAAAGGTGAATGAAGAGTCATTGAAAATTCTTCGTCAGTGTTACCCTGTTAGATCCTGATTATCAAACTCAAATATCAAATATACCCATAAACTATGGCAAGATATTTGTACATTTATTTCAGATAATAATATATAATACTGTAATATTCCCTGTGACTTTATGCTTCTCTTGCAAAATGTGCTTTTTGGTTTATTAAAGAGTAACATTTCATTTGAAAAAGAATATTATTTAATTAATCTCATGATAATCCTTACAAAGTTTTACACACACAAATGTACACTTGCCAAAGCAAAACCTCTTTTTTGTGTTTTTTATGAAAGACCTGGGGTTGTATTTCAAGTCAATATATTCTGCTAAAAACAAAAAACTATGAAAACTATGATTTACATTTTTCTTTGCTCTGAACGCTGGCATAATGTTTATTTCTGTTTCTTTTCTGTGTCCTTTATTTGTTTTTCAGCTATTATTAATGTGATGTTTACCCTGTTCTTTCTACCCCACCTGTGTGTCCTCCTGAGAGACAGACAGCTTTTACCCACAGCAGCTGAGTATTGATGAATATTGATGCCAACATGTCGCGGGCAGTTTGTTGTTTTGGTTTCTGGATTCTGAGGCGGAGTGAGACGTCTGTCTGTCTCTGACCGGAAGCGGAAGTGCGGCTGTGTTGTAGTAACTGTCGCTGCTCGAAGAGTTTTGACTCTTTAACTTTGTTTTTTTCTTGCTGGGGGATTTTCTCTGTTCATATTCGGACGTTTTTACCCGCTAAACGTCTCTTTTCTGTAACTCTGCCTCGCTGCCCCGGCCCGCCGCCGCTCGCTCCGTCAGGTCAGCGCGGGAAGTTTGAAAGTCGACGCCGGGCGGAAGTGCTTGTTTGGCGGCCGACATGTCGCCTCCTCCGGCCTCCTCCGGGGAAACCAGTCCGGAGCCCGGGGACGTTTTAATCCGCTCCACCCGAGCTCTCCTGTCTGATCGGAGACATGGACCGGGACCTGGGTCCGGGTCCGTCCAGATAACCGTGCACAGACTGCGGGACCGGCCCGGCGGGCCCCCCGGGCAGCAGCAGCGGCGGCGGCCGGACAGCGCGCCTCCTCCGCGGGCAGCGCGGCAGCCGCAGCCCGGCCCGAGCTCCGGCGGCTGTCCCGGATCCTCCGGAGACATGACCGGTGGGGGGGCCATCAGGGACCGACAGGGGGCCGGTAATCACGTGATACAGTCTGACGTGCAGATTTAGATTACTTGAATTATTTAGTCATAATTAAAAATTGTGTATGTGTGTGTGTGTGTAGACATACAGACGCTTCAGAAACCTGGATGTGAACCAGGACCAGGACCTGGACCTGGACCTATATCGAGACCCAGATCTAGACCCAGATCTGGACCTGGATCGACCAAAGAGAACAGAGTGAGTTCGGGTCGGTTTCCTCTCAGAGGAGCATCGCGTTCGTTGCCTTGGTAACAGCTCCGACAGTAAACACAGGAAAACAAACACGAGGCAGTGAAACACAGACAGAATCAACGCGGATCGTTCACACGTTTTCTCGACGGGCAGTTCTGCATGTTGAACAGCGGCTCTGATGTTGTGACCTGCTGTGGAAGCACATACGTGTGAAAATGGTGTCTCGTGTATTCAGGTGGTCAGCTGACCTCCGTCTTTGAGCACATAACGTTGCTGAACCTGGACCTGACCAGAGACTGAGACTTAACTTTATCGATCCCTGTGGGTCGACTCCTTCAGGGCAATTTCAAGCAACCCGGGTCATCGCACTGCCCCCACAGGCTTGAACAGTCGGCACATGATGGGTGATCACTTCATCTGCCTCTCTTCTTACCCTGATGCACCGTCACTCTGGAACAGGGTAAATCTGGACTCATCACACCACATGGCCTTCTTCCATTACTCCAATCGTTATGCTCCGTAGCAAACTGAAGCCTTTTTTTCAGCTGTTAGCTGTTTTCTTCAGGCTACACAGCAGTTCAGTCCCTTGAGTTCCCTTCACATTGTGCTTACTTTCACTGCAGCCCTGAGCTCTACTGCTGTTCTTCTATTTGATTTAACCAAACGTTTAAGTGATCACTGATCACGATCATTCATCCACATTTCCTCCTGAAAGACGATGCTTCCCACAATCCTTCCAGTTGTTAATCATGCGTTGGACAGTTCTTAACCCAGTTTTAGTCGTTTCTGCAATCTCCTGAGATGTTTTGTCTGCTTGATGTCAATGATTTGACCTTTCTCAAACAGACTAACATCTTTTCCACGACCACGGGATGTGTCTTTCAACATGCTTGTTTAAGAAAAGAGAAGCAGCTCTTTGCAGCAGTTGGGGGGTTAAATGAAGATAATTGCCCGTGCAATAATTATCCAAAAGGAGGCTCGTACCTATTTGCTCAGTTAAATCCAGGTGGCGACTTTATTTATATATATATGATTTATGATTTATGTTTCTATGATGTATGACGGCGAGCAGAAGTAAAACCTGCAGTTTTTCAGCTTTATTGATGTTTGTGTTTTTTCCTCCAGAGGCCTGCAGCTGCAGAGAGTCCAGACAGGAAGCTCGCTGTGACGCAGAGCGCCGGGCAGCCTGGTGAGAGAACCAGCTTCATCGATTAATCAATAAATCAATCAGGTTTTAGGCTGACCCACTTCTGCTGACATCATCGCTCTTAGGTCACGACCTGCTGACGTCACGTTTTGCTGCTGGAGGCCGAGGAGTCGTGCTCGCAGCTCTGAAACAGCGGTGAGGAAAATACAAACACTTCATGTCTGAAGTGAAAGAAAAAGTCATTTTTAAGAACGAGAAGACAAAAGATGAAACACTGCTGCCAAAAAATGAAGGAGAGCTGAAACGTGAAAAGGTCGATGTCACTCGACAGTTTTTCTAACGTTTCTGAAAGCAGCATGTGAGGCGACGTCATGACTCGTGTAATTATCATGTTTGTATTCAGTGTTTGTCATGAAGCTAAAGTCACTGCCTGCTGCTCAGCTCTCACAGCGCCCCCCACAGGAGGGAGGTCAGAGTGCAGCTGTTGGACCCGCAGCAGCTCCACACCAGCTCCCAGGATGCACTGGGTGTGACGGCGGTCCCGGTGGGGGCGGGGCTTTCCTCTGGATGTTCAGGTGACGCAGCAGCAGCAGCTGTGGCTCCGCTCATCAAGGTGATCAGCTGATCATGAGACTGCAGCACTGACGACACCTGAAACACTGTGAAGTATCTAATGTCCCCCTGTGTGTGTGTGTGTGTGCGTGTGTGTGCGCGCAGGCTCACTCTGACATGGAGGCTCGAGTGTCTCACCTGGCTGAAGGTGTGCAGAAGCTGCTGCAGGCTGACAGGTGGGTCACAGTTTTCCTGCTGAGGAGCTGAAATGATTTCAGAGTCAGATGATTGTTTTTCAGGAAGTCAAGAATCAACTGAGAACACAACAGAACCTGCAGAACACACACGCGCACGCACACACACACACACACACACACACACACACACACACACACACACACACACACACACACACA
>JBAJHX010000115.1:292331-302500 GCA_037176925.1 Amniataba percoides
TGATTGGCTGATTAGAAATTAAGTGTTAATGAGCAGTTGGACAGGTGTACCTAATAAAGTGGCCGGTGAGTGTATTTATACAGATTTATTGTTATAGTTATTTATCACTTTTCTCTCTTTGATCACTTCACTGACTGAACCTGATCGGTTAAATTCAGCGTCTGAATCTTTTTTATGTATTTTATCTGAATTTGTAGTCAAAGTTTGACGTAAAACAAGAGAAATAGCTAAATATCAAAGTCATTCAAGAATACTTCAATATTTAGTGTTCAAACAGTAAAAAGGTCAAACATCTTTGTATCTTAACTTTATTTACATTAAACTGTTATATGCCTTCAGACAACATATATTTACATCAGGTCCTTTAACGTACAAAAATACAAATGTAAGAAAAGAAAAACTGTACAAACAAAGCGTAACAGCAGCAGCTTTGATCAGTCCTCTCACACGGACGGTCCTTTAATGTCGCACGGCGCCGTGAACACTGAGCAGGTACAGGTGAGACACCAGCTGCCATCTTAGTGTTTTTATTGTCTAAATATGAAGAACTGAACTCTTCTACACGCTGACTGAACTTCAGCTTCTTTAGATTCCCTAAAAATGGAAACTGAAATGCTTTTATTTCTAATATTTCTGTAGCAGCTTCTGTGTTCACAACTGAAATAAAACTGTCCAACAACAAAATACTTTATCATGAAAACAAGTCGACCAACAACTGAAATGATTAGAAAGAAAATCCTTCAAATGGAAAAGTTTTGCATTTTACAGCCCATCGACTATTCTCCTGAAGAACACACACACACACACGCACACACACACACACACACTCCTTTGGATATCAGAGGCACTGCATACATTAATAGTTTTCCTACAACAATTGAAAACTCAAATGATCTCTTAGTTTCCATGGCAACTGTGACCCATCAACTTCTGAAGCGTTGCCGTGGCAGCGGGTTGCCGCCTTGAGACGGACCGTCGGCTGAGTGAGGACGGAGCCGAAAGAGTTTAAATCCAGAAAACTGAGGAAATAAATAAAAGTGTCGGACTCAACATGATCAGCTCTGATCGTCTGTAAACATCAATGAAGTTTTCTGAATCGTCGTCACGGCAACAGCAGAGCGACTGGTTGGCCCTCATATGTCACCAGTTCCTGTTTTAGAGGAAATTATTCCACATAAACTGTTGCTGAAATGCTGAAATGTTCTCAAAGACAGAAATCAAACAGCCAATCAGAGAGCGGCCTGCAGACACGAGATGTGACATCATCAGTCAGCTGGGGGGGGTTCCTTTCAGGCCCAGAGGAACCAGCCTCGGCATCGGCCTCCAGGTCACGCCTCCCTCTTCCCCCACCCCTCCTCGTCCTCGTCCTCCCCCCCCTCCTCCTGCTGCTCCGTCACTGAAGGCGGGGTCAGCCACTTTGGCCCCGCCCAGCTTCATATGTAACAGAGGAGGCGGGGCCAGCACGCCCCCTGCAGCAGTCCCATTCGCAGGTCTGAGCTCTGATTCGCTCTCTGTTGTTGCCGAGTGGTTGTTTAGTCCCGCCTCCTCCGTCTTCATCGTTTCTTCCTGTTCCTGCTTCTTAGCTCCGCCCACTGTAGTGCCCTCCCCCCACAGCCCCGCCTCAGAGGTCTGTCTCCTCGGCAACAGGACTCCTGTAGTCGTTGCCGTGGTGACAGGCTGCTGGTTGAGGAAGACGATCTCGTTGAGCAGGGAGGTCAGGCTCTCATTGTCGGGGTCCTCCCTCGACCGCCCCGCCAAAGTGACCTCAGCACTCAGACCTGCACACGAACCGGACGCTGGTCTGCGAGAGGGGGGGCGAGACTCAGGCGCGGGGTCGGCCCAGGATGGGTGCTGGTCCTGGTCTCTGATTTGGTCTGAGCAGAGGCCAGATCCACCAGAGACCACCAGGACGGGAGGGACGGGCAGAGGGGCCGAGACCTGCTGCTGCTGGAGGGGGGGCGGCTGTGTTTGTTGTTGTGTTGTTTGGGGGGGGGGCAGATGCAGCAGGCTGTTGAAGTTTGCAGCTGTAAATGATAAAAACACTGAATATTTTTATCAGAAAACAACAAAATTACTTCATTTTTACTCGTCAACAAGCTACGACGTCACTGATTAACCAGCCAGTCAGTCAGCTAGTTAAGCTGTTAATTATTATTGATTATATGATTATTAATTAAGTAGTGCGTTAGTCCAGCTACTTGTGAGGTTGGTCAGTCAGTTAGCTTGTTAGCTGAGTCAATTAGCTTGTTAGCTGAGTCAGTTAGCTTGTTAGTTCAGTCAGTTAGCTTGTTAGTTCATCAGTTAGCTTGTTAGTTCATCAGTTAGCTTGTTAGTTCAGTCAGTTAGCTTGTTAGTTCATCAGTTAGCTTGTTAGCTGAGTCAGTTAGCTTGTTAGCTGAGTCAGTTAGCTTGTCAGCTGAGTCAGTTAGCTTGTTAGTTCAGTCAGTTAGCTTGTTAGTTCACTCAGTTAGCTTGTTAGTTCAGTCAGTTAGCTTGTTAGCTGAGTCAGTTAGCTGGCTCGTTAGTTACCTGTGAGGTTAGTGACGGTGAGGGGAGCGGAGCTGCTGTAGATCTTACCGGTTGGTGGGCGGGGCAGTGAGCTGAGATGGATCTGCTGATTGGTCGGCGCGGGCAGGTTGAGGGTGACCGAGGCCACTCCTACGGACAGGAAGAGGACACGTCTTACTTCAAAATAAAAGCGCATAGAAGCGGCGAACCGAGTGACAGTGACGGGTCGGTACCAGTTGTAGAAGTCGTCTGCAGCACCGTCTGCCGCACCATCAGCGGACTCAGCGCCAGGACCGGTTGCCCCGGCAACGCGGTGCCAACCAGGGACAGGACCTCAGACGGGACCTTAACAGAAGGTGACGCTGGAGGATCAAAATGAGACGTCAAAACAAGGACAACAGACACAGACTCCAAATCATTTCATCAGAAGCGTTGAAGAAAGTCTCTGCAGACTCAGAAAGGTCGAAACTCTGCAGGTTCACCAGAAGCCGCTTCAGAGGCCGAACACTTTTATTCTGAAGAACAGCTGAACAGATTACGTCTTACCTTCCACAGACGGCGTGTGCAGAGTCGATGTCTGTGTCGGATTCTTGCTGCGAGACAGGATGTTGGGCACTGTCCTCTGCTTGTTCCTCAGCACTGATGCATTGTGGGAAACGCCGGGAGGAGTTAGGACGGCCTGCAGGACCCTCCGACTGTCAGTCTGCTGCACAGGTGTGGAGGTGGGCGGGGCAGAAGTTGCAGTGGGAGGAGCTTGTGGGGTCTGCCGCTGTGTGTTGGATGATGTGATGATGACATCGTCGTCAGCCATCTTCAGCTCAGAGGCCCCGCCCCCTGTAGCTACTGGCAGCTGATTGGCTGTTTGGTGTCTCTCCTGCTCCTCCCTCTGCTTGGACGACAGGTGCTGCAGCTTCCTCAGGATCCTCTGCTCACTCTCACCTGCAGCCACAAACACACCTGCAGGTCAGAGACGCTACAGACGCTTCATCTTCATCATCATCATCATCATCTGCTGCCTCTCACCTGATCTTCTGGAGATCTCTCGGATGTAGGCGTTCCTCTGCTGGTTCAGGCAGACCTTCAGACTCTTCAGTCTCTTTGTCTCACTCTCCAGAGTCCGAATCTCCTGATGAGCCTGAAACACAAAAACTGTGACTGAAGCTGGATGTTTCTTTCACTGAAAAACAAGACTGAAAAAAGCTGATTTCTGCAGCTTTATTTTGGAGGGACATCAGAGACGATGATGATAACTGAATGATTTTTGTTTCTGTTGGAAGTTTGAGCTCTCACCTGTTTCAGTAGACGTCCCTTCGGAGTATTTTCAGCATTCATGACTGAACTGAGAGATCTGAGAGCGGCTGTGATGCTGCGAGCGCTGACAGAAAAAACAATCACAAGTTACTTTGTCACCTGACTGTACAAGTAAAGTTTTACTTACTTAATGTCACAATATGTAAGAACTGATGAGAGGAATCAACTAAAAAAACCTTCAGTCCGTTCCCCTACCATGACAAGAGGTCAAAGGTCAGGGATGGGATGTCTGATCAATACTGTCCTCTGTCCTTTATCAATACTCTGATCAGTTCTCTTCTCTGTGTAAAAATGATAAATCCAGTCCAAACAAAGGGATGTTTCCTTCGTGGATCACCTGCTGCAGGTTCTCACTCAGATTTGGATTTTCAGAGTGAACAAAACAAACACGTCCGTGATGTCATGATGATTTCGTGATGACCTCACGCTGCTCAGACAGGAAGTGAATCTGTTCTTACTCTGCGTCCGCGTTCCTCGAGATCCTCGGCTGCTTCGTCTGAGCTGCGTCCAGCTGACTGCTCTCCTCCGTCTCCATGGAAACGCTCCCGTCCGCCGCCCGACAAACGGTCATCTGTTAACACATCAAACATGATGACAAATACAGAAAAGAGTCATCAATCAGTCAATATTACTATGAATGGTATTCCAACATTTTCACCAAAACAATTTATGATTATGATTTTGATTTAAAAATGAACTTTTGTTAAAAAGAAATTAAATAATGAAATTAAAAATTTAAACAATTCAGAATGAAAAAATATAAACATATTTTAATATATAAAACATAAAAATTCTGCTATTCTGCTGAAAAAGAACAAGAAAATAAATTTTTATTACTTCTTAAATGATTTCACCAGTTATTGTTTCCACTACATCCACTGTGTGATTGTTGATTTATGTAATATTGAACATTTGGGTCAAATAAAATCAGATCTTTCTTTAGACGCAATCAAACAACTGACATGTTTGATTTCCTAAAAATGGAGTCGTCTCACTTTGATTCACTGTTCCTGATTGATTACTGGAAAATGTTAAACACACAAAATTTATTCATTATTTACATCACTGATGGTGCCGGTTGTCTTGGTAACAGTTCTCTCCTCATCAGACGAGCTGTCCTTCAGTCCGTCCGTCGACAGATTCACAACCTCCATCACATCTGCACTTCCTGTGTTTGCTCTGCGTGACCTCTGACCTCTGCTCTCCTCTGAGCACAAACACAAACAGACTTTTTACTCCTTTTTGTTCATTTTCATCTTTTAATCTTGTTTTCTGCTCGGTTCTGCGTTCATACCTGTCGGAACAATGATGGAGAGGTATTCATCCCTCCTCTTCATCAGCGCTTTCTTCTTCTTCATCAGGTGCATCTCAGTCATCCTCAGCTCCTCGATCACCTGCACAGCCTGAAAAAACACAACCGCTCAGTTAGTCTGCGCGCTCGACCTGCCCAGCAAACAGAATGAAGCCAGCTGGCGGTCGGACCTTCATCAGCGTGAAGATCTTTGAAGTTTTCTCCTCGCTCAGTCCGACTTCTCTCCTCAGACCTTCCAACAGCTGCAGCAGCTCTCCTCGACGCTGCTTCTCCAAAACGTTTCGGACGTGACGCTGCGACGAACACAAACAAAGTCAAACTGAAAACAAACCTGAGTAAATGTACTCGGTTACTTTCACTGAGCTCTCCTGATGTCTAAAACACAAACGGACACTCACGTGATAATCGTCTCGTTTCTCTTCTTCGTCCTCCGACTCGTCGCTGAAGTCTGACGAGTTCTCCGTATCGCTGCTCGCCACCCCCGGCCGCCGCACCCCACCCACCGTCTCCATGGAAACGAACGCCTCGACGTCGTCCACACAGATGATGTCCAGGTCCTGCAGGTCGGAGGCCAGCTCCGGCTCGGGGTACGGCGGGGGCGCGGCCGTAAGCTCGGCCTGTGGCGGTGCTGGAGGGAGGGGTGGGGGCAGGTGGGGGGTCCCGGCGGGGGTGTAGATGGGGGGGGTGTCGCTTTGAGGGATCAACACTCCACTCGGACCCACAGAGGCCGAAGACACTGTCACTGATTGGACCCCCAGCTCGGCCCGCCGCCCTGTGGGGGGTCTGATGGACATGAAGTTCACTGGAGTGGTGGAGGGGGGGGGCTGTAGCATGTTGAAGGCACCTTTGGCCGTCACGGTGGGGGGCTGGGGGGGGGCTTTAGGGCAGGTGACGATGACTGGCTCCGGGCCTGAGCTGGAGGGGAGGATTTTAAAGGAGCACATCTCCTTCTGAGGGAGGAAACCAGAGGTGGGGGGGAAGGGGGGGACAGGGAGGGGCTGGAAGCCAGACAGAGAGGAGGATGGGGGGGGGGCGGCCACGATGGTCCGAGGTGGTGTCGGGTTCACAACGGAGATGACCTGAGTCTGACGTGACGTCGCTGGGAGGACTGTGGGGGGGGCAGACACACCATCATTCACAGCGTTCAGAGGAGAAGAAAACATCTGAGCTCAAATGATGTGACATCATAAAGACTTAATGACTTAATGACAGGCTGAATATTCCTTCCTGTTCTGACCTCTCTGCGCCGACGGCGGCGCCGCTCTCAGCTGGCTGACGGGAACCAGCTGGACCAGTTTCCCGTCTGGTTTTCTGAAGTACTGCACGCCCGAGGCCGCCTGCACCGGCTTCAGGAACATCCGCTGACTGCCGGCCAGAGGCGGCGGGGGGCCGGGGGGCAGCCTCAGACCTGCAACAGGAAGCTTCCCACGAGGACCCGGGACCTGAATCATGAACAGCTGAGAGCCTTTGGGATCGACAGGCGAGACGCTCACCTGAGAGTCTGAAACACACAACAAACCTGAGCCATCGTCTCCACCACGTCACAACTTTAACTTCACATTTTAGAAGATTTTAACAAAAGTCTTTAGAAAGAAGAAGACAAACTGAAGACACAAATATTAAATAATCAATAATAATCAAATAAGTGATAGAAGAAGTAATTGCATGATTAATTAGAATAAAAATAAAAATAATTTAACTGTACATTTGGGTTTAATTTATTCTTAATATCATTCTACACTTAATCTGAATCTCTTGTCATTAAACTGGCATTTAAATTTACCTGTTGTGGGGGCGGAGCTTGGTGCTGCTCTGACCTGATGGTGACTTCCTGTTGGACGCGGGTACACCACGGTCACCGCCACGAGCCGAGACCCCGCCCCCTCAGGTGCCTCACCTGCAGGCCTGTCAGAGGAGGCGGCTGATTGGTCGAGCTTCACCGCTGCAGGCTGAATCACTGAGAGACACACTTCGATTATTAACTGTTATCGTATTATTATTTATGCGTTTTCCTTCCTGATCGCTCATATTGATCCTGACTTCTGTCTCGATTGTTTGGTTTCGTGGAGAAAACGTCTCACCTGTTTGGGCGTCGGCGGCTCTGGGTGGGGGTGTGGGAGCGAGGCCGGGAACCACAGAGGAGCAGTTTGGGGGGGCCGGTGCTGAACTCTGAGGGGGGGCAGAGGAAGAGCCTTGCTGCTTCCTGTTGGACCCCACCCGGCCGGTGAGATACGCCGCCAGCCTGTTGGCAGGATGGAGCGCCCCCATCTTCCCCAGCTGGATCTTGGCCAGCGGGTACAGCTTCCCGTTCACCTGCAGACCAAACGACCAACAAACAGGTGAGCGTCACAGCCTGGCTCCATCATCGGTGTTCAAGGGGGGGTGCAAGACAGCGACCTGCACCGACCGATGAAGGTGGTATTTGTATAAAATGTGATGAATGACCTCCACCAGGTGCTCTGTCCCTCCCGGCTGCTTCCTTTTGGCCGACAGGAAGCCGGCGGGGGAGATTCCTGTCAGGAAAGGCAGCGCCATGCAGACCCTCTCCTTCTTCTTCAGCGGCCTCACTTTCATTTTCTCTCTGCTGCTCTCTCTCCCATCATGCACCTGGTGAACTGTCAGCCCCGCCTCCTCCTCAAGATCGCCTTCCTCCACCTCTTGCTGCCAGTCCTCGATAGGTCCCGCCTCTTCCACCTTCACTTCTCCCTGCCAATCAGCAGGCTCCGCCTCCCCGACCACCTGCTTCAGAGACAGGAAGCGTTTTACCATCAATGACATCATCATCATCATCACCATCACGTCAGGTCACGTGTCACTTCAACATCACTTCTTAATTAATTAATTGCCTGACAGGTAATGTATTGATTGATTGATTGATTGACTGATATCGACTCTGACTGTCCTCGCAGACTGTCAGCTGTACCTGCTGGTCTCTGGCCTCCCTCGGGTGTCGCTGTGGTTTCTCCGGTGCTGCTGGTCTCTGCCGGTCCACGTTGGGTCTGGAGATGTGGATCTTGTACTGGGTGCAGCGGTCGGCGTCGCTCTCCTCCACCGTCTGACTCATCGGGCTGATCAGGTAGTTTTTGATCCAGAAGGGTTCGTCCAGCTGGTCCTGAGCCATCCTCTCACACAGCTTCTTCAACACGTGGCTCCGCTCGCTGTCGCTCGTCCACTTACACTCGGCCAAGATGATCAGACGCTTCGACGGCTTCGACACCGGCTCCGCTGACGGGCTGGGAGGAAGGTCGGCTGCAGCTGAAGAGAAACACCACAGACACGACGAGCAGCAGGTTTCAGTCTGTTCTCTTGACTGAAGATGCATTTTAACACACATCACCAAACTCACCTGCAGGTCTGGAGGGTTTGGTCTTTGGGTCCTGCAGCGTCAGGTCTCTGTGTTTCAGAGGTTTCAGCCGGGCGCCTTTAGACTTCACTTCTTTAGACGTCTCCTGGAGGAAAAACATCAGACGTCATTTAAATATCTGCTTCAATGGGTGAGGTATAAATCCAAATAAAGGATGTAGTGATGCAGATCTTTGATCTGAGCTCCATATTTGTCCTCTTTGTAAATATGAAGACAAGAAAACACGAGTCAAACTAACAAACAGACCTTTCCTGCTCTCATCGATCAGTCTCTGAGTTAAAGACCCGCATGTCTTCTATAGATTTGATCTTTTTGCAGGGAGGCTGAATAAATGTTAGCTGACCTCAAAATTTCTAACTAATGTTTCTTCTTCTTTCCCTCAAACTGCTCCAAAGCTGCCATGAGATGCAGAAAAGATCCACGTTTGGTGTGACTCAGGTGAGAGAAGCAGCTCACCTGCACTCACTTCATCCTCTGATCTTTATTCACGTTAGTTTCTACAAAGTGATGTCGGGTCTTCCTGATCACCTGACCTGACACCAGGAAACACGCTGTCCAATCAGGAGCTTTACCTTCGGCCTCCGCTTCCTGCTCTTCTTCCCTCGGTAGCCTCTGACCCGAGCACAGCTGCCGGCGTCTTCTCGCCTCTCCTGGAAACAAACACCAAACACTTAATGACTGATTTTAATGATTATTTTAATTAGAATCAGTATAAAATAAAGATTAGGGATGTGTTAGAAATGAAGGAGAGCACAAACATTAGATACAACACAAGACAGAAACATGGAAATGTGTGTTGAAATGCATCTTCAGTCAAGAGAAACTCAAACTGTGAGACTTTACAGTGGGGGGGCGGGACAGGGCTGCTGGCTCAGGGACGTGGATCGGGTCTGGATCTGAGTCTCTGCTGTCCCTCTGCCACAGAGTCCGGACCCGCTCGGCCGGCTGGGAAACGCTGTCCGCCTCCTTCAGAACTACGAGAGGGAGGAAAAGAAAAGCAGGAGGTCAGAGCGGAGCAGCTTTTGGTTATTGTACAGACTGGTGGGGGGGGACTCACTGTAGGCCATCTTCATCCTCCTCTTCCTCTTCCTCCTCTTGGTGCTTCCGTGGTGGGAGGGGCTGGAGTCGGACCCGTCCAGGTTCTTGAGGAGAACCACCTTCTGTTTGAGGCAGCTGCAGCCCAGCATGCAGGCGGGCCGGCCGCAGTGGCTGATCCTGCAGCAGTGAGACAGGCTGGAGCAGACGCAGCCCAGCCGGCAGAACTCGTTCAGGCAGGGGGGGGCTCGTCTCCGCACCAGCTGGACGGGGGCCGTGGGGTTCTCGCTGACAAAACCCTGAGGAGAAACCAGAGGAACCAGAAGAGTCAGAGAACAACGCCTGAACTGACGTTTCGATCATCAATCGATTTTCAGTTTCAGATTTCTCTCCGTGTTTCTTTCTTTTTCTTTTAAAAAGCCGCGGTGGTTTGATTTCTTTTGTTTCTGCAGCTGCTCTGACATCTTATCATGATTTTACAATGGAAACACGGCGACTCGTTCTACGTAGCAGCACCAGACTCCAGAAAACTGATCCGATAATCCATTACAGACTTTACTGATTGATGAGGAATCATTCAACAAAACATCACCACGCTTCATTAAATTATTATTTCCTCCACCACTAACTATGAAAAAA
>JBAJHX010000115.1:311489-321495 GCA_037176925.1 Amniataba percoides
TTGATGAGGAATCATTCAACAAAACATCACCACGCTTCATTAAATTATTATTTCCTCCACCACTAACTATGAAAAAAGCATTTTCTGCTCCCTTCAAACAGGTTGATGTTGATTAAAGTGCCTCCTAACTGACAGATGGACATGTGAAGTGATATTCTTGTCATGGAGAAGATGACTTTAACCCTCCTGAGCCTCTTCACTGTGGTGATGATTTATTCAGGCGTCATCACTGATCTGTTTTATTTCTCATTTCAGGTGAACGTGTGAGGACGTAAACCGGCTCTATCGCGGTGTGATCGTGGCGCCGCGGCGGCGTCTTACCATCAGGGTGAACAGGGCGCTCAGGGCGACGGCAGCTCTCTCCTCGGTGACGCTGGTGGGGGGTCGGCCCGCCCACACCACCCCGTCCTCCAGGTCCTTCTGTTTCAGCAGCGTGCGGGTCATCACCGGCCTGCCGTCGCTCGCGTTGAGGGCGACCCCCAGCTCGGAGTCCGACTCCAGCGGGGCCATGTCCTCTGAGACGCGGGGGCGGGGGCCCGTGGACCTGGAGGGGCTGAGAGTCCGGGACGAGGTCTTGGGTTTGAGCTTCCTCCTCCTCTTGATGGTGGGGGACTGAGGAGAGAGAGAGCTGCTTCGCACTTTCAGGTGGTATTTTCTCTTCTTATGGGGTCCAGTGAGAGGTGCTGTGTGCTCGGATGGGGGGGGGGAGGCCGAGATCTGGTCTGCAGACTGTTTGGTTGGCGGGTTTGAGTCAGCTGGACTCAGCAGAGGAGCGGCGGGTTTGTTGGGTTTCATTCTCTTCTGCTTGGCGCTCTCTCTCCTGGACATTCGGGTCTCTTTGAGCTTGGCTCTGGGTCTCCTGGAGGGGGGGACGAATCCAGATATGAGGTCTGAGGTGGGGGAGCTGACGGTCTTCTTCAGGACGCTGTCCAGGGTCCGGACGTAGCTGGTGCTCCTGGCGGGCAGCTCGTACACCACCGGCGCCACCACGGGTGGAGAGAAGCTGGCGGCTCGCTGGTCGATCAGCTTCCCTTCGTTCTCCAGATACTCGTCCAACATGTCGCTGCAGAACGCCGACAGGTTCTTCTTCTGCTGATCTGAACTGGGACCGGCTGCAGAGAGAAAAGCCAGTTAACACATCCTGAGATGTTCACAATCTTTATCTTTATCCTAAAGAAGGTAAATAAGACTCAAGACGTCGACTGTCTGAAGACCTACAGCTTTCATTTCCTGATGCTGAAGAACAAGAAAAGCAGCAAATCTTCAAATCTGGTGGTGAAATTTGTGAATTTGGAGCATTTTCTCTTTTAAAAGAAAAAAAATGTAATAATGACTTAATTACATGTTGATTTTGTTTTTATAACCCAACTGATCAATTAATAAAAGAAGAGTGTCAGCTGATTAAGAGTTATTGATCAATTATAATTAAGACTTGAGTAGCGAGTGCTAACAACTTTGTGAGTATTTTAAGAATTCATACAAACAAATGTTCTTCATTATAATATATCTAAAACTCGGTTAAATGAGGTGGAAACACTGAAGTACCTTCAGGTTTGGCTGCTGGAGTGGACGGAGTCTCTGATGGGCTGAATTTCTCTCTCCAACCTTTAATCTGAGTCAGATCGTTTGTTTTTCCTGTTCTGGACACGAACGCTGCTGAAGCACCTGGAGACAAAAAACACAACTTTCTTTCATGAATACTCAGAGGCAGGATCTTCAGTCGTATCTAAACCTGATCGGGTCCGTGTGGCGGCGCTGACCAGGAGTCGGCGGCAGCTCCTGCGTCGGCGGCTCCAGAGAGACTCCGGGAGGGGGGATGGGCAGGCGGACCCCCAGGTACTGCAGGTCGATGGCCAGAGTCGGATCCAGCAGGTTCATCTTCAGACCAACTGAGGATGTGAGTCAGTAAATATTATCTCTTATCTGTTAGATTCATCACAAAACGAAGTAGAAACAGATGCTAACATTTTATGTCATAGTGTGAAGAACTTCTGGTACAGTGCTGTGCTCAGCTAAAGCAGATAGACAGATAAATCTACTTACTTTACTGTTATCTGTTGACTAAAAATTCTCATTTTGATGAATCAGGTAAGAAACTCGGCTAGCTAACTGCTGATTAGCTTTGCACTGCTAACTGACATCTCAGGTCAATTTCACACCAAATCAATTCATTCTCAAAGTGAATGAGTAATGAATAAACTTGAGAACGCAATGATTTGAATATTTATATCCAAACTGGAGTCTGAACATTGAACCGTCTGAACTTGCTAAGCAGCCACATGATCAAACGTTTTTGTGTAGAAACTGAGCAGTCGTGCTGAATGTGTGACTGCTCTCAGAGAAATATGCTGAGGATGGTGACAGCTGTTGTTCTTAAAACGTGTTTGACTGCAGAGATGTGACGAACCTTCCTGCAGCACAGGATGGATCACCTGTCTGTGTCTCATCAACTTCAGGTCTCTCACAAGATTCTTCTCAAAGCCGATGAGATCCTTCAAACCTGCCGGAGACAAACAGGTTCAAAACCCCCACTCTTTATTAAATGACAACAGACAGTATATAATCGGGTCCAGGACAAGGTTAGCTTCCCCACAGCAAAGTCTAAACATCTGGATTGCCCCCTCGTGGCAGCTCATAAGCCCCGTCTGCCTGTTTGTTTCCTTTTTTTTTATCAGTTTGGTTTTAATTAGATTAGATCGTTAACAGTTACCAATTATTGATTATCTGTTGATTATCTCAGGTGGGTGAGTGGGCGGGAGCTTGATTCAGTCACCAGAACAAGATGGTGGCATCCACATCTGAGATATTTTAGTGACATTACAGTGGGAGGAAGTGGAAGCTTTTTATAATATCAATCAGTATTTTATCAGACATATCAAAACTCATTTCTTTGGAAACATTATGAAGTTTTCTGTGGGCAGAGCTTTCGTTGGCTGTTTTTTAATAATTTTGACTTCAATTTTGTTAGCAGGAAGAAGTGGAGACGCTTCGTCCATCTTTATATTCAGTCGGTGCTTCAGAGGTCACGTCCTGATGAAAAAAAACTTCCAGTTCTTGGAGTTAACTACGTAAACATGAACACCAGCTAACAGCTAACTACAGCATGCTTCCAGTCTCTATGCTAACCTTGGCTGAACATGTCCTGGACACGCTGATATTAAACTTTTTCTCCTTTCTAACACGTAGATGATTTTAAACCAACAAAACCGTCTGACTGCAAAAACATTTGTTACCGTTCTCCGGTTCCTCTGTGGTTTGTTGCAGGGGACCTTCGGCGGGGGCCTGAGGCTGCGATCCTTCAGACGAGTCCACAGTGTGAAGTTTGAGGGCCTCCTGAAATATGAGGTTTGGCATTTAATTTTCTATAAATGAGCTATATTAAGTTTTACACTGTATTATAAAAAGTCCAAAAATCAGTATTTCAAATTTCTCCTTTTAAATTAAAGTTTTGGTCCACATTTGATGATCATTATCATGATGCCACCTCACCCAGCTGGTGAACCACTCAACGATGTGAAGTTTGTCCTGAGAGGTGCTTCATGTGTGTGTAATCTCTATTAATCTGTAATCTGTTGACATCTGCAACTGATCCTTCCTGAACCTGCAGCACTGTAAAGAGCAACTCAGCACCGAGTTTTAGCTTGAAGATATTGAAACAAACCCTCCTAACTTAGAGTCTCAGGACCTGCAGCAGCGGTGGAGAGTGACAGAAAAGGATTAATGAATGACCCAGTGTAATAACTAGTAGACCATTCATCAGTACTGTTAGTTACTTCAAATGGTAGAGATGTAGTTTTTCTCCAGCTATAATTTTCATTTGCACGCCACACTGAAGACTGACTGTTAAATCTTTATGTCAGTGCAGTGGGAGATGAAAGTGACACTGTAATTCAGGCGGTACGTTGTAGATTTTTCACTGATTTTTGGGGTCTTGATAAATCTCCTGTTGCAATACTATAAAATTAAACCAAGATCAACTGATTAACAGTAAATTGTATATAGTTTCAGCTACACCAAGTGGTTAAGTATACTGATACTGTCTTTTACTCGGGTTATCATTTGTCCGGTTTGGTCTGCATGGCTGGAGGATGGTCTTATCTAATCTGAGTCTGTCGCTAAAAAGAGAGAGTGAAAATACGTGGAAGGAAACTCAAGACTGAGGCGTGCTGCAGAAGGAGATGTCTACTTGTTAGCTTACATGAAGTCAAATCAACTTAATGCAAAGTTAGATGTCTGAAAAAGAGGACACTGACCCAGCTCAGTGTAAATCTGTGAGATTAGCAGAAAACAGCAGAAAGTTCGGATGTAATGTGAGAATACTGGACTCAAAGATGGTGCCCAGTACTTGAATGAAAATATGCTCACGCAGATCCTGAGCCTAAAAAAAGTTTTCAATCTTCAGGATTTGGTTTCTTGTTGTGTGGCTCACCGTGTATTGCGAAGTCAAAGTTAAAAAAGTTAGTGTACAACACAAAGAGTAATAATTGACCCTGTTTGCAGTGGGACATGTCCTGCCAACAGTTTTCAGCTCGTTTCATAGAGGTCTATATGGAAAATATATTTTTGGACTGTAGGGATTTTTTTCATTGCAATACTGCAAATGACCACTTGGGCAATTTGGCAGAAAAACAGAGCACTGATACTGTGCATTCATCATACAGTCCTCAACATTTTATAGATGCAGAATAAGTATTTTATATCATGTGCCTAAATGAAAGAGGGCCAAACATCACACACCACCAGAACCATTTTGCCTGACACGGTCTGATCAGGCTTGTTGAGGCACCTGTAGAGACTCACCTCTGCTGCATCACATTTTAAAATCTAAAACACATCTCTGCTGCTCTGTCATGATGATGTGACTCACTTGGAGGCCATAAGAAAAATGCTCCACACTAATGCTGGTGCTTCTGAACTAAAAACACAACCATCCATTCTTTAACAGAAACATGGGGTTGTTGTATGCCAGTGGTCAATTCTATATTCACATTACCTTAACGTAAAAACAGATTCATTTTACTTAGTTTTACCTTTGACGTGAAGGAGATAAATAACTGCTCCTCCACTTCTTCCAGGTTAGGCTGCATACTAGTGTACGTGGAGTCCATATCTGCCTTAGCAAGCTTTCGCCGCGAGGACTTCTTCTTGCGCTTGCAAGGTTTGTTGGCTGGTTGCACCTGTTGAGAAGTGTCGTGTGCATTTGTTTCTACTGTACTCGGTGGACAAGGAACAGACACTGCCTCTGTGTTTGAAAAGTCCACCCCCATCCCAAGGTCACCATCAGTGGAGAAAAAGTGCACAAGATCAGCAATTGAAGGAGTGGGTGACAATCCTTCTCCATCTAATGAAGAAAATGTTGGAGACAACGGCAGCTGAAGTGCAAGGGGAGACAGTTCTGCAGGAAAGGGAAGCGACTGTTCATTCTCATGAAATGACGGAGCAGGATCAGGGGTAGCTGTACATGAGGAGGTACTAAGAGTCTGTGGATCAGGGTCAGGGGGAGTTTGGGACGACAACAAAGGAGAGGTAACAGACACTAAAGGAAGAGTGTGTGGTGTGGGCTGAAATGTTGTGAATGAAGTGTCTATGTACGGCTCGGGTGGGGGTAACACTGTGTGCCATGTAAACACAGATGCGGCAGAGTCTTCAGTGTGCGGCGCTGCATTTAGAGTTGGTTCAGATGTAGTGGAGTCCAGTTGTAAAGTAACCGTAACAGGCAGGGAAGGTAAAGGTTCTGGAGAGCTTCCAGGTGATAAAGGCTCAAAGCCAAAAGAGGGACACTCTGGATCAGCTAGCAAAGAATCAGACTTTGTAGTGGCGCAGTCTGAGGGTAGTGTGGAAGACTCAGTGATGGTTGGTGTTTGTGGCAAGTTTGGGGCAAGTGACAAAATGGGAGATGAAGAAGAGGTAGATAGAGTTGAAGAAATGGTAGGTATAGATGTCCCAAGAATACAAGGAGGCTGATCTGAGTTGGGTAACACTGGTGTATAATCTGGCACAGTTGGCTGTGGGCTTCCAGTAACTGAAACAGAGAAATCATCCATCCTTGGTCCCTTTGGATCTGCAGTGGCGACAGTACCTGAACATGTTGGACTGGGAGGCTGGTGGGAGGTTTCAACTGCTCGTCCAGTAACATTCAAAACCATTTCATCTGGATGAAGCTCTGCACTACTTTGTCCGGAGGTGTTATCAGATTCTGTGATATCACCTGTGAGGTTCTTTGAAGAAACTGATGCTTTGTAGGCATGATCGGAGGGCTGATGTGCAGAAGCTTCGGCAGAACTCTGTGATCCAGACAAAGATTCGGGTGGGAGTGCTGAGGAAGGGGAGTCTGGCTTGCTTTTGGTCTTTTTAGATTTTGCAGAATGCTGCTTTAAGAAAAGAGCGAGGGCCGGCAGAGGCAGAGGCACTGGCCGCTTATGATGCTTGACTGTCAGATCCGTATGAGTGTCAGGTTTATGTCGGCGGTGTGAGTCCACAGAGGACGTTTGGACCACTGCTGAAGCAGCAGCAACGCTGTCTTTGCAGTTCAGTGAATTCAAAGAGTCCCTGTCCTCCTTCACTTTCCTTTTTGATACAACACTTTCACCTTTGTTGGCAGGTGATATTTTGCCATGTTTCTTGATTGACATACTATCCTTCTTAGAAACTTCTTCATCTTGCTTGTTGCTCTTCAAAGCTGTGGTTCCAGTGTTGGTTTTCTCAGTTCTTTCAGAGGTACTGTTATCTTTGCCAAGCTGCTCCAAGTTGCATCTCTGCAGTGAAACGTGAGCCTCCCGAATAAGTTCAGAAAATAATTTCTGAGGTGGACGTGAACTGCTGCCAAAGGAAATCAATAAAAATATTACGTTAGTGACACCTGTATTATTATACATACACCACATTAACGCCACCGTAGAACTAAACTGTCACATGCTGTCAGGTAAACTCACCAGAAAGAAAACAGTAGGTTATAAATGCATCAAGGCATTGTCCACATTGATGCTGCAACTTTATATCCACATTAGCCAGTGATAGTCAAGCTACGTTCACCTGGCTAATGTTTGATGTCACAGCGTGGCACTAACTCTATAAGGACTAGAGGCACTGCAAATGGAAGCTGAAAACATATCTCAACAGCTTCCTTTATTAAGAAACAAGCTTGTTTTTGTCTTTGGAAACAGAAGTACAGGATCAGCTGAGCTGTTAGCTTGTGTAAATGAATTAAAAGTTCAAAGAAATTGCAATACATCTACATCTGGCGAAGACAGAAAAAAGGTGCATAGCCATGAAATAACATTTTAATATATTCCAGAATATGAGGATAAACATTTAGAGGTTGTTTTTTGTTCCTGTACTTTTTGCAAACATGATGCTCGGTAGAAAGAATTTGAAGGGCATGTCATCGTCACTGTCGAAGTGGACCTCTTACCGCGAACTTTCCCCAGCATCCTTGGCTGCTGACTGATCGTTGGAAATCTTCCGGAGATCACGTGAGACCGAAGGCTTTGTCTCAACTGCTTTTGCAGTTCTTGGCTTATGGTTTGCAAGCAAAGACTTCAAGCTCTTTTTCACAGGATGCAGCTCGTTGGTCGTCGTACCACCATCTTTGTGAGAGTCTTTGCTAGAGTTCAATTTCAATTTTAGGCCCCATGAACTAGACCTATCCTCCTTCAGTCCTTTAGCAAACGGGTTGTAGTCAACTTTAAGCTGAGCAAATCTTGAGTTCTGGTAAGCAGTGACTGCCATAAACTCAGTCTGGGGGAAAGTGAATGTGATAACACGAGGACTGTTCAGCTTTATGTCTTTTGGAGCTTCGTCAGTTTGGACCATATGCAGTCGTGGTAAGTAGCGGTGCATGGGGTGCAGGATGGTGTTCCCCTCTTGGTCTGAAATGTTGTTTGTGAGCTTCAGTTTATAAAAGGATACTGGATTCTGGATCCAGTGTTGACCTGTTGACGGGGAGTCTGGATGAGCAAATGGTTGACTCTTAACATGACATTCTGCCTTTCCAGCAACTTGCCAGCTCTTGCCAGTCCACCTGTACTGATTGTTGTCTAAAGGTTGAATGTCCATAATCAAAGAGTACTTCTTCAGTGGCTCCAAGCCAGAGATGTGAAAACGACAGTAGGGGAACATCCTGCTACCTTGTTTTGTCAGAATCATCTCTGTTTTGCATCTGAAAAACTCGTTCCACATGCTGTTGTTGTCCAGCGTCACTCTGATGCCTTTGCAGATGCTGTCAGGCGACAGGTTATCTGACTGAGGGTTTGAGCTGGTGTGAGGTTTCACAGCAGGAAGTCCAGCAGAAGTCCTGATGGCTTCCTTTGATGGGTACATGTTGGGTTTACCCATTACACCTGCGTCTTTGTCGATTACACCGGTGCTTTGCTCCATCATGCCTTTGCTTGCCTTCCCTGGCTTTGGAGCACTGAAGCATGCAGGCGGAGGGTCTCCTGCAGGCCTGGTTGGGCCTTCCTGGTGGAACACCATTCCTTTCTGCTTCTTCTTAGACGCCATGAACGGGTCCTCGACATCTAAAGAGCAGGAGGATCCCGCTTTTTATACATCTGTACGATGACTCAAGAGAGCATCCTAAAAGACAAAAAAGAGGAACTTTTATTAAAATTTTGACATTGCACTCACCATAAAAGGAAATACTGTTCTCATTCGTTGAAGTTCACCTTGGTTGTATTTTGCTCAGCAAAACTGCCATTGATGTTTTTCTGATTCAGAGAACCTCAATGTTCTTCAACAAAGATCTCTAAGAGGCTCCTCGATAACTGAGACACAGTACAGGCGGTCCTCTAAGTTAACATCTGCCAAGCTCCAAATGTGGGCTGATTTTCTGTAAGGTTAGTAACTCTTGGAAGGTGCCCCCCCACACTGGTGGATTAAATGTGTGTTTTTACACTCATCTAAAGAGTGCAGCTAAATGTCTTGAGTGCTTCTCCAGTACTGTTTAACAGGTGAGACATCATTTATTTCACTAAATCCGTTGACGTCCATCAGTTTACTATTTTGGTTGTTAAAAATATGCTTTTTTAATCTACTAAGTCCCTTGAACGATGAGTTCATTCCTGACACTGAGGATGGGGCTCCATCATCTTTATCAGCTGGTCGATATACTGAGTTTGTCCCTCGTTTTTGGAGGTGGAGTTGATCTGAGCTGTGAACAACACATCCAAAGCAGCCGGAGATTTCACAAAAAGAGAACAACTGTGACAGGCCTGAGTTTCCCAAAAGTTTGTGATGTGAAGTTTTTTGAGTCTGAGCATGAGATTTGTGAACAAATTCAATATAGATTAACATACAGACTGGTGTACAGACTGACGTACAAACCTACACGCGGATTAGCGTCTGGATTAAAGTACACACAGATTAAGGTGTAATAATGTACTGACTACAGTACATATTAATACAGACTAATGTATAGTTTAACTTGCATGCTAACAAAGACTAATACACAGATTAACGTGCAGACTACCGTACAGTTTAACATACAGACTAACATACAAACTGATGTACAGTTTGTATACAGGTTAATGTACAGATTAATGTACAGACTATCAGAAAGATTAACATGTAGATGAATTTATACTTGACTGTAAGGGATGTTGTACAGGCTAACGTACACATTATTTTACAGATTAACATATAGACTAACATACAAACGTACAGACTAACGTACAGATTATCATATAGACTAATTTACAGACGGTCGTACAGACTAATTTACAGATTATTGTACAAACTAAAATACAGATTATCGTATCATACAGACTAAGTTACAGATTATCGTACAGACTAACGTAGACTGTCGTCCAGACGAACGTACAGATTGTCGTACAGACTAACAAACAGATTATTGTATCGTACAGACTAATGTACAGATTAACGTAGAGACTAATTTACAGATTATTGTACAGACTAACGTACAGATTATCGTATCGAAAAGACTAACGTACAGATTATCGTACAGACTAACGTACAGATTATCATACAGACTAACGTACAGATTATCGTA
>JBAJHX010000115.1:340474-350596 GCA_037176925.1 Amniataba percoides
TAGTGGAAACACGCGCAAACCGTGCTGAGTCGAGTCGAGTCGAGCCGAGTAGGTACTAGTGGAAAAGGGGCAATAGTCTCCGGTTGTGTCTCAGGGGTCCTGAACAGACAGGAAGCAGGTCTGACCTTGTCGTATCCCTCCAGGTCTCGGAGGTTCTTCACCTCGAACAGGTTTCCCTCCACAGTGAACAGAGACACCTGAGAGTCCTTCAGGATGGACTCAGGGATGGAGGACAGCTCCAGACAGTTCTCCTCCAGACGGAGAACCTTCAGACGGGGACATCGAGAAACCTCTGCTGCCACGACTGAGATCTGAAGAAGAAGAAGACCTGGATCAGGCTCCCAACAAACTGACAACAAACGGTTTAAGTTGAACGAATATGTTCATTTTATATATATATACTTTCATTTCTTCACTCTACAGAGTGCTACAAAAATCAATGATAAGATACAAAAACAAACTTTTAACATTTACAATTGAACTTGTAAAAGTTTTAGACTTTCTTCTGCTAAACAAATTTAAAGTGAAACAACACAGATTTTAATCTTGACTCGACACTTTGCCTTTGTATCATCAGTAGATTTGACTCCTTTTCCACTCGTTTTCTTAACTTTTCCTCTCCAGCACGTTGTCTTTCTCTCTCGTCTCCACAGAAACACACACTGACCAATCAGAAAACGAGGAAAACAACCCAAAGCTGCTCCCAATCAGGAGGTTCACCTCAAAGTGAACGAGGGGAGCCGGACTCAGTCTGGGGTTTTGGGGTTTTCTGGGCTCTGATGTGGTCCCAGAGTACCTGGTTCTGGTTGAGGTTGATCTCGATGGCCTGCAGCTCCGACACCTCTGTGGGGACGTTCTGGATCTGGTTGCGGGACAGGTCCAGCAGGTCCAGATGTCTCAGGCTTCCCAGTCCGGAGGGGAACTCTGAGATCTGGTTCCCCGACAGGTTGAGGGTCCGCAGGGCTTTGAGCTGGCCCAGAGTTGGGGGCAGCTGCTGGATCCGGTTCCCATTCAGGCTCAGAGTCTCCAGTTTCTTCAGCTTGGAGATCTCAGAGGGGATGTGGGCTGAGGACCAAACACACAAACATCTGGATTAACGAGAGGACGACGGATCAATAACTGATCACAACAGACTGATCGATGCAATCAAAGTCACTGTGATCCTGATCAATAACTCGATCAGGTATCAGTCGCTCACTGAGTCTGTTGCAGTTGAGCGTCAGACTCTTGAGCTGCAGGAAGTTCCCGACGGCGGCAGGAAGAACCTCGATCTTGTTCCCCGACAGGTCGACGGTCCGAAGGTTCCCGGTGAGTCTCTGCAGCTCCTCCGGAAACTGAAACAGACAGGAAGTCTCAGATCTGTCCGTCTTTAGCACGCCTGGCTCGGTGAATCATTGATTAACCTGACTGGTGTTTAATCGATCATTTATCAGGAAACATTCAAACAAATACACATCAGTGCTCCTGCAGAAGCTCCGCCCCCAAATCACCCTGTGTGTTATGTTGTGTGTGTTTTGTTGACGTGGTGTGTGTTGTGTTGACGTGGTGTGTTGACGTGGTGTGTTGACGTGTGTTTTGTGTGCTGCGTCTCACCTCCTGCAGGCCTTTCCCTGTCAGCTGGAACACTCCAGTCTTCTGGGAAGTTTCCAGGTGAGACTTCAGAGCACTGTTCCCCATCTGGACCTGCAGACAGGTATCTGTCTGTCTGACTGTGTGTGTGTGTCTGCAGTCTATCTAAAGTTAAAATCCAAACCGGATATGGATTTGAGGATCAGCTGAAAGCTTTAAGGCTCTCCTCCTCCTCCTTCTTCTTCTTCTTCGGTGTTAATGGGCTCAAGTGTTGAAATCTGCAGAAGAAGAGTGTATTAGCATTAGCTAATCCGTGAGCTAACTGTCATAACAGTCCACAAGAAAGAACAACGTGCAAACACTGCTGGGCGATGAAGCAGAAGTCAAACAAACAAACAAACAAACATACAAACAAATAAACCATCAGCTCCTCTTCGTGTTTTTGAAGGTCCGTTAGCATGTTAGCATGTTAGCATATTAGCCGCCCTTAAAGCGCTGACGGGAACCGGGAGGTTTCACTCACATCACAGCGACATTAACAAGTTCGCTTTCCGTCCAGATGTTTCAAACATCGTCTGTCCAAGTGATCGATGAATAAAAAGTGATCAGATCAGACTGTTATCCGCGCTGATCAGCTGTGGAGCGAGCCAATCAGAACAGCGCAAAGAGATACGTCATCTCTGCGGGACATGCGCATTGCTCCGCTGTGTTTATCAATACAACCACCAGAGTCAGGCTCCAAACAAACAAACAAACAAACAAACAAACAAACAGTCAGGGCAGAATAATCAGTGATCAATCGGTGTTTGTATTTGTGTGGTTGTGTGTTTCAGGTGTGTGTAGAGAAAGATAAACGTTGAATGATCAGATCTGAATTAAATGTTTATTAAAGATTAAAGATCATCAGGAGGTTATTTTAGTCCTGTGAGTATCAAAACCAGGAACCATGGCTGTCTTTATCATTATTATTATTATTATTATTATTATTATTATTACAGTACAGTGGATACCAGAGGCTGTAGTTCACTAACTGACCGGGGGGGGGCAGCACCGAGGAGGTCAGAGGCTGTGAAACCTCACAGAGCAGGAAGACGAAGAAGAAGAAGACGAAGAAGAAGAAGAAGAGTGGCGGGCTGAGCTGCAGCTGATCCTTCGTGTCGTTTTTGTTGTTTTTGTTGTTGTTTCTTCAGCATCTCTGCTTCAAAGGTGAGAAAATCTTCAAACTTTCTCTGAACTTCATGTCAGTTTTCTCCTGTTTGAACAAACCTTTGGAGTCCTGCAGTGGAAATGTTCCTGCAGTTTATTCAGTAAAGTCCTCAAAATAAAGTCCTGTCTCAGTAAAGTTAAAGGTAGAAAACAGATTTATAAAGTCTTTGTGTTTTATGTTAAAATCTGCTTTGTAAAGTGTCCAGAGCTGTTTCGAGCTGCAATAATTATTCTGTTAATTGATTACTTGTCATCTTTTAAATCAACTAGAGCTGTTTTCATAGCTGATTCATCATTTTGAGTTTCTGATTTCAGCTTCTCAAATGTGAATGTTTTCTTTCATGCTCTCTGACAGGAAACTGAACATCTTTGAGTTCGATCGATCGATCGATCGATTGATGGACGGATGATTTCAGCTGTCGGAGTTTCTGACTGATCTTCATATCTGAAACATCTTTCCTGTTTCAGATGCTTCAGTGGGACTTGTCTCCGTTCTCAGTGACTCCAGCTGCTGGCCTGTTGTCCAGATGTGTCTCCAGAGGAGCGCTGTCGCAGGTCTGAACCTCCGGCAGGTCGAACGGACAAACAGCTCTGTTCTTCCTTTTAGTCCTTCATCGAACGGGGCCGAAGAGACAGAGCTGCTTTCTTCACATAAAACCGTCACGCTGACAACATGGCAGCTAAAGACGAGGCTGTAAAAATCAAACTGTTTGTTTGTCAGCTTGATGAAACACTCGACAGCTTCCTGCAGTTTGATCCACACTTCGACTGTTAATCCTGATGACAAAGTTCATAATCTGAGATGAGGAAAATGATTTTTGTTATCTTCACAGTGTAGAGGAGCTTTTTGTTTTCAGCCTGTGAAGCTTCTCGCTGGTTTAAACTGCAGGATCAACTTAAAAAAACTGAACACACCATCAGCACTGACTGAAAAAACACATGTTCTGTCTCTACCTGTCCTCAGGAGGAAATAGACTCCGCCTCCTCCCGACTGAGTCCCGCCTTCTCCTCACACCTGCACGATGCCGAGCAGCGAATCAAAATGCGTAGACAGCTGGAGGAGGTACGCGCCAGTCTGATGTCACATCCTGTTTATCCTCTTTGTGGTCAGTGTCTCTTATGAAAAGCTTCTTCTTGTTTTGCAGCTGCAGCTTCAGACGCAGCTGCTGAAGATGGAGAAGGAGAGCGCCGACGTGACGCACACGTTCTACCTCAGTGAGTCTTTGACTTCCTGTTTACATCCAACAGCTGTTGTATGTTTTAGTTTCTTCACCAGTTGAATTCTTAACTTTTAAGTTTTGAAATGAGGTTAAATGAAGGAAAATAAAGAATCAGATCAGAAGTGTCTCAGTTTGGTTCCTCGCTCTTCTTCACATCTCTCCTGCAGCTCGGAGGTTCCAGATGTTGCAGATGTTCTGTGGTCACCTGCAGGAGCTCCTGAAGGAGCAGATCGGTCTGAGGCAGAGACTGATGACGCCCCTGGGCCGCACCAACCTGCCCGTTCAGGCCCACCTGCACAGGTAACAGCTCTCTCATCCATCATCCACATTCACAGCTGATCAGGAGAGCAGCAGCAGCGACAACCAAACCCTGAAACACCGAAACCGCCTGAGCACACGAAGCGTCGGCTGGGTCAGTTGATCGTGAAAGTAAAGCAGCATCACGTCGGACCTGAAACAACACTGAAGGGAAGCTTCAGAGTCAGACAGCGAGAAGGTTTCAGACAAACTGTTGATTTTTCTCCCAATCAGAACTCTGATCAGCTTCAGTGACTTCATGTTTGCTGCATGTTTCAGTCGTCTGTCCTCTCGAACAATCAGAACTTCTTTACACGTGACTCAAAGTGTCCGAAGGTTACTGTGACCTTACAAAGCACATTTATGACCTAATCAGCTGCGTCGTTCACAGTTTTTTTTATTAATTTGGACTCTGAGCTGCTCGTGTGAGTCCTCTTCAGGTCGTCCTCCAGCAGCTCAGTGATCATCTTATTGATCCTCAGGTGACTGATTGAAGCTCTCCATCAGTCCTCTGTAAAGACGTCACTGAAATCAAACATCTCAGTAAAGTGATCACTTATAATTCTCCGTACAGTTAACACCGTTTTACTAACTTCTTTTATTAGATAAAGTCCTCTATACAGATATCAGGAGTCTTTACAGACATGATGGAAACTCAGACTGTTTGTCGTTAAATTAAAGTTTGCTGTGTAAATCAAAGTGGGTCGACCCTGAAGGGACCGTTGATGCCGACAGTTTATATTCTGGCACAGACGGACGGAGGATCAGCGTGTGTGAATGTTTGCTGTGTTTCAGGTTTGTGGTGGAAGCCGTGAGGATGCTGCTGGACTTTATAGAGACTCTGGAGGAGAAGATGAAGTCGGTCCGCTGCAGTCTCACCGCCAGAGACGGCCTCGCTCAGCTGGTACGTCACATGACATCACTGTAAACCGATGACACGACGTCGAGCATTCACAACTCACAAGTTTTTATTCTCATCACGTATAAACTTCTGTCTCTGTCAGAACACCGCTCTCGGCCAGTTACTGGCTCAGGTGGCGGAGGTGCAGAGTTTGTCCAATCAGGTTCTTCAGTGGAAGGACGTCTGCAGCAGGAAACTGAGTGAACGCTCTGCACGATGACCTCTGACCTCCTCCTGTATCTGCACAACAGCTCTTTATCATAGTTATTATTTTTATTGTTTTGTTGAAGAATTGATGGATTTTTGTTTTCTGAATAAAACCTGATTTTGGGATAAACTTCCAGCTTCCTGTTCCTCCTGTGTCATCACCCACTTTATGATTCATTTTATTTCTTTGTCTGTTTGTCCTTGTTTGGAAATGAGTCCTGGACGTGCCTCACAGAACATCCACAGTACAGACGTTACACACATTCAGGCTGGGGGCACTTTTAAAAGCCTGGCAGCATGAACACTTCTGATTAAAGGAGCACTTTTTGTCAGCTCAGTCACAATATAACAAACTGTGCTTCTGTATTTCATTATTGTGATGTGTTTTGGTCTTAATTTAAATGTAGGAAAGGGGAAAACAACTCTGGAGGACAACTCAAAGAACAAAAGCACAAGTTACCATGAAATGCAGCGAATATTGCAGCTGATGCTCGATCGACACAGACGGCAGCTCAAAGAGGGAATAACCTGCAACCAAGATCGGAACGAAGGTGAGCCTCCTTCACTTCTTATTTAACTGTTAAGTAAACCGAGGGAACAAAGCTGGCACGAAGGAAACAGAACCTTTACTCCTTACAAAGACACGATCAGTTTGATCGGGGCTGATCACTGTTGATCGGCCCTGTATCGCTCAGTCAGCAGCTCAGCTGACGTCGCCGCGCTCCTGCTCCGTCCTGCAGCCTGCAGCTTCTCCAGCAGCAACACCTTCTCTGTGATAACTCGCCACTCATACACATGCTTCATCTGCAAACACAAAAAACACACTTTACTGTCCAGCTGAGGAAGCAGTCTGACACACACACACACACACACACACAGATGAATGTGATGTGCAGGGTTCAGGTCTGGATCACAAAGTCCTGTAATGAACTAAGATGCACCTGCAGGTTGATGCGTGTGGCGCCGTGCTCCTCCTGCAGGCTGCGGTCAAAGTGACGCAGCATTTCCTTCATCGTCCTACATGAACACAAGAAACATCACAAATGTCGGATCTGAATATGACGTCTTTATTTCCTGTAACAGACAGTTCCCTCTCACCTGCGCACCGGCCGGCTGTCTTCGACCTGCAGGCGCTGCAGCAGGAAGTCCTTCAGCTGGGCTGAAGAAGCTCCGGCGCTCTGCAGCAGGCGGCAGGAGGCCAGACGCAGCTCCGCCTCCTCGTCAGTCTCCACGCTGAGCTGCAGCACCTCCTGCACCTCTGACGACGGCAGAGCCAGCGCACCCACAGCTGCAGCAACATGTAAAAATGTAAAAATGCATTTCATCGAAGATTTTATTTGCAGAATTAAACTGTTTATAATTCAGCAAATGTATAAATAATATAAAGAGTTTGTGAGGATGATGGCAGTTCAGTAAAGAGACTACAGGCACCTCTGATGGCAGAAAGTCGAACTTCCTTGGCCGGGTCGTTCACCAGCAGCTCCAGCAGACGACTCACAACCTGTTTTCAAAAGTCACCTTTACACTGAGGTTTACACGTCTGCTTATGTTGAGTTTCAACTGCAGCGTCACAGAGAAGAAAGTCATTCAGTGTGTCGCTGCTGATTGGCTAACAGCTCTGACACGCAGTACACAGTTTAGAGGAAACTGAAGCCAACGTGAACATGCTGCAGGTCGTTTGTTCGGTGTTTGCAGTCTCACCGCCTCCTCGCTGAGCAGCAGACCTGCGGCCGCCTCACAGGCCTGTTTCCGGACCGAAGCGGACTCGTGGCTGAAGCAGCTCACAAACGGCTCCAGCAGCGTCAGCGTCATCAGCTTCAGCTGGACCACCAAGCCCAGAGCCTCCATCCGGCCCTCCTGCAGCTTCAGCCTGCAACAACAGGAGAGCCCGGTGGTGTGAATAACACAGGTGGTGGCAGGTAGAGCTCAGTAAGGATCAGCCAATGAGGCGAGGAGACCAGCAGAGAGAAGTCTGGTTGTTTGAGATCTGTGGGAGACGAAGCATCTGGTTCTTAAACGGCTGAGTCCAGTTTTATCAAAGTTACCAAAGCAGCAGTGTGACACATGCAGATGCTGCAGATGTTGTGTCACATGGGGAGTCTGTGGCTTTTGTTTGTATCTGCTCATGTTTAATAACCATGAGCAGAAAAATCCTTCTGTATTTACAGGACAACATTTTGTTGCTGATGTTTTGAAGTTATTTGTGCTTTGGAAGAAGATGAAGGATGAGTGAAGTTCCCAGCAGAGACGTCCTCAGGCCTCGCTGTGTCAGCAGACTGATGTGTGTTATTCAGTTTGTTCAGGGGAGCAGCGAGCACACACCAACATGCAGACCGACAGTACGTACGTGTAGTATCTACTAAAAACATAGAGCACAGCTGTACTGCATACATGTAGCACTGGATATTTAAAGACAGGATGAGAGGCTCTCCATCAGCTGACTGCAGTACCTTAACTCACTGTGAAGATGCGGCATCTTTCCGAGCTTCTTCAGCGCCTCTGCGGCGGCCAAACGCACCGTGCAGCGCTGCTCGCTCCACATCAGGTCGCTCAGCTTGTGCACGACATCCTGTCAGAGAACGGTGACACAGTCTGAACCGGGCCGACTCGGGGGGGCAGTGAAGCTGGACCTTTGTGCGCTCAGACCTTATTAATGGGCCCTCTGAGGCCGGACAGAGCGTGACAGGCCGTCAGTCTGCTGCTGCTGTCAGAGCTGTTCAGCTGCTCGGCCAGCAGCGAGCGCACCAGAGCCTGCAGGACAAAGGCACGTTTCATTCAGTTTGAAGATACAAGACTTTTTTAAAACAGGAAAACAAAACCCAAATGTCCCCCTGAGCTGAGAGAGTGAAGCTCTGACCGTCCGGCTGCTGAGGGAGGTCAGCAGCGGGACAGCCAGCCGGGGGTCGAGGGGTCGGTGCGGGCCGCGGGGGGGTCGCTCCTGGATGTGGAAGAGTTGTGCTAAAAGTCTCTGAATGACTCTCCTGTTGTGGTCTCCATCGTGGGCTGAATACTGTGCAGCCGCCCAGCTGTCGGGATCTGAACTTTCAGAGTCTGAAATGAAACATGAGCGCAGCCTCAGAAGTTTCCCTGCTGTGAGTCACAGACTCTGATACCAAAACATGATGAAAACAATAAAACACCTGATCCAAAGAAACCTAAACCTCCTGCTGTGATTCGGTGCAGTCTGTCGTGTGTGAGGTGTTTTAAACATCACGGTGCTTCAGTTCAGCATCAGTGTCTTTACACAGACTGAACCTTCAGGACAGTGAGGCTCGAACTCGCCGCCCTGCACGCCGCGTGACCGACCGAATGAACGGATGAACACCTGTTTCTCTCCACTACCTGGCTGTGGTCCTGGTCCTGCTGGCTGGACCTGATGAGTCCGGTCTCTCTTTGGGATTCCTGTGGCGACGCGCTCTGAAACACACAGCAAACAACTTTCCAGATCAGCTGACTTCCCTCCGCCCCCCCGACCACGTTATAATGAACCAGTACTGACTCTGGTCCGGCTGATCCGGGCCGGTGCGGCTCTGCGGGGCTGTGCAGGACCTTCTCTGCGTGTTTTTGTGGTGTCTGGAGGAGCTGATGTGGTCCTGACGAGCCTGCACTGGTCTGACTGAACCTGAGGCCTCCAGCCGGGCAGGCGGCTCCTCTGAAAGTAAAGGTGGATCCTGCCGGCTCTTCGGCTCCTGAGCCGCTCTGCAGCGCTTCCTGTCCCGTGTGCTGAGCCTGCTGCTGGACGGCTTCAGGGCTCCGGTGGGTCTGAACAACCGGAGGAAGTCGGCCTCGCTGTAGGAGACGTTTCCTGGGTCGAGGTCGTCGGTGCGGTCGAGGGAGAAACTGAGGCCGCAGGCGGCGTCGGCCACAAAGTGCCGGAACAGACGGCGAGATCTCTGCGCGGGAACGCAACCGCAGACTGCAGAGCCACGACACGAGGCAGCTGAGACAGACAGAGAGACGGAAACACACTGATCCATTATCACTGATCAATTCTCACTGATCGATTATCACTGACTGATTATCACTGACTGATTATCACTGATCCATTATCACTGATCGATTCTCACTGATCGATTAACACTGATCGATTATCACTGACTGATTATCACTGATCGATTCTCACCGATCAACACACTGATCGATTAACACTGACTGATTATCACTGACTGATTATCACTGATCCATTATCACTGATCGATTCTCACTGATCGATTAACACTGATTGATTATCACTGACTGATTATCACTGACTGATTATCACTGATCGATTATCACTGACTGATTATCACTGATCGATTCTCACCGATCAACACACTGATCGATTATCACTGATCGATTAACACTGATCGATTCTCACAGACTGATTATCACTGATCGATTAGCACTGATCGATTAACACTGACTGATTATCACTGATCGATTCTCACCGATCAACACACTGATCGATTATCACTGATCGATTAACACTGATCGATTATCACTGACTGATTATCACTGACTGCTTATAACTGATCGATTCTCACTGATCGATTATCACTGATCGATTATCACTGACTGATTATCACTGACTGCTTATCACTGATCGATTATCACTGATCAATTATCACTGACTGATTATCACTGACTGCTTATAACTGATCGATTATCACTGATCGATTAACACTGATCGATTATCACTGACTGATTATCACTGATCGATTCTCACCGATCAACACACTGATC
>JBAJHX010000115.1:392423-404725 GCA_037176925.1 Amniataba percoides
CCTCTTCACCTCCTCCTCCTCTCCTCCTCCTCCTCCTCTCCACCTCCTCTTCACCTCCTCCTCCTCTCCTCCTCCTCTCCACCTCCTCTTCACCTCCTCCTCCTCTCCTCCTCCTCCTCCTCTCCACCTCCTCTTCACCTCCTCCTCCTCTCCTCCTCCTCCTGATTAATCAGCAGTGAGTCTTTTCTGTGCAGCTCGGTGGAGACGAGGAGCAGTTTCGTCTGGTGTGAGTTCGGTGTGAAATCAGAGATGCTGAAGCGGTTTGTGGTTTCAGAAACAAGCCCGAGCTCTGGATCACAGATGCAGGCGGGTCAGGCAAAAATAGCGTGGAGGTGTAAAAATAAAAAACGAGTGGTACAACAGGCAGGATGCCTGCAGCTGCTGACACACAGCGAACCGCCCGTCGTACCTGCAGCTGCCTCACATCGGGGTCAGTGGTCCAGTCTGCCGGCAAACTCCCGTCAGTCAGGACGTCATTTCCTGCCGACCTTTTTCCTCTGCTGCTCATTTATAATTTCACAACTTTAATTAGCTGAGCTGGTTCAGACAGTCTGCGCTCACCAGAGTCTGGCCTCAAATCTGACCTGAAATCCCAGCTGGGCTTCGCCTGAGACGCCCTGAAAGATCGCAGATCACCTGCAGACAGGAACGATGGAAAGAAACTGTTTTTATATCAGAGGAGACGTTTCCCTCCCCGTCCTGAAAGCAGGAGCATCAGTGATCTGTAAAACTCCTCTGCAGCGTTTTTAACGCAGAATAAAGAGCATCAGGCTCTGAACCTTAAACATGAAACATGACCTGTATGAAATAAGAATAAAACCTTAAAATATCCTGACAGAAAATAAACAGTATTGGTGACGATGTGACTCCAGCACAGTGAGCTGACGCCTTTTAAAGGCTTTTATGTTGAAAGTCTCTTTACTGTGAAGCAGCGGGGGGCTTTTATTGTGACGCGGCTGCAGGGCGTCACGTCACAAACTCAGCTCCACTTTGAAACCGGCTTCACGTTAAAGCCCACAGACGGTGTCCTGTGTGAGTATTTACATCTCAGTCGCTCCAAAAACGTGCAGGAATTCAGAAGATTTATCTGCTGTATGTAGAGAAAAAGAAGGGACACAGATACCCAAACACAGGAAACGCCTACATACATGTATACATATTTAAAAGAGGAGAATATAAATATATATGTTTATATATTCAGTGTTTCCCATTGGCTCTTCGTTGGCGGCCCCCCAGCTAGATAAATTATTCAAAGAAGCTCTCAGCCGCTGGGCGAGATGAGCTGCTGTCTGTTGTTCAAACTGCTTCAAGCAGCACCAGCGAATCTAAACTTCGTTTTCATTTCCATCGTTTGCACTTTGTTATTTAGTTTTTCTGTTTGTGTGATTTTCTGTTTCGGATGTTTTGATAAATATCAAAAGTTTCCTTCCTTTAACTCTTAAACTGTAAAAAGTGGACTTTCTCTCTCTTCTCTCAGTGTGTGATGTTAAACTCTCGTGTCACAGACTTGTTTGATGACCTTGTCGACCGCCGTCCTCGTGATTTTAACCTCCAGCAGACGTGGTGACATTTTCACTGCCGTTATTAAACTTCCTGTTTTTATTCATGTTCACTTTTCACGGCCAAACTTTGAGCCTGTGAAATGTCAGAAATGCTGTAAAGAAGCTGTTCGCACCCAGAGGACGCTGTTTTTCACTGCTCTTTTCAGGGACTTGAACGCCACGCTGCGCCGTGCTGCCTCCTGGCCGCTTCCTTGCCGCCTCCTCGCCGCCTGGTTCCCATGGCGACAGGTAGAGACGATGCTGCGGGCTGCAGCGGCTGTTTGGAGGCTAACCGCTCCCCAACAGCCGCCGCAGACGCAGTTTTTCAGCTGGCAGTTAAACTCAAAGCCAGCTGCTCCTCTGAGGAGAGTTTTTATTTTCATATCAGACGTTTTCTCTGCTGCAGATAAAGACGCCGAGTTTCTGTGAGAAATGGCTCGTGAGGCGAGGCGGCGGTTTATTCTGCGGTGAGGCGAGTGGGGGCGGATCAGAGCTGCTGCAGGTTTAAAGTTTGTTTTGTTGAAAGACGAGAATGTGCAAAGAGCTGCAGAATTTACAGGCAGAAGAGTAAAACTGTGATTCAATAAAACAACTCATAAGTGTTGTAGGCGGAGGAAAAGTTTTGTTAAAGTTCTGCTGATGTCTGCAGGCGTGTTACCGTAACGTCTCTCATATCAGCTGCTGTTCAAATAAAAGCCTGGAGTGTGGCCAGCACGAGCAAATAAAGGCAGCACACGATGAAATCAATGAAATATCAGTGTGAGAACAGCTGGAGGGCTTTTATTGTGAAGGAGCTGATCATCTGTGAGCTGTTACAGGAAACAAACTACAGTCATCTCGTTAACCGAAGAAGCATCCAGTCATCGTAAAACCTGTCAGTAACCTGTGTCTGTTGTGTGTGTGTGTGTGTGTGTGTGTGTGTGTGTGTGTGTGTGTGTGTGTTGTTGCCCACAGCGCCCCCTACAGTGCGCATCGTGCACTCGGGTCAGGCCTGTAACGTGGAGGAGGAGCGTTACAGCGAGCGAGTGTACACCATCAGAGAGGGGGAGACTCTGGAGCTGCAGTGTTTGGTGACAGGACACCCCCGACCACAGGTACACACACACACACACACACACTCACACACACACACACACACACAGTGATAAAAACACTCCCATCAGCCCCGGCGGCCGACTGTAAGAGCCGGCGCTCCTGCTGCTCCGACGCCTTTGTGTTTGGTAAATGAGAGCAATCACAGAGGAGAAGAAACCCCGCAGGGAGAGAGAGAGAGAGCTTTTAAAGAGAAATCAGAAGAAGTGAAGGAGGGAAGATTCAGAGAGAGAAATCACACACAGGAGGAAGTCGTGGCTCCTCTTTGAGTCATCGAGAACATTTACTAAGATTTGATAAAACAGCTGTTTGTTCATCTTTAATCCTCTCATGTCCACCTGTCTGCACACACCTGCTGCTGTGCCTCATTTTTCCTGCTTTCTGTGTCGCGCCATGTTTACTGTGTCATGTATGTAACACACACACACACACACACACACACACACAGTCTTTATAAACCATGTGAACTGAAGTCTCTGAGAACATCTCGCCTGGTTTCCTCAGGTGACCTCTCGGTTTGAGACGCTCTTAAACTCCTCCTGAAGCGTCACTTAAACGACTCGTCTTCCTTCATTGTGCTCTTTGTGTTTCTTCACACTAAAAACGTTTGTTGGAAAGTTTGTTTAGTGACTCAGACGGTCGATCAGTTAAACGTTAAGTTAAGTTACTATTAGTTTGTTTTGTTCAGTTAAACCAGAGCAGCCTCAGCGTGGCCTTCACAGACCTGTTATAACGTCGGACAAAATGAAGCCTCGAACTTCAAACACAAATAATTCGCTCAGTAAAAGATTCAACATCATCGGTGTGTGTGCGCGCGCGTGTGTGTGTGTGTGTGAGAGTCGGGGGGGGGGGCAGTTTATTGTTGATGATGTTTATTTCCCAGCAGTGATGTCAGAATAAAAGCACAAATTGTTTGTGCTGCAGCTCATTAAAGCCTCTGCTGCAGAGAGGAAGCTGCATATTAATGAACTGTCAGTTAACACACACACACACACACACACACACACACACACACACACACTCACGCTCAAATACACACACACGGTGATGTTTTCATGACTTCAGAGGAGACATCGACTGACGTTCACTCCCTGTGGACTCGCTCCAACCTTAAATAAAGTCTTCACCCTTTAATGTGGCGTTTAACAGCTGTGAAAATTAATTTGATGTTTGAACAGTTTTACCTCGTTTATTTATGACGACTGATGTGATTTAAATGCAGAAATACAAAATCAAAATCAGGTTTATAAGCCAACTGGGTTTCACATCAGAGAAAGGAAAGAGAAAAATAAAGAGAAAGAGAAAAATAAAAAACAGGTGCTGCGAAGTGAAGATTCATAAAATGAAACAAAGCTTTAAAATGAATCTGTGTTTTAAAATGAAAGGAAATGAAAACATGCACAGTTTTATCACATCATCACAATGATGTCATCAGTAATAATCAATAATCAGGTTAGGTCTCTCTTCACCTCCTTCTCTGCTCCCTCTTCATCACTCCTCCTCCTCCATCATCTCTCTTATTTCCTCTTTCTTTGGTCTCTCTGCTGTCAGTCTGTAGAGGCTAAAAATAGATCAGCTGCTGGCACACAGTCTGAATCTGCACACACACACTTACACTAACTCACACACACACTCACACACACACTCACACACACTCACACACACTGTAAAACACAGTTTTTTTCTGTCTCTGCGTCACTGCAGAGCTCAGCTTCCTCTGCATTTTTCTTCCATCTCCTCCTTCTTCTTCTTCTTCTTCTTCTCCTTCTTCTTCTTCTTCTTCTCCGTCTTGCAGAGTTTTTAATCGTCGCTTCACTCAGGTTGTGATTTGATGTCTAATCGTTGATCTTTAACTCTTTAGACGGTCGATGTTGGCGAGTGCTCGTCTGAATGAAGCGATCGTGTCTGAGTTTCTCTCCCAGTTCAAATCACACCTCAGGTTAATGTGCTGCGTTCACTGTCGCTCCTGCTGCAGGTGTAAATGTGCTGCTTCAGTTATTTATCTTCCGCTGGCTGCTCCTTTTGGATTTTAAAATGTGATGCAACACGTTGTTATATCGGCTCGTCTAAAAACCTCCGTCATGAAACTGCTGTAAGAGTCAGTCCATCCTCTCTGAATCAAACTGTTCAGGAGGAGCCGTCGTGAAAGCAAAACGTGCATTTTCTCTGTTTCTGCTTCTTTTAGTTCATTTAAACGTCTCGTTTTGTTCAAAGACGTGTGGAGATGATGAGCGAGTGCAGGTCACGTTCACGTCTCCTGCTCGATGCTCTCAGGTTGTTTCTGTGACGTGCAGCTGACAGTGAACATTCAGCAGGTTCTTGCTCACTGATCGATCGTCGTGATCGACAGATAAACTGAGCTCAGTAACGCGGCGTTTCTCACGTCGATGGTCTAACTCGGTGACTTTGTGTTAATTAGTTTGTCGTCACACTGATCCAGGATCTGCGGACGCCGAGTATTTTCAGCTCATTAATCGTCAGTTCACTGGTTTGAGGCCGTTAAGCGTCTGTCTGCACCAACGATGGAGAAAAACGTAGCAGGACTGTACCGAGGGGGGGGCAAAGTTATAAATATGAAAGAAAACCTTCACTGAAAAAAATCACATTTCACTTTCACTGATCACAAACTGACACTGAAGCTTCGAGTTTCTTTCAACAGCAGCGAGTGATTCACAGTTTGATGTTTAAACGACCTGCTGCTTCACCTTTTTAATATTTAACTGTCTTTATAAAACTACGCTGGACTCACACATCTGTCCATAACATCTGTTTTAGATTTTAAATATGTCATCTTATTCATGTGTTCTCATGTAAGAGCTGTCTTTAACAGTCTGTCATCTGAAACGCTTCATAATCATCTAAAACAAAGATCGATAGATTGATGACTTTATTGATCACTGAGGGAAATAAAGTTGTTGTAGCAGCCAGGAACATAAAAATACAAATAAAATCCAATAAAAAGACAATATAAGAGATAATAAAATAAAATACTGAGATAAAAACGTCCTTTTTATTTGTGCATCATTACAGTCAGTTTCTCTGCTTTGTTTGACGATTAATCAGTAATTTAAAACAACAGAGACAGATGGAGAGGAAGATGATGATGATGATGATGGAGAGGATGGAGCAGGTGGGAGGGATGGATGGAAACTGACCAACAGATGCTGAATGAGGACAAATCTGGACCACACACGCACACACACACACACACACACACACACAGTGGAGTTAATCTGCAGCAGGCTGATGCTTTGGCATCGATTCAGTTTCCATCTTCTCCTGTTAGCTGCCCCCCCCACACACACACACACACACACACACACACTGTTGCTGCCGCGGTGCCTCTGAGCCAGGCACTGTGGGTGCTGACCCCCCTCTGCCCCGTCTCTGTGCAGATCCGTTGGACGAAGACGGCGGGCGGAGCTTCGGACCGTCAGGGCGACTCCTCGCTGCACAACGAGACTCTGAGGATCAACAATATCAGCCGCCACCAGGGGGGGCGCTACTACTGCAAGGCTGAGAACGGCCTGGGCTCCCCCGCCATCCGCTCCATACGGGTGGACGTCTACTGTGAGCGCACACACACACACACACACACACACACGCACACACACACACACACACACCAGTAGCTTCAGTAACTCAGGTGAAAGTGTTGACCTGCGTGTCTCTGGATTAAAGAGCAGTCAGCGACTTCCTGCTGCTGTTGTCAGTCAGCTGATGGCGTTACCAGCTGACCCACATGTGTCCCCGTCACATGTGACAAACTGATTGTTTCTGACCTACATGTGAGCCGTGAGGCGGCGAGCGGCGAGCTGCAGCGGAGCTCAGCTGGCTGCCGATCTGAGAGCTTCTCTCTGAGGAGACGTTGGCTTCGTGTTTTTCTGGGATGCAGAAAATCCCAGTAAACCCAGTGCAGGACGTCCTCGGGGTGTTTTTGCACGACGTCCCTCATGTTTGTCGCTCGAAAAGTTTCCTCCAAAGTAACAAAAACAGGAGGAAACAAAGCCGGCGAGCTGTGAGCGCTGTTGTGTAACAGCCAAAATATCCTGCAGGATGTTTCTTACTGGGATTACAGGGATTTAAGTGGTACCTGAACGCATCACGGCTGAGTGCCTCCTTCAGGGCACGGAGGCTTTTACACAGCGTTTCCTCCCTCACACTGCAGGAGCAGAATAAGCTCTGCACCACACCCCCACCTGCAGCCATGCAGCAGTGCATGATGGGAGTCAGCAGCAGGTGGGGCCACGTTGTTTTGGCCTCTGTTTGCTTGCAGCGGCTGTTTTGGGGCCGTGATGTGTCAGCGAGCTGGTCGTCGCTCTGTGTGAAGTGTATTAGCGACCATTAGCCTCTCTGCTGGTGGCGGCTCCATCAGCGTGACTCATTAAGGCTGCTGACGCCTGATTGGTCGGCTGCAGTCAGCTGATTGTTGCGCTCTCTGTGTTTCCAGCCGATAAAAAAGCCTCTGGCCCTGCAGTAATTACCCCGCCACGGGAGAACTGACCCACTGTTTGTAAAATATGAAAAACAGGAAATCACAGCGCTGCAGGAGGAAACAAACTTTCTGTCCTGGAGAGCTGCAGAGCTTCATCTCTCCTCCTCCTCCTCAGACCTGGACGACCCGCTGATCACGGTCCATCAGAGTGTCGGCGAGGCGAAGGAGCAGTTCTACTTTGAGCGGACGGTGTTTCTTCGCTGCGTCGCCAACTCCAACCCACCTGTCCACTACACCTGGAGGAGGGGCAGGGAGGCGCTGACGCAGGGCTCCGACTCCGGGGTGGAGATCTACGAACCGTTTTTCACACAGGTGAACACACACACACACACACACACGCACACACCTTATTAACTGAGTGTTCATGTGTTCAGCTCATAGCTCAGCTTAAAGGAGTGAAACTGAACACACAGACACCAACACACTTTTCTCTTTTTAATAATACTTCAGACGTTTGGGCTTCAGATCACGACTCCTCAGATTATCCAAAATTGAACTGAAACAGTTTGTGTTTCCTCCTAAAACAAAAGACCGTCGAGCTCTCTGTAAGTGACTCAGGATGTGTGGTGGAGGTGAAGCGATCGACGGGCCGAACAGGACGACCAGCGTCCGAGTTTACGTCCCAACGCGTCTTTTCAGGAGACTCAGTCGCGTTACGCAGTCAGAAAACAGATTTCTTTTCTTTTTCTTTTCACAGTCGTTCCTGAAACTGTCACCACGACTCTCGTCTCCATTTTTGCGTCACGTTTTTCTCATCGACTTTTTCGTATTTATCGTTACACGCGAAGCCTTTAAATAAATAAGCTGCCGATCATTTTATCATCTCATCTTTGTGTGTGAGAAAAGTCTTTTTATTCTCAGTTTAACTCTCAGTGTGATTCCTCAGTGCTTCGTTAACACTGGCGATGCTCCATCAGCTGTGGACAAAAATAGTTTGTCTTTTGTCCAATTTTTACTTCACACACACACAAATCTCGACAGGTTTATTCAACAAGGCCGATTTTCGTTTGTCTCCATAGAAGCTTAAAATATCTTTCAACACTCAGATTTAAAGTTTACTCTTTTAACTGTTGGAAAAAAATGCACATCGCTCACAAATAAGTGTTCATGAACCAGTGGAAGAGCAGGATCGATTATTACTGATCAGAAAGAGACTTTTTATCAGCAGATCAAATATATTTAACAAGTAAAAAGGAAAAAGCAAACTTTGTCTTTGATTTACGTTCAGACAGTGCCCTTGTGTGAGTGCATTCATAATATATTTATTAATGTTTTATATTTCCATCAGTTGTTTAAGATGTGAAGTTTCTTTTTCTAGTTTTTATTGCAGCCAACTAGAAATTAAACACGCCTCTTCACAGACTTTTACTTCAAACCAAGATAACTGATCGTCCACAGGAGGTTAAAGATGAGCTCCCCCAAAATGAAGACGTCTTTATGTGCCCACACGGCCTCTGCATGAAGTTCGCTCTGATGTTTGGATGCAGTTTTACTTTCATACGATGGTCCTGTGTGTTTACATATCTGAACTTAATGATTAACATTCAAACGACATCAACTTAATAATAAAAATGATTTTTATAAAATGGCTCAAAGTGCACTGAGTGAGATTTGGAGAAACTTTATTTTCTCTTAATTTTCATCATTTTCATTGTTCAGCATTTAGAGTAAGCCGGCCGTTCCTGCAGTGTAAAGCCCCCCCCCACCCCCCGTGGATTAAAAATCTGCAGATAGAGATTCCAGATTATTTTCTTTTGGCTGTGGTTTAGATTTAATTTGGAGCAAAGGGAAGCCAGCCAATCAGGCGGCCAGTTAGCGGGCCGTGTAATACCGCAGCAGAGATAACATTCACGCCAGATTTGAACGCTGCCGACTTTCAGCGCAGAGCTCGTGAACTTGTTAACCCCTCCCCCCTCGCTCCTCGTAGGCACTAATGAGGAACTTATCTCCTCCCCCTCCTCCTCAGCCGCCAAAAAATTGGCCGCCATCTTTGCACAAACATCCCATTTAAATGTCATCTAATCTCATCTCATCTGTCCGTGAGGCGGAAGATGGTGCTGCAGCTGCCAGAGGAGATAAGAGAGATTTGGCACCGAGGTGGAGACATGACGAGGAGGAGGGGAGGAAGAGGAGGGAGGAAGAGGAGGAGCAGAGCTGTGATTGATCTGCTCGATAGAGAAGACTGATTATTGTCCATTAGCTTTAATGATGTGGGTTTTAAAAAGCATCAGAAACTGTAGAAGTTTTCTTGTACGGTGGCCTGAAGGTGCCAATCACATCAACTTTGAAAAAACACACTGACAAATTAGATTTGAAATGTTTTTGTTTGATTTACAACAATCGATCCAGAAAGTAATTTAAAGTGTTTCCAGCTTCTCACTGAGCTGCAGACTGTGAAATACTCAGAAAGAAACTCAGAAAACACCAACAGACAGACAAAACACGACTAAAATAAAACCTCATGCAGCGTTTAGAAGAAGAGGAAACTAAACTCGGTGGTCTGTGTCTCATTAACTCACATGTTAAAGTCGGGTTTGTGTGTTTCCCGTCATGTTTATGTTGAGGATTTCTGGCTGTCACTGTCACGTGAATCCGTTCTCGTCTTTTCGTTATCACTACAATGCTCGAGCTGTTGTCGATTGTACTTTGGGATGTTTCTGATCTAATGATGCTTACATGGTGACGCTGTTTAGCTTAAAGTCTCCAAAGTGAGTATTTTCCTTCCATTTAGCCTGCTTATCTTACTCTGTAGTCTGTAGTGTGTAGTGATCAGCTGATATCGAAGAGTGTTGTTTTAAAGAGTGAGGAGGAGGAGTGAAAGCTGTGAAACTTCCTCAGAGTCGATGTAGGTTGGTGTCCCAGTTAGACTGACGATAATCTGAGCTGCAGGCAAAAGAGAAATCTCACAAAGGAAAGATTTTTATTTTTAATCGTCAGCCGTCTAGACGTTTGTCCTGCCGTGGAAGATTTAAGCAGTGTGGCAGTGTGTCAAAGATGCAGATATGATGTGTGTGTTAAAGCGTCGCGTCCGTGCAGTGGGAGGTCCTCACTGCTCAAAAGGTTACGAGAGGTAAATAAACACTCACTGTGTGTGTGTGTGTGTGTGTGTGTGTGTGTGTTTGTCGCAGGGCGAGACGAAGATCTTGAAGCTGAAAAATCTTCGTCCGCAGGATTTCGCCGACTACACCTGCATCTCCTCGGTCAGGAGCGTCTGCGGCATCGAAGACAAGAGCGCCCGCTTCAGTCTGAACAACAGGACAGGTGACACACACGATGAGATGTTCAGGTGGATGTGATGATGTCGCACCATGAAGGTGGAAACGATCGCGGCACCACCAAATCTCCATCACACTCGTCAATGTGAAAACACCAAAGATGCTGTCGAGACTCGAGCTCGCCTGTTTTATGGATCACGTTGCTGAAGTTTGTGGAGGCTCGATACTGAACATGCAGACTGAAACATGCAGATATTAAAACAGTAAATGACAACAATAAAAGACCCGTTCTGTTTGGTTTTATCAATGCTTTTTAAAGTTAAAAGGATTAAATAATAGAAAATATATACGATATTTTTGATGTGAAAAGACAAAGGTTTGCTGTAATTGTGACCCGGTGGCTTCATAAGTCAGAATTGTTAGATTATAAGTCCACTTAACTTCTTATCTCATCATTTCTTTCTGTATTTTTATTTTCCTGACATACATCCTTACTTTTATAACACACTGTGTATATTACAGTTTCCTCTCTGTGAGAGAAAAATAAATCATTTTCCTCTCTGAGGTTGGACTGCAGCTCTGACCTGTACAGTACAGCCCCCCCTCAGGGGCTGATGGGATTTACATGATGTCAGCTTAACAGGTCGACTCAGCTATTTTTATCTCCCTCATTATTATTTCTGCATTTAGCTGCTTTCCTGCAGCTCGCCGTGCAGCTGGCGGAGGCAGCGCGTCGCTCTGCAGCTTTTATTTCGCTCTGATGTGAATCTGAGGACAGGAAGCTTTTACACTCTGACTCTGCAGCAGGAAGCAGATCACGATGGATTATTTACACATGACGAGATATTTAAAAACCTTTTAACACTTAAAAAATGTATATATTGTATGAAGTATAGATTAGTTCCCCTGATCCACCAGCCTCCAACAGGAGACTTCTAGAAACTGTTCGAAAGTTTGAATCTTTTCACAGAAAGCTCAGTTGAATAAGAATTATTATTATCCAACATAAATGAAGGTCTGTCTCGCTCGTGGAAACGCACTTTGAGTTAAACTACAGTTATTTAGCATTCAGTTAAAACAGCTCTCATGGTTGAAACAGGTGCAATAAGATAAAAATCCTGGGACATTATGGACATTATGGAGATTAGATTTGAAATGTTTTTGTTCTTTTCATGGAAACAAAACCAGAATAACTTCATAGATTCATCTCAGACATGGACTTTAAATGATAAAGCAGACACACAGTAAAGAAGTGAAGGATGAATGATGGAAGTAAAGACTTAACGTTTTTTTCTTCCTCATCTCCAGCTCCTCCCTCCATCAAACTCCTCCTGGACGACCCCCTGGTGGTGAACCCGGGGGAGACCATCACTCTGGTGTGCGTGGCGTCGGGCGGGGACCCCCCTCCCTCTCTGACGTGGATGAGGCCTGGAGGGGAGGAGCTCCCGAAGAGGAGCGTCATCAAAGGCGGCTCGCTGACCATCCCCGGCGTTAACGTGGACGATGGCGGCGCCTACAGCTGCGTGGCGTCCAACAACGTGGGCAACCCCGCCAAGAAGTCCACCAACATCCTGGTCAGAGGTACGACAGCGACACGTTAAACTAAAACAAACCAACCAAAAAAAGCTCATCAGAGGAGCCCCCATAAACCTGTGTGTCCACGGTCCCCACAATGCACAAATACAAACACACACTGTTGGCAGTGTGTTTGAAATAAACATCACATCTCAGAACGAATGTAGCTTGGCTTTGCTAAAGGCTGGAGATGTTTGATCTGAGCATTGTGAGGATGCTGGTTTGACCTTTGACCTCTGCTGTCAGCTGAACGAGACGGTGTTGGTTTGTTAGCCGCCGGCTCTTTGGTTAACTGTCTGTCTGTCTGTCTGTCTGTCTGTCTGTCTGTCTGTCTGTCTGTCTGTCCGCTCTGATCCAGACGTCTCTCAGCTCTCTTCATTCCTC
>JBAJHX010000115.1:404825-420188 GCA_037176925.1 Amniataba percoides
TCTGTCTGTCTGTCTGTCTGTCTGTCTGTCTGTCTGTCCGCTCTGATCCAGACGTCTCTCAGCTCTCTTCATTCCTCTGAGCTGAGTCAGCATTTACTGTCATATGTGAAGAAATGTCTGAAGAAAAGGAAGAAATCTTCACATTTTAGAAGAGGAAAACTGAATCTTTTGCTCTTCATCATCTCGTCTTTCACGTTGAAGGTTTCTGAGCAGAAACTCTTTGACTGCAGATGTTTCTTAAATGAATCTGAAGCAGCTGTTTTCCGTCATCACCTCATCTTATTCCAGCTGTCTTTACCTCCGCTGCCTCTTTTGTCTGTGACGCCAAAACGTGAAAGTCTGCAACAGATGCGTGTCGCTTTTTATTTCTCTTATAGTCACGTGACCATTTCGTCCTTATTTAGTTGCAGCTCTGCTGCTTGTCGACCTGTTGAAAGGTGTTTCTGTGCTGTTTCTTTGTGTTTCTGTCTGAAGGGTTCAGACGCTGTTCAGGTGAGCCGGCTTTACTCGCTGCGGGTACAAAGGCACAGTTGTGTCTTTACTTGCTGATCTGAATGCTGCAGAAAAGACTGGAAGAGATCCGACACATCCACAACAAACAGAGCATTTATCCGCGTCTGTGCAGAGACGCTAAGCTCTCAGATTATTTCAGTCTTCATAAATCAAATCCTGCTCTTCTCTGCGGCGTGGTGGCGTGTCCTGCAGCGTCATGCTGAAGCGTCCTGAACATCATCAGCACTTTGTAAAGTTTTGATGATTCGTCCCGCTCCGACTCTGAGAGGATGAGAACAAAGTCGGCGGAACGAACCGATAACAAACTTTTGTTCATTATAAAACCGGGTGAGCAGATTTTTAAAAAGCAAAGCCAGAAAACAGAAAGACACGAAACGAACTTATCAGGCTGCTATAACATCGATTTCATAAGATTAAAGATTAAAGATGATTAAAATATGATTCTCAGTCACCCAAGTTTAGAAACAAAGAAATGATGATGATTTTTGGGGAACTATTGTTTTAAATCATCCATCTGAAGGGGTGCAAAATATCCCAGCATGCACTGGGTGTACAGGACAGTGTGTGTGTGTGTGTGTGTGGTCAGTATTTGCACCGTAGACTTCCTGCTGAATCTCGGATATGTATGTCAGTGAGCTTTAGGAGGGCCGGTTGGCCAGCCAGGCTAGCTGTTTCCCTTCGTTTCCAGTCTTTATGCTAAGCTAAGCTAACAGTGTCCAAACAGAGTGAAAAATGTTGAACTCTCCCTTTAATGATGCTTCGTCGTGTCATTTCCTGCTCGTGTTTCCTTCCTCTGTCTGCTGTGTTTTATTCAACAGTGTGACTCACCTCTGTGTGTGTGTGTGTGTGTGTTAGCTGCTGACCCTGCAGCTTGTCAGTTTGACTCCCTCCTCCTTACTTTTTTAACTCCCATCATGCACCTCTCTCTCTCTGTCATGTTAGTTATTGGTCTCCAGCAGGCAGCCAGTCCTCCCAGTCAGACACACACTGCTGCTAATGGACCTGTGAGTGTGTGTGTGTGTGTGTGTGTGTGTGTGTGTGTGTGTGTGCAGAGGATACTTGTTATTCTAATGGACACGGATGAGGTGAACGTGTCCGGGGGGGGTCGATGAAGACGAGGGAGAGAAAGGTTGCAGGGAGAGGAGGTGGAGATGATGAAGAGGGAGGAACAGAAGAGAATGAAGAGGAGGTGATGAAGGATGATGATTATCGGGGGAGGAGCAGTGAGAGTGATGAAGAGGAGGCGATGAAGAGGAGGCGGAGGAGTGTTCAGATAAATGAAGGTGACAGGAAGTGTCGTTATGTTCAGACTAATTCAGTCACATTTAAACTGAATTAAAGTTTTAATCAGGTGTTTGTTCACCTGTGTGTGAAGCGGTAGAGGTAACGGATGGATGGAGAACACGTCGTCATGGCGACAGAAGCTGCGAGCGTCCGACTCTTCTCGTAAAAACATGTGAAGGTCTGCAGATTAATGCAGAGAAACGAGTCACTTTCAGCACACGAGGACTGTTTTTTTTAAGTACAACTGACAGTACTGGAGCCGTGTGTGTGTGTGTGTGCGTGTGTGTGTGCGTGTGTGTGTGTGTGTGCGCAGTGACTTTCATGTGTAAGCGGCTGCATCCACCTCAAGTTATGCAACAGACCTTTTACTGACGCAGTGAAACACACACACACACACTCTCATACACGCTCTCTCACACTCACACACACACGTGCACACACACACACACACACTCACACACACGTGCACACACACACACACACACACACACACTCAAACACACACGGTTTTGTTTCGAGGCGTTCTTGTTTTAATCTTAATGAACAAGGACAATCAGCTGCTTGCCTCACGAACTGAAGCTATTTATAAACACATACCCCTAACACACACACACACACACACACACACACACACACACACACACACACACACACACACACACACTCACAGATTTGAACTGCACCCTCCCGGTCTGTCTGCAGTCTGCGGCTCGTACAGGAGGAGCATAAAGGTCAAAGCTGAGCCGGACACTTGTGGGTGAATCTGTCGGACGAATGAGAAACAAACATTCGGCTTCGCACCTGTTGAGCAGGAATCAGACTGAAACACCTGAACGCGTCTGACTTATGTGATGAATCTCTTCATGTTCATGTTCCCTTCAGGATGAACTGTGAGAACTTTTTTCATCCGGCGCCATCATCAGGTCAACGAGGTGCGTCTGTGATGAAACTGAGATCGTAAAGTCGTACAGAAAATGTTTATGGAGGTTTGAACTCAACAATCAGACTTATTTTTCAGTGAAGCGCCCCCTGCTGGCCTGTAGCGAGAGTGCAGCGTCGAGCTGTCGCTGCTTTTATTCAGTCTGAAAAACCTTCACAGTGAATGTTTCTGTTTTTTTGAGGCATTCTGCGAAACAGAGGAAACGTCTGGATTCATCAGTGTTTCGTTAGCGAACAGATGAGTCAATTATCACCTTCAACAAAGTCAAAGTAGTGCCACTGAATATTTTATCAGGAAGTGCTGAGAGCTGTTACTCCGGCCTGATTGGCTGTGAGGAGGAGCGTCACCTGTGTGAGCAGGTAACGAGTCCTGTCAGACGAACTCCCGCTGAGCTGGAAACCAGGACGTCAGCCGAGGAGTGGAGGAAGACGAGCCTCAGCGGCAGCACGTTGCAGGATTAAACCGAACAAATGGCTTCAGTAATTATTAAGTCTCATTTGGACGGATTAGTTTCTTCCCAGCAGGAAGAGTCGCTGTCGTCGTGTGAAATATGAGGCCGAGCTGCCGTCAGCCTGATGGAAAATAACAACCGTTCACAGCTTCAGCACCACTCTGATAAACTTTGTCTCTCTGTGTCGTTCCCCCGCAGGTCTTCGTAAAGGTCGGTTCTGGATCACGCCCGATCCGTACCACAACGACGACAACATCCAGATCGGCCGCGAGGTGAAGATCAGCTGCCAGGTGGAGGCCACGCCGCCGGAGGAGCTGCAGTTCGGCTGGCTGAAGAACGGCCGGCCGCTGAGGAGCTCCGAGCGGATGGTCATCACGCACACCGACACCGACGTCTCCCCGGGAACCACCAACCTCGACATCATCGACCTCAAGTTCACCGACTTCGGCACTTACACCTGCGTGGCCTCGCTGAGGAACGGAGGGACGCCCGAGATCAGCATCGACGTCAACATCTCATCCACCACAGGTGAGTGAGGCAGGGGGCGGGGCTTCGTACACCACAGGGGAGTGAGGCAGGGGGCGGGGCTTCGTACACCACATGAGACTGGGGCAGGGGGCGGGGCTTCGTACACCACAGGTGAGTGAGGCAGGGGGCGGGGCTTCGTACACCACATGTGAGTGAGGCAGGAGGCGGGGCTTCGTACACGTGCCACTCTCTACGTTTACATCACTACATCTCAGAGAAAATATTACAATCATTTTATACACAAAGCATTTAGACAAAACACGAAGAATTTATCACATCTGATGTTTTCTTATAGATGAATTGATCCAACAGTTTATACATGATCAGCTGTGCGTCAGTTATTTGATCGATTGCGTACGTTTAATGGATAAAACATTTCAGCTCAGATGTGATGATTTGCTGTTTTTCCTTTGAATCATTAGAATAATCTGAATATTGCATTTAATAGTGACATGACCATATTTAATGTGTAATGACAGAACAACACTTCATCATGTTTGTGGTTTATTTAGTTTCGCTCTCCAGGGTCATTTGCATTTTTTATCACAGCACAGATTCTGCTGTGAACGTGCGTCCACAAGAAAGTGGAGCAGAAAACTGTAATATGCAGCTACATGCTACGTTTTAAAGGATTATTCAATATGATTTTATTAAATTATAACTTTAGTGCTGAAGTGTGTCAAACGAGAGACGATAAAAAGAAATACGAATGATCGCTGATCATTTTCAACATTTAATCTGTGTTAATGATTCACGTCATCTCCTACTTTCAGTAACATAAAAGAAATCATCTCACGTTAAAGTCGGTACCTTTCAGCTTTTGATCGACAGTCATGTCTCCACGGTAACGAGCTAACGTGCTGCTGTAGAAACCGTGTGAGTCACTGATGCTCTGCAGAAAAACGTTTCATTATGCGGATGTGAGAAGAGCTGAAGGGAGGAAACCACCAAGTCTTTGTTTGTGTCCTTTGTTGTGAAGTCCGACACGGATTAAAGCTTCAGTCTCCACCAGCTTCATCAGAGAGCTTCACTCAGGAGGAAGAGGAGGAGCTTCTTCAGCCTGTGGGCATCAGTGGAAACAATCAGAAAAGCTTTTGGATGTGATGTGGACGAGCCTGCTGCAGAGGAACTTTCTGCTTCAGTCTCATGAAACCCTGCAGCTCTTAAACTCTTCAGAGGAAACCGGCTCAACTTTTCCTTCAGACGGACGTCAGGACGAGCGTCTGCTGGCGGCAGCTGACTTCCTGTTTGTTTGTGACCTTGGCAGACGGGATGAAACATTCAGAAAGCCTGAGAGGAGGGGGGGGGGCTTTTTAATCGAAGCATCGCTGCCGTCTGAGCGCCGCTGACGGATGTTTCGTGTTCAAACAGAAGGTCGAGCTCGGGTCGCTGCAGCGTTCCCAAAAGGAAAAGAAATGCTAAACACCCCCCCCCCCCCCCAAACATCAGCTCTCAGTCTTTTTAAATGAAGGACAAACTCAACATCAAACATGGAAGAAAAACTGTCTTTCTGCTTCTTTTCTTTCCTCCATTTTATTTCTGTGTGCAGCATCACGTCTCGTCCACCCACCATCATTTTATTTCACCTTCTCACAGCTGACCTCTGACCTCTGACCCCTCAACCAAAGGCAGTATTACAGCTCAAACTGTCTGTTCACTGAAAATCAAGTTTGTTCCCAGGTCTGAATGATAAAAGTGATTTTACATCCAAATTATAAGAAACAGCTGTTCGTTCTCGTGTTTTCGATCACGATAAGTGAGGTTTTTCAGTAAAATATGTTAAATATGAGTCTCAGAGGAGACGCACCTGCAAACAAAGAGCTTCACCTGAAGTTCAGTCACTCCAAGTGTCCAACAAACAGCTTTATGTTTGTTTCCCTGTCAGCTCGTCACCATTTCGATTAGAAGACTTTTATCACTCCTGTCATCCATTCTGCGTTTTCATGAGAAAATGACATCACATCTTTAGAAACTGCATTAATATTTTACGGTTAAAATTAAATCGCTTTATGATTTTCAGTTTCACAGATTTCAGCTTGAGAGTTAAATTTTACAACAAACCTGAAGTTTGTTTGTCTTTTCCCTCGTTCACAGACTCTGATTGGTTCATTTGAAGTCAGTAAAAAGGTCGGAGCACGTTCCTGGTTTCCTTCTCAGCTCTTTAACATCAAACTATGAAAAAGTTTTATCTAAAGTGAAAACCTGCTGTTGTTTTAAAGAAAAAATATTTTTACTCACAGAAGTTTATCAGGCTTCAGCAAATCAAAAAGCTCAGTTTTAAAAAGTGAATTTCCAGTTTGGATGGATGACTGACAGAAAACCAAAACTAAAAGTTCACTTCCTGCCGGTAAAGTCTTGAATAAACAGAATAAATGTGTGTAAGCGAATAACGGCCGTGTTGTTTCCTGCAGTTCCTCCGGAGCTCAGCGTGCCCAGGGGGCGCTCTCACCTCATCGCTCAGGAGGGCGACACCGTGGACCTGCAGTGTCTGGTCTCAGGGAAACCCAAACCCATCATCCTGTGGTCCCGCGTGGAGGAGAGCGGGGGCGCGGCGGCGGCCATGATGCCGGACGGCGCCGCTCAGACGGAGAGTTACGACGGCGTCCTGAGAATCAGCAACGTGACGAGAGAGATGAGCGGCGCCTACCGCTGCCAGACGAGCCAGTACAACGGATTCAACGTGAAGCCCAGAGAGGCCCTGATCCAGCTGGTGGTGCAGTGTGGGTAACACACACACACACACACACACACACAGAAACACACACAGAGAAACACACACACACACAGGTTTTAATCAGTTAATCGATATTGGTAATTGATCCTTTTATTCATACATCCACCTCCAGTGATCCAAAGCGATACTGACGAGGTGTGTGTGTGTGTGTTTGTGTTTGTGTGAGAGTGTGTGTGTGAAAACTCTTCAGGTGGTTTTGAGGTTTATTATTTATTTGTCTCATCAGTTATCGATCAGAATCATTTGATCGATTCAGTTTAAATTTTCTGATCTGAGAAACGAACACCAGCAGCTTCTAAAATACCCAGAATGCACTGTGGCGTCGCCCCGCGGAGGAAACGTCACGCCGTTCGCTCAGAACGCATCACGTCCGTCAGAGCAGACAGACGCACATCTGTTTGATCAAAACAGCGTTTCAGAGGAAACACACACCAGCAGCTCGCCGGCCGACACACACGCAGCCCGTCTGCACGCGGGATCGAACCCGCGACCTTCCCGTCACGCTCGTCTGACCTGCAGCACCACGCGTCACACACACTCCCGTCAGAGGAAGTGACAGGACGCTGCACGCACACACACACAGGAACACACACACACACTGACACACACACACACACACACTCACACAGCTCTCGGCTTCCTGCTGCACTAAAAGGCTGTCAGACTGAATCTCCTCTGCGACTCGACTCTGAATCGATGCAGAAACTCAGAGGAACCTTCAGCCGAGAGAAACTGAAGACAAACAAACACAAACACAAAAAACAAACACTAAAACAAACAAACACAAACAAACACAAACAAACAAAAACACAAACAAACAAAAACACAAACAAACACAAACAAACACACAAACAAACACACAAACAAAGACAAACACAAACAAACACACAAAGACAAACAAACACTAAAACAAACACAAACAAACAAAAACACAAACAAACAAACACAAACAAACACAAACAAACAAACACAAACAAACAAGAACACAAACAAACAAACAAACACAAACAAACACTAAAACAAACACAAACAAACAAACAAACAAACACAAACAAACACTAAAACAAACACAAACAAACGGATCAAAATGTTCGAACTGATCGGACTCAGAAGGTTTTTAGTCCTTCACGTGATGAAAGAAGGTCAACGTCCAATCAGAGCAGGCCGGAAATCAAAACAAACATCAGGACTACAAAGATGGCCGCTCACTGACCTGTGAAAACCCGTGAAAACGTGGTGTAGTTTCAGCAGCTCCGTCCTCACTTCGTCTTTGTCGCTTTGTCGTTGTTCCTCCTCAGACTGTAACAGAGACGCTTCCACACTTTGTGCTGTTAATATCTGTTTTCTTCTCACTAAAGAAGAGTTGAAATGCAGGGAGTGCAGAGATGCATTTCCTCTGCACTGTTTGATTGGTCGTTAGCTGCACGTTGCTCACGTTTGAATGACTTTTCATAAATATGGTAATCAAGTCCACATGAAGCTCCGAGATAGAAGCTTATAAGCAACGTTTCAAATGAGCTGTTAGGAGTTTTTTTAGGGCTTTACTTTGACAATAATCCCTCGCTGCCCGCCGCTTTTTTTTACGGGATTACAGGACGACAGTGATGTGCGGACGTGACGTCCCACAATCCCTCTGACGAACATCCTCTGAGGTTTTCAACGAGTTACCGACATGCAGCGAGTGGAAGTGACGTCTTCAAAACAGCGAGCAGACAGAAGAACAAAAAGGGAAACACGACTGCAGCTGCTGTATAAACAAGAACATCAGCAACGTGTCGAGGTGACGTATTTAAGATGATGAATAAGGAGAGAAAAGAGGACAAATGATGATGTTACATGAAGGTCATTATGAACGTGGATGACAGAGAAACTTACTGGACAGTCGACAAACTGGAAGTTTTCTCAAAGTGAAGAAAAGGATGTTCAGGAGCTGCTGCTTCAAACCCCACATGGTTCCTGTTCTTCAGATTTCAGGGACGTCCGTCGTGTTTCAGTCACAGAAACACTCAGAAAAGAAGATCGGCTGTAAAATCCCCCCCAGGTTGTTTTTTAACATGTTGTTCAAAGTGTTTACCGAGGGAAAACTTTTATTCCAGAGGAGAGGAGACGGAGATCTGCATGAAGAAAAGACGTTTTTAAAATCGGAAACATACGGAGACATCAGTAACGTGTCAAACAGGAGTGTTTATAAGGAAGTTAGCAGACTGAGAAAATGTGAAGAGCAGCTCAACAGATGTCAGAAAAAGAAGAAAAGGGCTGAAGAGAAGCTTTTTCTTTATCTCGAAGCTTCTTCAGATCAACGTGATCCTCTGAGTTTGATCAGGAAACGTTTTCCTCACTGAGAGGTTTGGAGGATGAAAACTGGACGGAGCTCATCACCTACAGCAGTGCATTATGGGAATTAACCAGCAGGGTCAGACGTCCTCTCGACCAATCAGAGCGCTCGGCTGAAGGTCGCCATCGGACAGAGGCGTCGAGCTGACCTTTACATGTTCCTGGACCGAGTCCCTCACAGGAGGAAGGTCCGGAAACACTCCTGAGGGGTCGACACGAACCGCAGACCTTTATCTGTGTCTGTGTGTGTGTGTGTGTGTGTGTGTGTGAGTGTGCGTGTGTGTGTGTGTGTGCACTTTCATCAAAATGTGCAGATTTATTTCTGAATCAGGGTTTTTTTACCATCTGGACAACAATCTTTCACTTTCAGGCATTTTATGTTGTTTAATCCTTTAAAAATGATTTTATATTATTTCATTTTATTGTAAGCTTTTAATCTTCACAGTTCACACAACATAAACAACATCACCGACAATGAACATGTCGTTTGTTGTTTTCACATCCCACATTTGACATCTGAAACTGAAGATTTTAACAGAAATATTTTAATGTTCGTGATGCTCGTTGAAAACAAACTGCATGAAGGAAAGTCATGAAACTCTCTTTAGATGAAGAGTTTTTAGGTGTTAAAATCCTCAGACTCCATTTTAAGCTCATGTTTGTCTGTTGGGTTTCTCTCCGACCTGTCAGCCTGAACTGATCCTGTGAGCCGTCGCTGCCTCGGCCCTGGAGCCAGGCAGCGTTCGTACTCTCTGCCGGCGAGTCGGGCTGCTGCGTGTTGATCCGTGTTTGACAGCAGGACGTTAATCTGTGAAGTGACACCTGTAATGTGGCTGAAATCCTCCGAGGAAGTTCAGCCGGAGGATTTAAAGACTCAGACTTTCTGCCTTCGTGCCCTTTAGCAGAGCGCCGAGGTTAACGCCCGTCTGACTTTAAATATTTAAGAGGTTTAAGGTTATTTCAGAGCCTCATTAAAGGGAAGAGAGAGAGCAGCTCACTTAAATTTAGTTTAATTCAGTGTGGATTTATTAGTTTTATCAGTTTCACTCTCAGGTCAGATGAGAAGAAACTAAAACTAAAAGGAAGATTTTTGTTTATTGAGGTTAAATAAAGAAAAATATTTGTACATTAAAGTGTTTTTCTGCAACTGGTGATTAAATGCTGAAGATACTGATACCAACACCAGTGTGTGTGTGTGTGTGTGTGTGTGTGTGTGTGTTAGCTGAAAATCTCCAAACAGCCTCGTTTTCACGCTGAGATCTTCCTCAGATCAGATTATCAGATCAGATTAAACTTTATTGATCCCTGTGGAAAAATCAAATCTCACAATCAGACAACAGGAAGCAGCCCGAAGACAAAAAACAACAAAAATGAAATGTGGTCCAGTTTTCGATAAATCATTTATAACTTTATGATTTATGAAAAGTTATTGATGTTGTTATTGGTGGTTTATGATATGAAGCCTTTATCTTCTTATAGAGATGATTTTTCTCACAGTTTACTCACGCTGACGGGCAGCAGGTTGTCTTTGCTCTCTGGTAAAACTGAACGTGCGTTTTTGTAAAGCAGCATCACAAACGTCACTTTACCAACACAAGTGATCTCAGATCAGATCAATAACTCGATCTGATCAACTGAACGAGCAAAGCAAATATAGAAATCAATCATTATTATATTTGATAACTGGAAATGGCAGCATGTTTCATAAAAAATACAATAAAATACAAAAGCAATGAGATAAAATACTGTAAAACAGAATAAAATAAGATAAAAGCAGAAAAAGTGCCGTGGACAAACAAAGCGGTGAAATGAAAAGATCTGACAGACGTTTTATTGTGTCACTTCCTGTCCGTCCCTCCCGCAGTCCCCCCCACCGTGGAGCCGGCGTACACGGAGATCCGGCAGGCGCTCGGCCGGGCGTTCAGCCTCAGCTGCCGCCTGCTGCGAGCGCACCCCGCCCGCCTGCTGCGCTACGAGTGGAAACTGGGCTCCCGCCTGCTCACCGTGGGCCAGTTCAGCGACCAGCGCGACGACACCAGCTACCTGGTGAGAGCTCTGAACCGCGAGGGCTACGGCGAGTACACCTGTGACATCACCAACGAGGCGGGGGCGGGGCGCTGCACCTTCCTGGTCACAGGTGAGTCGGCTGTTTCTGACCTGAGGGGTCTGACGGGAGCTTTAAATGTTTGCGTCTGCAGGAGGAGAACAGGAGGACTAATCAGAGTCGGTCTCATGTTTAAATCCGGCGAGCTGGCAGGCAGACGCACCGAGTCACCGAGAGTTTCCTCCAGGGACTCTGAAGCGTCATGAATAATGTGCAGAGCTTCAGGAAAGCTTCACATCCTCTCACACGTCTGAACTCACACTGACAACAAACACTTTCCTCTCTGCAGGAAGATTAGAAAGCCTCCTGCTTTATTACCTGGAGGCCTCGCTGCTGCAGATTAACTGTTTCAGTCCTGAAGCCGAAAGATAAAAGACATCTCTGTTTCTGCAGCGTTTAAAGGACCGAGCCTGAGTTTGGAGCTTCGTTTCATTAATGCTTCATTTACACTATGAAACATTTAAAAATCATCCATCAGTTTGCAGATTAATCAGCCAACAAGAGGATTTTTATTGTTAAAGTCTCGTTTTTGCAGACATGAACAGGTTTTTACCTTCAAGGATGCTCTGAAAGCAGAATGAAAATCTCCAACATCTGAGTTTGATTGTGCGACAGTACGAAGCGTCGGGAACACAGAGGGACCTCCAGGTTTTACAGTTTTATTTTTCTTCAGTAATCTGGAGATCTCTTCTCTGTTTAAACTCATCTCACACAGCTACGAAGCCCAGAGGGACAAACGTGTCAGTCGCCACCTGCTTCAGACTAAAGTTTTTAATAGTTAGAAACACTGATGCTGTGAAACCATGCTGACATTTTGTGGGACAAAAATTTCCCATCATGACTCTTCAGTGGGTTTTAAAACAGCCCAGAAAAAAAACATCACTTTACATCTTTAACAAAGCCCGGAAACGAGGACTGACATGACGTCAAGTGTTCAGCAAACTTAGTTCACAAGCAGCAGATTATTCTGAGCAGCTTTTAAAATCAGGTTGACATCACAGATCTGCAGTGAAATCCTTGGATTCTCCCGACAAACAGATGCAGCTGTAAAGCAGCTCTGTTAATGGATCAGCACTCTGCTGGATGATGTGCAGAGTTTGGTTTGGGAGGAAAGTAATCTGTAAGTGCATCTGCAGATATAAAAGCCTGGTTTTAATCTGCAACGTAAACGTGGAGTCGTCTTAATCTTCAGCTGCTGTTTTCACTCTGAGAATAGCAGACGTCACACAGGAAGCCAGTCGACTCGTATCTCCGTCCTCTCCTGATGAAAGCCGCCCTGCAGAGACGCCCTGTCAGCGCCGCGAGACTCCTCCTGTAAACCCGACGCCGGCGCTAAGCCTCTTATCGCGGCCGGCGCCGAGCAGCGGCGTTCTGCAGGCGGCAGCAGAAAGCAGTTAAAGAGGGAAGTTGTAAGCTCGGGATGGAGAGCTGATGGGAAATGACGGCGATTATGTCAGGCTTGTCGTCGCTGAGGTGAAGTTTGTGTTGTTAATCAGGTGTGAACACGGCGGTGGCATTTTAAACCCGGTTCATCCCGCAGCAGAGCTTCAGAACAAAACGACGCTCTGACAACAGCCTGCGAGACAAAAGTCCAACGTGACGACTCGCCAGACTGCCGGAAACACTTTGGATGGACGGAAACACTGAAGCTGCAGCAAAGATTCACCTTCATGTCTGAATTATTCATGTTTTCATCCGTCTGACCTTTCTGTTCCTCTCTCGTGTTCACATTTCTCTCTCCTCACTTTTCTGTGGAGAGAATTCAGCTCAGCAGTCAGCAGCTCTGTTAGTCCAGCAAAAGGACTCGTGTCTTGAATCCTTGAATCCTTGAATCCTTGAATCCTTGAATCCTTGTGTCTCATTGCTGTCTGATGTTCTGTGACATCGGTCCTGCTCTGGTCCTGTGCTGGGCGACGTCTGAGCGCCATGTTTGGATCAACATGTGATCCAACATGTGATCTTCATCAGGGGCAGTTTGCTCCTCTTCTGTCTCTCTCCTCACGTGTGATTCATAAGAAGCCGCTGAGATTTTGCTGAAATGAAGTTTTAGGGGAAAAAAAGGATATTGTGGGTTCAGCTGAGTCGGCCAATCAGGACTCAGCTCTGTTATCAGGTTGTTGAAGCTTCGTCCAATCAGGTGAGCTCCTCTTCTTCAGTGGTTTAATCCTCCGACCTGCACATCGGCAGGAACACACTGACACAGTGGTGTGTGTGTGTGTGTGTGTGTGTGTGTGTGTGTGTGTGTGTGTGAGCGGACTACAAACATGCTGCTACACACGTGTAATGCACACACACACACACACACACACAGTTTACTGTCACATTACGATGAGCTTCATAATCCTGCTTCCTGTGAGATTAACACACTGACTCTGTCTCTTTGCTTTTTCATCGTTTCATCTCTTTTCCGAGCAAACATGGAGGCGTTTATATTCTGTGTGTAAAACACCGACTGATGCATGAAGACCTTCAAGGAAAAGTACCAAATTCTTTTCAACACTTAACGTGACTGAATCAAAATGCAGATTTAAGGAAACCTTTGAGCGTCGAGGTCTGTTCAGATCCGCTCTTCATCCACACGGAGCCTCAAAATTTACAGAAACGCAGACGTGGCGACCTGCAGGAAAGATAAATAATCAGAGTGTCTGCTCAGAAACATCTCTCGGGTTTTCTTTTCATGAAACGGTAAAAGTGACATCATGAGAAAGACTGAACCTGTTTCCTGCTCGTGACCTCTGACCTCTGTGTTTCCTCAGGGAAGGCCTACGCTCCCGAGTTTTACTACGACACCTACAGCGCTCTGTGGCAGAACAGACCTCGAGTCTACGGCTTCAAGCTGCAGTGGACGCAGATGGAGCCCAACGCCGTGGACCGGATCCTGGCCTACAGACTGGGGATCAGACAGGTCGGTGCACAGCCACAGGACGAGTGCAAAACTATTAAAACTCATCACTGTCGTTCCTTCATCACCATGAACACACACTCTGGAGTTTATTTTGACTCACACACACATCACAGCACCAAATGTGAATTCATCCGCCACAGAAAATAATCCCCCAAAATGCTGTTTCCTCTTTATTGTTTGATAAAAACAGAGATCAGCTGTTTGAAATTCCTGAGACTTTTTAAACATGAAATTATATTTGTGTTTAAAGATTTACGTCTTCAGTCAGACAGCATCACGTTGGTTTGAGTCTGAACATATGTTGAAGGAAAAGAAGAATCACATCTGGCTGATTTTTTCACAGAAACTCTTTAAAATCAATTCGTTTTCATTCACTTGAGTTCACGTGTTTGTTCAGTGGCACATCAGGAGAATCAGACAGAAATCACTTTTACTTCCTCGTCACAGTTTTTATTTTTTAACTGGTTTTTTACCTTTTTTTAGGTTCATGTATTGTGGTGAATATTTTGGTGTCCAAAGTCGTAAAAGTGACAAAACATGAGAACGAAGTTTGTTCAGATGATTAAACCTGATGAGGCCGTAAAACTGGTCCAAAGAGTTTATGAGCCAGAAAAATATTCAGATTAAAGTGTGTGTGTGTGTGTGTGTGTGTGTGTTATACGCAGTAAAACTGTGTCAGCATTTAATGAAATATGATCACATTTGCAGTGGTTAAATGTAACTTAGTACTTCCTCTCGAGTACTTTACTTTATTCGTCCACAGAGGGAAAACTGCAGAGAGTTTGGAGGTTTTCTGAACATTTAACTGACATTATCAGATCACTCTTGAGGACATTACAGTGTTTAAGGATAAGATTATACCTTCCTGTTAAGTGGCTAATTAACTTTACCTGAATTAAACCTTCAGAACAAGTCTGAGGTTTTCATAAATCTGAAGAAAGAATCTTTTATAAAATGAGAAACGGGACAAATCAGAAAGTTCTCACCGCGCAGGACGTGAAGCTGCTGCAGCATCAGCCGGCTTCAGAGAAGAGGGAGGAAGAGGAGGAGGAGGAGGAGGAGGACGGCTTGTTTCCATGGCAACCTCCAACTGCCTTTTCATTCATCCAGAGCAGAGAGCTGCAGAGAGAGAGAGAGAGAGAGAGAGAGAGAGAGAGAGAGTGCTGATGGGACAGAAAACGATGAGACGAAGAGAAAGTACAGAGATGGAAGAAAAGAAGATGATGATGATGATGCAGAGAGACTGGAGGAAAAATAAGGAGGAGGAGGAAGAGGAGGAGGAAGAGGAAGAGGAGGAGGAGGTGTTGTTGGAGGAAGAAGTAACAGAATGTCGTCGATGAATAAAAGAAGAGTTTCTGTGCTGCTGAATAAAGAAAACTCGTTCTGTGCTGAATTTATATGAATGGATTTTATCACCTTGTGGAAGCTGAAAACACAAATACAGTACGCCGTTAGCTCGGACACCCCCTCCACCTCCTCCACCTCCTCCACCTCCTCCACCCCCTCCACCCCCTCCACCTCCTCCACCCCCTCCACCCCCCCAGCTGCCTGGAGAACCAGTTCCCATCAA
>JBAJHX010000115.1:425777-434742 GCA_037176925.1 Amniataba percoides
ACAGCTGAGATGGCTTCACTTTCCTAAAAGTGTCAGAAACAAAGAGCGGCGGCTTCTTTTACACAGCCGCCATTTTGAAACGTATTGAACAAAGATGAAGGAAGAAACCCGACAGTTTTACACTCAGATGATGACGAAGATTCAGGGTGAAATACCTTCATTTGTTCACATAAATTCATCCCAAATGCAGTTTGTATCGAGTGTTTACGTGATGATGAAGCATGAACACGATCTCCAATCTTTCACTTCATGTGAAACACGTAGATGTGAACCTGCCGACCGAGAGATCCTCATGTCCAGTAAGACATCCATTTATTATTTTCACTGTTTGTTATATTTAATAAGTTAGATAAAGTGAACAAATGAAAGTAAAAACCAGCATAAAGTGCATTTAAATCAGCTGAGCAGTGAGGAAAAGCTTCCACGCAGCAGAAAGCAGAGCGTGACTCACAACCTGCCGCTGCTCCGGGCAGGAAGAGGCCAAATAATCTGATGTGATTGGCTGTCAACACCTGGCCGTCAGACTCCGCCCCCGAGGTGGAGACGCGGCGGCTCAGACGGAGAGACGAGCACGGAGACCAAACTGCCCCCCCCCAGCCCATCGAGCCCTCCTGAAGACGGAAATCTGTAAAAATACAGATTCAGTTTCATCACTGATTTAACTCAGCTGCTCGCCGTCGTTTGTAACAAACAAACAGGAAGTAGAGCGTTTGTTGGGGACTATTTTCAGCGGCGGATGAATCTGGTGCCTCAGACCTGATCACTGTGAGTGATTTGTGAGTAAATGTTCTGTAAATGTGTGTAATCATTAAAATAGATGCAGCTGTGTGTAAAGCTGCTTTTATCAGCTGACAGATCAGATGCAGCTCGTAGCGTCGACTCCTCCGCTCACACTTTGGTGAGGATCAGCTGTTTAACACAGAAAAGTGAGCCTGTGCGTGCTGGGGGTTTAATCTGAGCAAACAAAGGTTAGAATAACTCAGCAAACGTTCAGCTGACGGGGCGGTTTGTTGAGCGTCTCTTCGTTTCCTCCTGGAAATCAGCTCGTTCCTCGTCTCTGCAGCAGAAGCTCATTAAAGCGAGCCTCGGGCCGAAATGTTTTAAATCCGCCGTCAAACAGGAAACATGCGACTGTGAGCTTTCTGCACTCGTGTACAGTTTCATCTGTGAGGATTGTTTCTGTGCTGCAGCTCCGTCACGCTCGCTGCCACTGTTTGAGCCTCGCGGGGTTAATCTGTGCGGGGCTGCAGGTTCAACCCCGTACAACATCTATTTATCTATTTATCTATTTATCTATTTCTGTCCGTCCTTTTCATGGAGCCTCACGCTGACCGACACTGACGTAAAGAACAAAACATGAGAAAATACCACAAACACTGAAATACAAACTCAGAGAAATGACAAAGAATAAAAACAGACTTTTGAATCATGAAATAAAAACATGATGAGATATGTTGTCGTGATCATGTCTTGTTTTTGACCCCTGCGCTGACCTTTGACCCCTCTCAGGTTTCTACATGTACATCGAGACGTCGAGGCCGCGGCTGGACGGCGACAAGGCCCGGCTGCTGTCGCCCACCTTCAACATGAACTCCAAGAGCTCCTCCTCCTCCGTCGGCAACAACCCCACCTACTGCTTCGCCTTCTACTACCACATGTACGGCAAACACATCGGTAAGGTCACAGCGAGTCACATCTGCGGACGCCGTCCACGCCCACGATAATCTGAATAATGACGTCACCCTGCTGGTTTGTGTCTGCAGGAGCTCTCAACGTCTTTCTGCGTCAGAAAGGTCAGACGGTGACCGACACCTCAGTCTGGAGCCTGAGCGGTAACCAAGGAGACCGCTGGAGACGAGCCAAGGTCAACATCCACCCGACCGCGGCCTTCCAGGTACAAGCCACGCCCACTTTACAGAGGCCACACCCCTCACTGATTAAACTGCAGTAAAGTGTTTGTTTTGTTTGCGTCTTCTGAAGTGAAGATCTGAGTTGTTGCTCTTCTCTGCGGCAGATGGTGATGGAGGGAGTTCGAGGTGCCGGCATCGAGGGAGATATCGCCATCGATGATGTCACGATCGAGGAGGGCGACTGTAAAGACTCCCCGCCCAACAGTGAGCGCACCAAAACAAAACATCTGTCCTTTAATGGCAATTTCCTACAATTCATTATTTTATGTGCCTGTAAATATCCATTAAAATGAATAATCCTCAAATAAAATGTTTCATAATAATAATGATAAGAAGAAACTGTGACCATGCAGCACTTTCATCATCAGACTCCATCGTTGTTGTTGTCTGATGTGTTGGTGAACTTGCACATTGTTTTCATCACAAACGTGTCTAAAATGGAAGAAACTCAGAATGAAGTCTGAACTTTTGTTGAGAATCTTGATTTAGTAGAAAGTGAGAATAAACGCTGTTCTTCGTTTTAAACTCTCTCTCTCGTGTTTCCATGCAGATCTAAGGTCTCTCGCCCCGCCTTCGTCGCCTCATATATGGCAGCTGTGCGTCACTCTGAGTCTGGCTCTGATTGGCCGGCAGAGGTGACCCCCCCTCTCTATGGGACGCCACGACCTTTGACTCTTCTCACCCCTCCCCATCCAGTCCCCGACCATTCACACACCCCCCCCCCAGCTACCAAAGATGCGGTCAGATGTCAGAGCGACTTCCTGCCAAGATGGCTGACAAAGGTCAAAGGTCACGGAGAGCTGAAGGGGCACAAGGACGGAGCTGCGTGTTTCTTTATGCTAAGCTAACAACGCTCAGATGTTAAACTTCCTTCCAACACGTGGACGCTAACCTGTCGTCATAGCAACACCCCCGGGCAGGCGAATCACTGGGGGGGGGGGTCATGTTTACATGGCTGACACAGAAATCTGTTTTCTCTAATCTCTAATCCAGATTACGGAGCTCAGGTTCCTGTTGATCGCGATGATTTCAGATCACTGCCGACAAAGTGAGAAATTCAGAAAAAGTCTGACACGAATGAAAATCAGTTTCCTGGTTTCACTTTGACCACAAAGCACAGAAAGAAACCAACGCGCGTCAGTCAGGACAGAGTTTGAATGTCACCTTTCCTGCCCCCCATCACGCCATCACGCCCCCCCGCAGATCAACAGTACTGTATCTCCAGCGGACGAGCGGCAGTCTCTCTTTTTTGGGGGGAAGGTAACTTTTTACAGCCGGCGGACCGACAGAGTTTTTAAAAAAATACTTTTACATCTTATTTTGGCGTCTGTCTGTCTGCCTGCAGCGGGCCGAGCAGGAGGCTCCGCCCTCCGCCGTGACATCAAGTGCCTTCAGACTCCGAGAGGGCCGCCGTCGTCATGGAAACGGGAGGAAAAGACAAAACATGGGACGTCTTCATGTCTTAATAAACCGAGGAGGAAATAAGATGAACCGAAACATCTCCCGGTCTGATTATGCAGAAAATCGGTTTCTTTTTTTCCTTTTTTTTTCTTTTGAGAACAAAATGTTTGACGACAAGAGGATTCTGGGAAACAGGAAGCCATGTTGGCGTGAAGAACACAAGCCATTGACAGGAAACAGACTCTGGAGACAGACAGGAAGCGCTTTGATTTATTTAACAATTTAAAGAACAACATGCAATGATAATCTGAGGATCTGTGGCTGGATATTTCAAAATAAAAGACTTCCTGTTGGACGATTTTCAGCCTATGGATTCGAGCATTTGGTCTCTCAGAACTATTTTAGTATTTCAAAATAAGAGTTTTCAGGGGGCGGCGACTGTGACGCTACCTGAGACCATCAGTTACCTTAAACTACAAAAACAGCTGGAGGAAGAAAAATGTATTGTAAAATCAAATCTTATATTGTTCCTATCATATTATAAAGATGGGGAATCTTTACACATTTCTTCTCTTTTGGATTTAAAGAGGGTGGGAGATTGAGTTCAGGTTTCTTTATTTTGTTATTTATTTGAGGAAAAGCAGAAAAGAAATCAATGAAAGATAAAAAAAAAAAGAAAATCTTTGTTTTTCTGATTTTAAAAGTTAATTTGGGAGACGAACAAACAGAAACACTGACGAAACATTTCTACTAAAACAAAACTGGAGAGAGGTCTCATGAAAAAAAGCACAAAAAGACAAACGTATTTAGTTAAAGACAGTCGACACATGAACACACCTGTACGGAGATTCATCACCTCATCATACAACGTACGGAAGTCCATTTCTGCCGAGAGAAGAAAAAACCTGATTAAAGACGACAGAAATACTGATTCTTAAAATGGACTTACTGTCACGTTAGTTTTTAAAAATTAATATTTTGTACCTTCTGATTTAAAACTCCTGTTGGCATGAAAAGTCGTGGCTTTGAGTCAGTCTCATAATTTACAATATGTGACTTTAAAAAAGGACTTTGATTCATTAGCTCATGTTTTGGCTGTTTTTTGTCGTCACTAATGTTCCAACCATCTTTTTCTTTGTCCAGCAGAAATGACATTTTGATCCATCTGTGAGAAAATAACATTTAACGTAGAAACACATTTAAAGACGCAGCGAAAATGTGACGACTGAAACAGGAAATGTGGGCTTGCTGACTTAAATTCAAGAGTTTTATCATTTTGACTGTGTCTTTAAAATTCTTTCTTATCAAAACAAACAGTTTTTTATTGGAGATACGTGATTTTTTTACAATAATAATAACGCCTCATTTTCATCCCTGTTACACACTCGCATTAAATTTTGATGAGGACTCGTTCAGCAGAGGAGCCGTTAGATAACTCATCCCTCCGATAAATATAATTTCTTTAATGTTTTGTTGATTTTATTTTTCTCCCTGTGGTGATACTTTTCCTCTCTCAGCGTGTTTTTCCACTGCAGCTGATAATCAGATTTTTATTGAGGCTCCCCTGGGTGTCGGTTTATCCTCCAGTGCATCATTATCACATTAAATCTGCTCGCTGGAATCAGCGGAGACGGTGATGAACTCTGCGGGGTTATTCTTTATTTTTGAAAGCGTCCAAATTCAAACTGTGCGTTCGTGATTACAGTCGCAGAAACAAGTCGCTGTTCTCATCAAAAAGATAAAAACTCTAATAAACGCATCTATATGGAAGCCAAGGAGAGCCACAAAACAAAAAATGGATTGCTTCTAAATGAAAAAAATTAAAGAATGATGTTAGGTCAGTGTTAAAATGTTTTTTTTATTTACTACCATCAATATTTAGACTTTTTGTCATTTGTAATATTTCATTTATTTCTTTCATTTCTTGTAAACTTTGTTAAAAAGGCCTTAGATTTGCAGTCTGTTGGCTCGTACAGATGATTTAAAACATTAAATGATGGAAAAGTCTTTCAGTGAAGCACACGATGAGTTTGGACATTAAAGTGTTGAGTTTCTCCAGATTTGCAGACACTTTAATTTAAAAAAGAAAATCACACACACACATTACATTTTTATCTTCGATATGAAAGAAGCTTCTGTTCTCGACTCAGTGGAAAAACACGTCTTCATTTCTTCCCTTTGGGGTGGTCTGATGTATGTTGTGTAGATGTGGATTTTTTTGGGGAAGGGCAATAAAATAAAAAGTTTTAAAAAAGCCACCAACATGACTCTGTGGACATGTGAAGAAAAATATTTTTATAACTGTGATTATTCTCTGCAATAGATGCTCAGATCAGTTGGACTGACTGACAGTTACACTGCATTATTATTATTATTATTATTACTATTATTATTATTAAATGAATAAATACACTAAAATGTGACATTTATTCCTTCTGTCATCACGTCTTCATGCTGCATTGTGTGTTTGTTTTCACGACATTGTGGGGACTTCTGTCCTCACAAGGTTAGAAACTGTACTTGTCGAGGACACATTTGATTTTGTTGGCCTTCAAATAATGAATATAAAATCAATTATTTATTCTCACACGTAACGAAAACTTGTTCTAATTTGTTGCTATTGTTGAACATTTCATGAATTAAACCATTAATCAAGAAAATAACAGATGAATCAATAATCAAAGTAATCGTAAGTTACAGTACACGGTAGCTTAGGGGCGGCACAGTTTCACATATTTTTCAATAAATGGAGGAGGTGTGTTCAAGATGAGTGTGAGTGATTTGCAGCTCTTTTCTACCCAGAATCTAATGATAAAACGATAAAGACGTACATCTGCAAATAATAACGACATTGGGGAGACCTGCTGACTGCTGGTCTGGTTTGAATTCAGTCTGACTCAGAAAAATGGAAAGAAAAGAAAAATCTGAATAATTTCTCTCATTGAAACAGAATGATTGGCAGCACAAAATGAAACCGAGTAATGAGAGTTTGTGGAGGACGAGCGGGAACTGAATGAGAACCTTTCACCATCTGGATGGAAATTACAGATTATAAAGAGCCGACTTCAAACAGACCTGCTGTGTTTTTATTGAATGAATTTAAGCCCCGTGTGAGTGACAGCACAAAATGAAACCTAATTTTAGACACATTTCACAAAATTCAGTCTGACATGTTTCATATCTTTGGAAACTTTTCGATCTCCACAAGAATTTAAAGTTTTGTGAGTTTGAGCAACACCAACATGCCTTTATGAAAACAGACGTAGTTGAACTTGTATATATGCTGCATATACTGGATATATACAGCGTGTAAGCTCCTCTGCAGGGAGATTTAACAAACAGCTGCCCAAAAACAGCCACAGGTGTCTTTAACAGTCACATTACAAACAGCTTCTCAGGTCATCTGCTGACTTAAATGTTCAAAATTTAGCAGATTTTGCATCACAGACGAGCTCTTGTGAAGAAATGATTTTACCTGCAGGTGTAACTTTAGCATGCTAATATCTGACCTGTCTCGATTAAAATACTGTTTAATACTGTAAACTGCAAAGACCTGACATTACATTTCACAAAAATGACAAAATATACATCAAATTACAAAATGCTGAACTAGCTGAGGTTTGTTTTAATCTGCACACAAACATTTCTTGAAGTTTACATGTTACCAAACAACAGTTGTGCACATGGCAGAAATATTTATTTAATAGTAAAATGTTTTATGTTATCATAAATGCAACTCATTGTGCTGGATCATTACTGGTGGATCAATGTGAACAAAGAGTGGAGCTCGTTTTTTGAAAGGAGGTTTAATCTACAACGGGGCAAAAGTAGTGAGTGATGTTTGTTGTTATTTTCCCTTCAGATCAAACACTGTGCTTCTTCTTCCTTCTCGTCCTCAGTGGATGGAGAGTTTTTGGAGATAAAGTCTTCCTGGTTCTGGTCCGGGACTCTCAGGTTTCTGTCCTCGACGTGCTGCTGTGGGTGATTTGTGTTTCTCCATTAAGTTAACATTGGAAAAATAATTCAGTCTTTGGGGGTCTTCTCCGAGTCGAACCATTCATCAGCTGTGACACGGTGCTGCCGGCGAACAAACGCCTTCGACGCTCAGTCTGCAGCGCTCGCCTTGTTTATCACCGGCCGTTATTTACTGAATGCAGCCGGCGCCTCGGTGGCCTAATGGCCGCCATTCATCATCCCTCAATTGATTTTCAATTGCAGCGCCGCAGTGTGTTAAGCAGATCAGAGTCGGGCCGGTCTATTTTCTGGAGTGGATATAAGTGGGTTTGTAAAAGCCCAGAGGAGCTGACTGCAGTAATGTTGGGAAAGAAACTTTAATGTGTTTTTGACTTTTTAAACTGCACCGTCCTGGTTTGGCTCCGTTTTAAAATATGGATTTTCTGCTGGAAAGTGTCAGAAAATGAGGCTGATGTGTTCACATCTGAATCTTTGGTTTGAGCTGGATGAAGCCAGTTTTTTCATGTTTTTAGGATTTTTAAAAAACAGATTTCTGTACAGTTGTTTGTGGCCTGAACATCCGCTGCCTGTTTTTTAGATGTTTTAAAGCAGCGAGACTCAAACTTTCATCTCACTCGTCTCGTTGTTTCTTCAGTAAGCTGAGACGCTGAATGACTTTAATTTGTGAATGAACCTTCTTTTATCTGTTTGCTGATCAGAAACACACTGAGCTTCCTGATTTTACAGTTTGAGTTTGTTTCTGTGATGCATTTTATGAGCCTGAACCTGTGAAATATTTCAGATCCGGCTCAGAAGAAACTCGTGTTCACGCCGCCTCCTGCTGACAGCAGAAACCAAACGCAGTCTCGACTCTGGCGAAGGTGTCTGCTGACGGGAGAACAATCAGCCTCCACCTCTTTTATTCTCTTTGAATAGAGAGTTCAAACCGCAGCACGTCTCCTCGCCGCGTCGACAGATCTCGGTGAATTCCCGGTGGAGTCGGCGCCGTGGAGGCGGAGGGCGTCTCCGTCGTCTTGTTGGATCAGAAAAGCTTTTACAGCGGCACAGTTCAGCTGTCGTCTGAACACAAAGCTGCTCTCTGATGTGTCAGTTAACCTGATTGAACCCGACGCCTTATAAAGCGCTGAAGGTGTGACTGTGAGAGCATCAGCTGCTCAAACAGCCTCCACATTAACTCGACAGAAACCCCAAACTGAGCAGACTCAAACTGCGACATCACGTCTGTAACTGCAGCAGAAGAGTTTAAGTTTCGTGAGACGGACACTCCTCATTCAGATTTATGAGTTAACTTAATGGATTATAATTATTTTATTCAATGATTTTAATGAGCTCCACTCGTGTGCTCATATAAAAGATAAAATAGATAAAAATGACACAAATAAGCAGCAAAATTCATGTTTTTTAACCAGATTTTTTGAGTCTCTGCAGATCCTGAAACACCTTGAGATGATCTGATGGACAAACTGAGGATTCATCTGAAGGTCCAACATGTCCGATTCTGCAAAAGACGAAAGGAAAATGTCTTTCAGTCGCCGTCTCTGGTGTTTTACTGTGACGTTTACTCAGTGTGGAGCTTCAGGAAGAAGAAACAGAGCTTTCATCTTTAATCTTCTGGCTGTAACACCACCTGTCAGCCAGCAGGTGTCGCTTTTTATCAACAGTCAGTTTCCAGATTTTTC
>JBAJHX010000115.1:481450-499932 GCA_037176925.1 Amniataba percoides
TGTGTGTGTGTGTGTGTGTTGCAGGAGACTGGATGTGTCCGGTGAACAAAGGCGACGACAAGAAGAAGAAAGATGTGAACAAGGAGGAGGAGGAGGGCAGCGAGCCCAAAGGAGACCCAGAAATGGCTCCGATCTACCTGCGGAGACTTCTGCCTGTTTTTGCACAAACTTTTCAGCAAACCATGCTGCCTTCAATTAGGTAGAGACACTCGGACACTTCACACAAGCAACAACACGACGGGATCAGTCTAATTATTCATGATAATGAAATGAAGGTCACTTTACCTGCTGTCGCTGTAAACTTTCTTTGGTATTCTTTGTTGTTTTGGGTTTTATGTACCTTTTTTAGTCTTTTATTTCTACAGTGCACTGAATTTCGCTGCTGGAGGTCGATAAAGTTTTCCTCCTGACATTTTTTTAAATGTGTGTGTGTGTGTGTGTGTGTGTTTAGGAAAGCCAGTCTGGCTCTGATCAGGAAGATGGTTCACTACAGCAGTGAGGTCCTGCTGAAGGAGGTGTGTGACAGCGAGACTGGACACAACCTTCCCACTGTGCTGGTGGAGATCACAGCCACCGTCCTCGACCAGGAGGTGAGATTATTTCTCTCCTAGTCTAAGAAGGTCGAGACTGAAGGCTCAGACTCTGTCATGAAGGTTTGAATTTGTGTCTCTGTATCTCAGGACGACGACGACGGTCACCTCCTGGCTCTGCAGATCATCAGAGATCTGGTGGATAAAGGTGGAGACGTTTTCCTCGACCAGCTGGCTCGACTGGGAGTCATCAACAAGGTGTCCACTCTGGCCGGGCCGGCGTCCGACGACGAGAACGAGGACGAAGCCAAACCTGAGAAGGTAGAGAGAAAGCGAGTATGTGTGAGTGCAAAGCCACAGCATCCACATTTCCAGCATCAGCAAAATGTGATCTTTGAAACAGAGCAAACAAAAGCGGCACTCAATATAAACTGTTTCGTATGAAGACGTGTTGTTAACACTTCTACAAGATTTTAGTTAGAAGATTAAAGTTAAATTGACTGTTTTAAAAATGCATAATTCACTGTTGTCAGTTAACATGTTTACATTTCATATTTGTTTTCCATTTTAAGTCTCTTTAACATTTTATTTGAGTGTAGAAGCTGCTGAGCCGTCAGCCTGAATGTGTTTGTCGTTTCTCCTGCAGGAGGAGGAGGTGCAGGAGGACGCCCGGGAGATCCAGCAGGGGAAACCGTATCACTGGAAGGACTGGTCCATCATCAGGGGGAGGGACTGTCTCTACATCTGGTCCGACGCTGCTGCACTCGAACTCTCCAACGGCTCCAACGGCTGGTTCAGGTTCATCCTGGACGGGAAACTGGCCACCATGTACTCCAGCGGGAGTCCAGAGGGGGGCTCAGACAGCTCCGGTACGAACAGAACGAAACGAATGACGCGCTCACTGATCTCTAATCCTCTTTGTTGCTCTGACTGACCGTCTTTCACCCGTCGCAGAGTCTCGCAGCGAGTTCCTGGAGAAGCTGCAGCGGGCGAGGAGTCAGGTCAAACCGGTCACAGCCAGCCAGCCCATCCTGTCCAGCGTGGGTCCCACCAAGCTGACGGTGGGGAACTGGTCTCTGACCTGCCTGAAGGAGGGAGAGATCGCCATCCACAACTCGGACGGACAGCAGGCCACCATCCTGAAGGAAGACCTGCCGGGCTTCGTCTTCGAGTCCAACAGAGGAACCAAACACTCCTTCACCGCCGAGACTTCACTGGGTGTGTCTCTACGTTCTCCAGCAGCTCCACCAGTCCTCCTGCAGCTGTTACAGCACATCAACATAAACTCAAAAAGCAATGGAAAGTTCAAAATCTTGTAGTTTGAATTCACATCAGAAGCAGAAACATGCGAGTTACTGTTGGTCTCATTCACACAGATTTATGAATCTGAAACAGAAAACAACATTATAGCATCATATCGACATCAGCAACTCAAAAGTTCACGACGAAGAGTGAAGTAACGCCATGTAACGTACATTTTTCATGAATAACGTCTCAGAAGGAGAGAAATCCAGATTGAAATCATTCTGAAAGTGACAGATCGACGTGCTTCTGAAGAATTTTCATCTTTGGTTAAAGTTTAAAAAGATTTTTTTTTTGATCAGTGAGAAAGTTGTCAGAGTGACTTTAAAGGCCAAACGCTGTGTTTAGATTTATGTTGACTTTTTTGTGCGTTTTCAGGCTCAGAGTTCGTGACTGGCTGGACGGGGAAGCGAGGCCGGAAGCTGAAGTCGAAGCTGGAGAAGACGAAGCAGAAGGTGAAGAGCATGGCGAGGGAGCTGTACGACGACCACTTCAAGGCCGTGGAGAGCATGCCCAGAGGAGTGGTGGTCACCCTGAGGAACATCTCCACACAGCTGGAGTCCGCCTGGGAGCTGCACACCAACAGACAGGCACGCACACGCACACACACACACACACACACACACACACACACACACACACACACTCTCACACACACGTTCTTGCAGTGACTGCAGGTCTTCACGCTGCTGTGCTGTCTCTCTCTGTGCAGTGTACTGAAGGGGAGAACACGTGGAGGGACCTGATGAAAACGGCCCTGGAGAACCTGATCGTGGTGCTGAAGGATGAAAACACGATTTCTCCGTACGAGATGTGCAGCAGTGGCCTCGTCCAGGCTCTGTTCACCGTCCTCAACAATGTGAGCGCTCTTCTTAAATCCATCATCAAACCTTTAAAACGTTTACAGATGTGAGAGACGAGATCTTCTGTGTGTTCCTGTGCAGAGCGTGGAACTGGACCTGAAACATGATTGTAAGCCTTTAATGGAGAGGATCAATGTCTTTAAGGCGGCTTTCAGCGAGAATGAAGACGATGAAAGGTAAGAACAGCCGACGCGTTCACATCCCGACTGAAACAGGAAGCTGTTGAACAGTTTGGAGTCACTGATGCACTTGAAGTTATGTAGATTTGAGCCGCGTCTGTTCGAGGGCTCAAACAGGAGAGATTCAGAGTGTGTGTCGCGTTATCTTTATATTTAAACGTGTGTGTGTAAAGGGGCTTTGGTGATGTATTCTTTGTGCTCCATTAATCCTGTGTGTGTGTGTGTGTGTGTGTGTGTGTGTGTGTGTGTGTTTGTAGCCGACCAGCTATTGCCTTAATCCGTAAACTGATCGCTGTCCTGGAGTCGATAGAACGTCTACCTCTGCACCTGTACGACACTCCAGGCTCCTCATACAACCTGCAGGTGAGTCTCTGTCTGATCACTGTGTGTGTGTGTGTGTGTGTGTGTGTCTCCTCAGAGGCGAATCTAAGAGTTTGTTTGTGCTCATCAGATCTTGACGAGGAGGCTGCGGTTCCGCCTGGAGCGAGCGCCGGGCGAGACGGCGCTGATCGACCGGACGGGCCGCATGCTGAAGATGGAGCCGCTCGCCACCGTGGAGTCTCTGGAGCAGTACCTGCTGAAGATGGTGAGGACGGGCCGGAGACGCCCCCGAAAGACCAAACGAAGCCAGCGCAGGTTTAACTCCGCCTCTTCTTCGTCCTCTAGGTGGCGAAGCAGTGGTACGACTTCGAGCGCTCGTCCTTCGTCTTCGTGAGGAAGCTGAGGGAGGGACAGATCTTCACATTCAGACACCAACACGACTTCGATGAGAATGGGATCATCTACTGGGTTGGAACCAACGCTAAGTAAGAACGATGGCGAGAGACAAACCGTGCATCTTCAGTTAAACTCCACCTTTTTCTAGCTTCGTTTACTTTAAGATGTTTTTCAGCTTGTTTAATGCACATGCAGACAAATTAAGCCACTTTTAGGACTTCACATTTCCTTAATTCAACATCTTTGACAAACCACACCTCCAACTAAATCTGATTTACGGAGGCGTTATTAGTTTTTAAAGTGTTCCTCCGTTGTGATCGAGCCCCGTTTCTGTCCCCGTCAGGACGGCGTACGAGTGGGTAAATCCCGCCGCGTACGGCCTGGTGGTGGTGACATCATCAGAGGGGAGGAACCTCCCGTACGGGCGGCTGGAGGACATCCTGAGCCGGGATAGCTCCGCCCTCAACTGCCACACCAACGACGACAAGAACGCCTGGTTCGCCGTCGACCTCGGCCTCTGGGTCATTCCTTCAGCCTACACTCTGAGACACGCCAGGTGATAAAAGAAACACACCTTCATCCTAAAAACGCGTCCTGTGAAACGTTCGCTCATAAACGGCTCCTTCGTCTCCTGCAGGGGTTACGGCCGCTCTGCGTTGAGGAATTGGGTGTTTCAGGTGTCGAAGGACGGTCAGAACTGGACGACTCTCTACACCCACGTAGACGACTGCAGCCTCAACGAACCAGGGTACGACACGCGACAACGGACCCACCGATTAATCAGCCATGTTGAAAAGCTTTCAGCAAGATTTGTGGAAAAAATCGTAACCGTGAGAACCAACAGAGAACTCGCCAGATCCTGCAGATAAATGAACAACAAGAGGCCACGCCAACGTTCATATGTAGAGGAACTCAGTCAGTTTTTATAACTGTAATCTGTGTGTGTGTGTGTGTGTGTGTGTGTGTGTCAGGTCGACGGCCACGTGGCCTCTGGACCCGTCCAAAGAGGAGAAGCAGGGCTGGAGACACATCAGGATCAAACAGATGGGGAAGAACGCCAGCGGTCAGACTCACTATCTGTCTCTGTCCGGCCTCGAGCTGTACGGCACCGTCACCGCCGTCTGCGAGGACCAGCTGGGTACGAGTCCACGTTTCTCTCACACCATGACGTAACGGCATCAATCAGGGCTCCACGTAGACTCAAACTACAAACGCCAACAAGCCGTCTGATTCTGAAGAAAGTGTTGAAAATCCAGAATTCATACAAACCACGCCGTGTTTCATCATCTCATTTTCATTCACTTTCCCTCAAACGTCATCAGTTACTCACCAGTTTGATGTGAACCTCTCTGTCCTCAGGTAAAGCTGTGAAGGAGGCCGAGGCGAACCTTCGTCGGCAGCGCCGCCTGTTTCGCTCGCAGGTGATGAAGTACATCGTCCCGGGGGCGCGGGTCGTCCGCGGCATCGACTGGAAGTGGCGCGACCAGGACGGCAACCCGGCCGGAGAGGGCACCGTCACCGGGGAGGCTCACAACGGTAAGAAACGTCGAGAGGACGACACTGATGCTGAAAATCTGAAAACAGCTTTTATATTCATTCGCCCCACAGCTTCACCCGGCCGAGGACTCAGAAACCAACCAGGGCGTCTCGCTCTGATTCAACCTTTTCTGCTCTCCAGGTTTTCTGATGCAGTTTTGTTCTCTCAGAGGCTCGACTGTGGGCAGAAGTTGTGGCAGCAAGTTCTGACTGAAAATTTGTCTTTATACTTCAATAATTTAAAACTCAGTAGTTTGATGTTGAGATGAAACCCTCTGAAACACCACTGAGGAAAACAGACGTGACCTGGCTTCTTAATTCACCACATTCAGTTTACATCTGATTATTGTTTGAGAGATTTGATTTGTGGTTTAGTTCTTAGAGTTCATTTTCATTTTACAAATAGTTTTCTGACCTGCTGGTTCAAATGTCTGCCCACAGTCAGCGTGTTATAATCTGTCGTTCTGTAAACTCAGCAGGTTCCTGTGAAAACAAAACGTTTCTTCATTAACTGTTTTCTCCCTGAACTTTCCGTCACATGACCTTTAACCTCTGTAATGTAGACGTGCCGTTCAGACACTGATGGAAACGTCACGTCGGTGTGATCGCTGCGTCGCACAGGATGAAATGTTTACTTCATTCAGAGTTTTTATGTCATCCAGCTGAAGCCTTTTTGTCAGAGCCCAACACAGTTATTTTATTAAAAAACAGACTTCAAATGTAAAAAGTCACTTTCGGTTTTCACTCATGAAAGAATGAGTGAAAACACGAGTTGTGTCGACGGCTGTTGGAGCCTGATCGATCAATAATCAATAATTAGTACCAAAAAGTTTTAACAAGTAAGTAAAAAGTAGAAAGTAACAAAAATCAGCAGGCGCCTCTGTGACATCACGGTGATTGACAGCTGTCAGACGTGAGGCCACGCCCCCTTTTATCGCATCAAATAATCATGATAGGAAACTACCTGAAGGGGGCGGGACTCATGAACAATACAGATGTCAGACTACACGTTCCCAACCAATCACAGCTTATTATTTTTCGTAACCTGCACGATGTCATCGTTAGCAGCGTCTGAAGCCCAAAAAAAGGTAGAAAAGTGACGTCATCGTTCTTTCCCCTCCTCTGTGCTCCTTTTGTTCAGCACATAAACCTCCTCAGTCACAACAGTGACATCAAGTCTTTGTCATCTCTGGTTTCTATGACGACATGACTGAAACCGTGGTAACGTGAGAACAGCCGCAGACAGTTTGACATGACGTGCTGTCGTTGACTCGTCTTCATCGGAAAGACGCTGTGAAAGACGACAGCTTTTATTCCAGTCTGATTAAACTGGTTTGTTCTCATGCAGGAAGTAAACAGACGCCCTCCTCCTCCTCTTCCTCGCTGCCTCTCGCTCCTCTCTGTGTTTCTGTGTTTTGATTCAGATCAGATGTCCGTCAGATCAGCTGAGCTCGAGGCAGCTGTTGATTCTCATTTTAAAATCATGCACCAGGTTTATTGTTGTTTCTCAGTTTAATTTCTTTCTTTTGTGGCTTTTGACGCTTTTGCATTTATCAGAAATATTTTCTACTTTTGCTTTGATTGTCATTTTCTGTGACTGTGTTCATATTTTTCTCTCTCATCGCTCCACCTGGACCAAAACCTCCTCGAGTGTTTTAAAACACGTTGACGTGATTTTTAATTAATAAATTTAATATGTAAAAGTTGGTTGTTATGTGAGGCACCAAAACCTTTTTCATTTGTTTTTCTACCGTTTTTATTTCTTTTTTTTACCAAGTTACATCAGTGAAAATGCTCAAATACCACAGTGTGTTTTATAATGTCCGACCCCAAAAGATGGTGTTTTAGGAGGAATATTGTCAAGATTACAAATATGAACGAATATGAACTTTATGAAACCGGATAGTTTTTAATACTGAAAATCAGTCAGTATTTATTGAGTTTTCTGTGATCTTTACTGTAAAAAAAATTAAATTCACATAAAACATTCCCGTTTTAAAACGCTCTGAGGAGGACAAGGACTTAAAGATAAAAATGAAAACCAGTGAAAGAAACCATTAAAAATCAATTTTCATCCTTTAATTTCTGCGAGTCAAAGAGCCGCTGATGAACGAGTCAGAGAGACGAACAGATGGATGTTTCCCGTCTCTTCGTTTGGCCTCATTAGATTTTTACTCTCTGAAAATATTTATTTCAGAAATCAGACTCGTGGTTTGATTTAAAGGAACATTTCAAAGTGTCGCGCTGCGATCTGGTCCAGTGTGGAGCTGCTCTGACTGTAAGCTGCTTCTCTGCTGTCTGTCTGCCTCTCTCTACCTGTCTCTCTCTCTCTCTCTCTCTGTCTCTCTCTCTGCCGGGTCTCTGACATCCATCCGTCCGTCTCCCTCCTATCTCTCTGTCCATCCAGGCTGGATTGATGTAACCTGGGATGCTGGCGGCTCTAACTCTTACCGTATGGGCGCTGAAGGGAAGTTTGACCTCAAGCTTGCTCCAGGGTACGACCCTGAGTCGGCTGCCACAGCGCCGTCACCCAAACCTGTCTCATCCACTGTTTCAGGCCCCGCCTCCTCCACGGTGGGACCCTCCGTGACGCCGGCGGCCAGCGGCGGCGCCACCACCACCACCTCCTCCTCGTCCTCCTCCACCTCGTCCTCCTCGCAGCAGCAGTCGTGGAGCAGCCTGGTGAAAAATAACTGTCCCGACAAGGGCGGGGCCACGTCGCTGGGCGGGGCCAGCTCCTCCAGCAGGAAGGGCAGCAGCAGCTCCGTCTGCAGCGTCGCCTCTTCCTCCGACATCAGCCTGAGCTCCTCCGCCGGGCTGCCGGGCGCCGGCGGGCTGCGGCTGGAGAGGAGGGCCGAGGGGCTGCTGCTCGACCAGGGGGCGGGGGGAGTCACGGGGGGCGGGGGCGGCGCCGACGGACAGCAGCAGGAGCCCATCGTCGTGCTGTCCTCGGCGGTGGAGGGGGGGTCTGGCTCTGCGTCCAGCTCCGGCACGCTCACCGCCGACACGTCCGCCCCCGGCGACGACGCTAGAAACAAAGACTCGTCCACGGCGACGGCCGGGACCGACCCGGCGACGGCCATTTCCATGGGGCTGGTGAGCGTGAGCTCCCCCGACGTCAGCTCCGTGTCGGAGTCATCCAGTAAGGACACGCCTTCCCAGAGGCCTCTCTGCTCGGCGGCTAACGCCCGGCTGTCCGTCAGCTCTCTGCTGGCCGCCGGCGCTCCCATGAGCTCCAGCGCCAGCGTGCCCAACCTGTCGTCGCGGGAAGCCAGCCTCATGGAGTCCTTCGTCCGCCGCGCACCCAACATGTCGCGCACCAACGCCACCAACAACATGAACCTGAGCCGCAGCAGCAGCGACAACAACACCAACACGCTGGGCAGGAACGTCATGAGCACTGCCAGTGAGTACTGCAGACACACCGCCGCCGACCACCGTTAGTACGCTGAGGCTGCCAGGACAGGTGACGCAGGACAGGTGACGCAGGACAGGTGACGCAGCGAGGAATCACAGGCAGCGTGACGAGTCTGACTAACGAGTTTTACTAACTTTAACATCAGTCTGCAGTCTCTGAAGACAGAAAGTCAAACGTACATCAGCCAGCTTTGTTACCAGTAACAGATGTAAAAATCTCAACTTTATCAGTGTTCAGTGCTTCTGCACGTGTAGTTACAGAGGCATCGCTGGCGTTTTAAGGTCGGTAACATGAAAGGTTACGAGCACAGTCCTGATGAGGATTTTATTTAGCAGCCAGCGCTCGATCGCTCCTGAAGGTGTTTGTGTGTGTGATCTCAGCGAGGCGGCTTTGTGTGATGACGAGCTCAGACGTCACTGAGACCAGCATGAGCGTCCTCCGGCCAATCAGCAGCTGTTTTTAACGAGCTTCACCTGCTTCGTCTCCTCGGTTTCTGACAAACTAACCGCCCTTTGTTTGTTTGTTTGTTTGTTTGTGTTTGTTTGTTTGCAGCTTCTCCTCTCATGGGCGCTCAGAGCTTTCCTAACCTCACCACCACTGGCACCACCTCCACTGTTACCATGTCAACCTCCATAGTAACCAGCAGCAATAACGTAGCCACGGCAACCACGGGGCTGTCAGTGGGCCAGTTGCTAAGCAACACCCTGACGACCAGCCTGACGTCCACGTCCAGCGAGAGCGACACGGGCCAGGAGGCCGAGTTCTCGCTCTATGGTTGGTGACTACACACACACACATGCACACGCACACACACACACACACACACAGCCTGCTTAAACTAACCTGCTGTCTAACTTTACGTCACATCACGTCAGTAAATAATTTTCTGTCCTTGAAACGTGTCTCAGTTAACAGAGTAGATTAAGAAGGTTTTTCATCTTTTCAGTTCAACTTTTAGGCTGCGAAACATTCAGGATCTTAACAAATCCTCTTTACATGTGAAATAAATTCATCGGCAAAATTATATTCTTTATTACTTTATTGAGTTTAAAAGTATTTTTAAATGATTTTGACTTCTCAGATTGATCTTAGATAAGTTTTATACAGACATGTTAAGAATCAGTTAAAAGTTTTGGGAGTGTTCAGACTCGTGTTAAAGCAGAGTCCGAACGTGAAGTGATCAGGAAGCAGGAAGCGTCACTGAGTCACACAGCTGGACCTGACCGCCACGTTCAGACCACATGAAGCGAGTCTGAAGGTTGAACTGAACGTTTGTCTGGCTGAAGGTCTCATGAGGAGACATCGACATCATAATAAGTCAGAAGTCTTCAGATCTGAGTGTTTAAGTGAGAAGAATCAGAAAATAAATGCCAGCAAGTATTTCCTGTTTTTGATCAGAGAAACAGTCGTTGTTTTCCTCAGTGTGAGCGAGGTTTGGCTTCAGGCGTGTCGTAGCTGTGTCGGTCGACCATCTTGGCGTGAACATGCAGCGGGATGTTTACATTTCATGCTGTCTCTCGTCCTGTAGACTTCCTGGACAGCTGCCGTGCCAACACCTTATTGGCTGAGCTGGACGACGAGGAGGACCTCCCCGAGCCGGACGACGACGACGACGAGAACGAAGACGACAATCAGGAGGACCAGGAGTACGAGGAGGTCCTGGTGAGACCCGTTTGTGTTTGGGGCGTTTCTTAACATGATGCAGACAGGAAGTGATGTCAGAGGGTTTGATGAGCGTGTGGGCGTCCTGCAGGAGGAAGAGGAGTACGAGACCAAAGGAGGCCGCAGGAGGACGTGGGACGACGACTTTGTCCTGAAGAGGCAGTTTTCCGCTCTGGTGCCCGCCTTCGACCCCCGACCAGGAAGAACCAACGTCCAACAGACCACCGACCTGGAGATCCCACAGCCGGGTAACACACGCGCACACACACACACACACACACACACACACAGCAGGAGCTTTATCATATTTACACTGAGCGACCCATCGGAGGATTTTAACTTTGAAGTTGGTGTTTCTTTGGCAGGAACTCCTCGCTCGGAGGTTCAGGAGGAGGTGGAGTGTGCTCCGTCTCCTCACCTCTCTCTCACTCTGAAGGTAAGAAAACCGCAACTATCAGCCTGAAAACAAAATGCTCAGACCTGTTAAACTCAGTGACGTGCTGCTGCAGTCTGATCTGAACGAGGACGTTTAAAGAGGAGTTGTTGGTGTGTTCAGGTGGCAGGACTCGGGACGACCCGGGAGGTGGAGCTTCCTCTGTCCAACTACAAGTCCACCATCTTCTTCTACGTCCAGCGACTTCTGCAGCTCTCCTGTAACGGAGCCGTGAAGACGGACAAACTGCGGCGCATCTGGGAGCCGACATACACGTAAGAGGAGGCGACGAGTGTGAGGCCGACTTCACTGGCCCTGAAACTGAAGAGTGTGAGTTTTTACTGTCTGTTGTGTCCTGCAGGATCATGTACAGAGAGCTGAAGGACTCCGACAAAGAGAAGGAGAGCGGAAAGACGGTGAGATGCTTTAAACACACAGTTTTCTCTTTGCTGTTGTAACGAACCTGAAACACCTCCAGTCACTTTTTCACCGTTTCAGTCAAATAACCTCCTGTTTGAGGTGAAAGTCACAACATTTATACAACCTCATTCTGTGAGGTCTGTCTTTTATTTTAAATAGAAAATAATAGAAAGATCTGCTCAGCAGAAAACTGTTGAAACGACATAAAGCATGAAAATATGTGAAGTTTCCTTGAATAATAATTTTAAAAACAATCATGTTTGCACGTTAATAAAAGCTCTTCATGATGAAGAGTTGTTGGAGAACTTTTCTTTCCGATCAGAGATAAATGAACTTTGACTTGCCCCCCCTCCAGGACTTGTGTGAGCACAGTATCGGTGTCGGGGGCCGCTCTGGGGGCCTGAGTCCGAGCACGCTCTCGCCCAATCAGAGCAGCGAGATCCTGGGCGTGGCCAGAGAGGCGGCGCAGGCGAAGGCGGGCTGCAGTCAGAACGCCTGCGGAGTCGAGGACGTCCTGCAGCTGCTGCGCATCCTGTACATCATCGGAGGAGACGCAGCCTCCAACGCACGCACGCTGCAGGAGGGTACGAACGCACGCACACACCTGTAACACACACACACACACACACACACACACACACACCTGTAACACACACACACACCTGTAACACACACACGCTGCAGTCAGCGACATTAAAAGAGAAAGCAAATATCCGAAGCTGACTAAAATGAACCTGAAGCTCTTCTGTAGTTTTCGTGTTTTTTCTGACCGTTTTCGTTTGTGCAGATTTTGACGAGCTGCAGTTCAACGCTGCTCCAGAGGAGTTCACCAGTAAGAAGATCACCACGAAGATCCTGCAGCAGATCGAGGTCAGGCCTTCCTTCCTCCAGTTTAACTACTTCCTGTTCACAGCTGTGTGTGTGTGTGTGTGTGTGTGTGTGTGTGTGCGTGTGTGTGTGCAGCCTGACGTTAAAGTGTGTGTTTCCGTTCACAGGAGCCTCTCGCTCTGGCCAGCGGCGCTCTGCCTGACTGGTGCGAGCAGCTCACCTCCAAGTGTCCTTTCCTGATCCCCTTCGAGACGCGACAGCTGTACTTCACCTGCACGGCGTTCGGAGCCTCCAGGTGAGTCTGAAGAAAAGACGGAAACCGAGACACTTTAAAAAAGGAAAAGAGAGAAACGTGAAAGTTTGAGGAGGAAAAAGTTTTGCAAACATCCCAAAAAGGAGAAAAGTGAAACAGATCTCAGACCAGTGAACAAATCCTGAGTTTGAGTTTGAGTTTAAAGTGAAAAAGAATAAAACTCGATTTCAGACAGAGAACAATCTGAAATGTGATTTTAAAAACTCCTCATACGGTGGATTCGGAGCCTCCTCTGCCCGTCCGGATCAGTAATGAAGTCATTGATTTATTCCACCATCATTAACGCTGACCTTTGACCCCGGCGTGTCCGCAGGGCCATCGTGTGGCTCCAGAACCGACGGGAGGCGACCATGGAGCGCTCGCGGCCGTCGACCACGGTGCGGCGGGACGACCCCGGAGAGTTCAGGGTGGGCCGACTCAAACACGAGCGAGTCAAAGTGCCGCGAGGAGAATCCATGATGGAGTGGGCGGAGTCTGTCATGCAGCTGCACGCCGACAGGAAGTCCGTGCTCGAGGTGAGATTTCAAACAAGTTTTCACATCAGCTGGTGGGAAACACTCGACGTTCAGCAGCTTCAGGCTGAAGAGTTACAACCTTTTTTTTCTTTCTTTCTTTAAACTGGAGCTTCTGTGATCCCGTCTTCATTCAGTCTGCTGTCTAAATTTATTATTATTTATAGATTATAAATGATCTTATTAAAAGGTTTAGATGCCACGAACATGAATCATCTCTTTGAATCTTTCTGAATGTTTGTCTTCTGTTGTTGCTGATTTGAACGTTTCCTGTTGTTGTTTGTCATGAAAACACGAGATCAGATGGATTTTTCTTCATTTACACAAAAACTCTAATAAATTACAGAAGATCAGAGAAAAACTCAAACTGTGTTCATGCTGCCAAATAACTTGTCTGTGATTAAATGTGTGTTGTTGTGTCGTCTGTGTCCAGGTGGAGTTTCAGGGCGAGGAGGGCACCGGCCTCGGCCCCACTCTGGAGTTTTACGCTCTGGTGGCTGCAGAGTTTCAGAGGACGTCGCTCGGGATCTGGCTGTGTGACGACGACTTCCCCGACGACGAGTCCCGACAGGTGGCGCAAAAAACACGTTTTATTTCTCTAAAGTTTAAATAAAGTTTAATTCTATTATAATCAGCCGTACCCAACACTTGATGTTTGTCTCTTTCAAATGAGAAAATGACATTCGTTTGAATATTCAGTGTTCAGCTTTGTTGTCGGTTACGACACGAACCAGGAAGTGAAGTTCTGTAAACCGGATCGTTGCTGTCCGAATCTCCTCTGACGTTTCAGGCTCACTTTACTTTCTGCCTGTGGTGAAGTTTTCATTTGTGTTTGGAGAGAAAAGACTTCCCACAAACGGACGAGTCACAGCTGCTTTTTCAGAGTGTGAAAAGAAAACTTTATTGATATTTTTTCTCATGAAGCTTTGAGGCGTGTGTGTGTGTTTTTGGAGCTCGTGGTCTTGTTAAACCTGCTCCTGTTTGTGTCTCAGGTGGATCTCGGCGGCGGCCTGAAGCCGCCCGGTTTCTACGTGCAGCGCTCCTGCGGCCTGTTTCCGGCGCCGTTCCCTCAGGACAGCGAGGAGCTGGAGCGAATCACCAAACTCTTCCACTTCCTGGGCGTCTTCTTGGCCAAGTGCATCCAGGACAACCGCCTGGTGGACCTGCCGGTGTCGCAGCCCTTCTTCAAGCTGCTCTGCATGGGCGACATCAAGTCCAACATGAGCAAGCTGCTGTACCAGTCGCGCAGCTCGCCGCAGGGCCACGACCCCGAGCGGCCGCACCTGCAGCCCTTCCTGCTGCTGTCCGAGGTGCAGTCGGAGGCGTCCACCGAGGAGAGCCAGGAGACCTACTCGGTGGGCAGCTTTGACGAGGACTCCAAGTCCGAGTTCATCATGGATCCCCCGAAGCCCAAACCGCCCGCCTGGTACCACGGCATCCTCACCTGGGACGACTTCCAGCTCGTCAACCCGCACAGGTGAGACGCAGACCAGCAGGACCAGCAGGACCAGCAGGACCAGGTTCAGGTCTCCTCAGGACTCAAAGTGCTGATTCAGGAGCAGATTTATGAAACGTTTCTGATCACAGACACTGAAAATGACTCGTTAATACTCAGATTAGTGACACAGATGAGGAGTTTTTGTTTCAGGCTGCAGTTTGAACACTGAAACAGCTTAAATATGACTTCACAGCTTACAGCCATTTAAAGCTCCGATTCAAAACATTTGAATGAAATCTGACGAAACCTTCTGATCTTTCTCTGCTGCTCCGTCCGTCCTTCCTCCCTTTTCTTCGCGCTTCCTGCAGAGCGAGTTTCCTGAAGGAGGTGAAGGAGCTGGCCGTGAAGAGGAGGCAGATTCTGGCCAGTAAGAGTTTATCTGAAGACGAGAAGAACACCCGACTGCAGGACCTGATGCTGAGGAACCCGCTGGGCTCCGGGCCCCCCCTGAGCATCGAGGACCTCGGGTAAACCGCACAGACTGCACACACTCCGCACACACTCTGCACACACTCTGCACACACTCCACACACACTTCAGAGCCTTCGGGTCTCCGTGGTAACAGCCCAGCAGTGTTTGTATGTTGCGTTTAAAGACTCAAGGAAACAGTAAGACAACAGATACACAGCTGATGAAGCGATTACATTTACTGGAGATCTGCTCAACACCTCCTGCAGCTTTATATTGATACTGATTGATTACTGATTGATTGATTACTGATTGATTATGAGCCTGTAAGGAGCCGTCTGAACTTCCGTCTCGTCCGTTGTGCAGGTTGAACTTCCAGTTCTGTCCGTCCTCAAAGGTTCACGGTTTCTCAGCCGTGGATCTGAAACCAAACGGAGACGACGAGGTAAAAACTCCTGAAACACGTTCAGACACAAAGTGTGTGTGTGTGTGTTCATCTGTAATGTTTACTGTGTGTGTGTGTGTGTGTGTGTAGATGGTCACCATGGAGAACGCTGAGGAGTACGTGGAGCTGATGTTTGACTTTTGTATGCACACCGGCATCCAGAAACAGATGGAGGCATTCAGAGGTAAACACACACTCTCTCTCTCACACACACACACTCCCTCCCTCTCACACACACACACACACACACACACACTCTCTCTGTCGGTGGTTTCTGTTCGGAGCTGACTGACTCGTTTCTCCTCAGAGGGTTTTAATCGAGTCTTTCCGATGGAGAAGTTGAGCTCTTTCAGTCATAAGGAGGTTCAGATGATCCTCTGCGGCAACCAATCACCTTCCTGGACTGCTGATGACATCATCAACTACACTGAACCAAAGTTAGGTTACACCAGAGACAGGTGAGTCATCGTCAGGTGTTTCCTTCTTCTGAACCGCCTGTAGAGGTCTGATGTGAACTCTGCCGTCCCCCTTCCAGCCCCGGCTTCCTGCGCTTCGTCAGGGTTTTATGTGGGATGTCGTCCGATGAGAGGAAAGCGTTCCTTCAGTTCACCACCGGCTGCTCCACGCTGCCCCCCGGCGGCCTCGCCAACCTGCACCCCCGCCTCACCATCGTCAGGAAGGTAAACGAGCTCGTGTTGCATTCAGGTCACGTCCCAGTAGTGCTCGGTGTTTTTATACCGTGGTGTGTAAAGAGAGTTTAAAATGAGCAGATTCTCGCACTGAAGTGTTTTTGGATGAAAAATAACTGAATGATATTGAACAGTTGTGGATTAACCAGCGTGTTTGTCGTGCTCTCTGATTGGCTGCCCCTCCAGGTCGACGCCACAGACTCCAGTTACCCGTCGGTCAACACGTGCGTCCACTACCTGAAGCTTCCTGAATATTCCTCCGAGGACATCATGAGAGAGCGTCTGCTGGCCGCCACCATGGAGAAAGGCTTCCACCTCAACTGACCGCCGCCGCCACACTGAGCATGCTCCTCACGTCCGTCTCGCCGCCCGCCGCGTGACTGACAGATCAGCCAGCCAATCCAAACCAGCCGACTGAGCGACGGCGTGTCGGAGGACGAGGAGGAGGATTAATGTTGCAGAATAAAATTAAAGAAAAGCTCACATCCTTTACCCCTCCTTCCCTTTTCTCCTCCGTCAGCCTCCTCACCCCCTCCCCCATCACCTGAGCTGCTGTGTGTGTGCGTGTGTGGATCTTCCTCCTCCTCCTCTTCCTCCTGTCTGTCCTCGGTTTAGTGCCTGGTTTGACTCGTAGCTTCTGTTTTCAGTTCAAACAATCATGCTTCTTCTTCTTCTCGTTTTATTTTGTTTTCTTGCTTTTTGTTCCCGTGTGTGTGCGACAGTTTTCAGGTTGTTTCTGACCGGCTGTAGAGGTCAAAGGTCGGAGTGCATTTGGTGTTCTTTTACAATGAAGCTATAGAGACAAAAACACTGGTTGTGTGCGAGGCACATTTAAAGAGAAAACAAATGTAAGAAGCTCTGCTCTCCTTGTATTTTCTTTGTATATTATAAACATTTATTTAACTCAAGTTGCAGTTTGAGGTAAACAGATATTTTCAAATGTGTATGCTCCAAAAAAATAATCATTAAAATGTTTGCAAAGTATGAAGTAACGGAGGCGTCTTGTGTTCTGTTCACGGCAGCCCGAAGTATGTGGACAGCTGATCATGGTGTTTTTAACTTTATTTTCTTATTACAAAGAGAATGACATCCAAAAGTTCATCAAAACTAAATTTACAACTGTGAGTCGTAGCTGACGGGCATAAAGACAAAGTGCTCACAAGCACAGCAGCCAACAAACCAAAGGGAAAAAAAGAAAAACCACCAACACAGAGGCTCACAAGCTGTAACAAAAACAAACAATTACCCCCACAAACAAACCACAACAAAATCATTCAACAAAAAGAAAATATAATCAAACCCACCAGCAGATCTTCAGTCTGAATCCTCCCAAAACTTTTATACACCCACGTTTTATAACACAGGCAAACAAAATGAACGTCCCGACAGACATTTAGTATCGACAGGAATCCTGCCAGCGACTCACAGCGACCTCGCGACGCTTGCTGAGACGCCGGACAGGTACTGACCGGAGACAAAACACAACGCCATCTCTCACAGCCAGCAGGCCCTTATTTCTCATCTGTGCCCTGATTACAAGTCCGGTCAAACCAGCTGCCCAACAACAGCGGTTCCACCTTAATCCTCTTATACATTTACACACTAACAGTTCATTTCACTATTACTATTTAAGTACTTTAACATGAAAAAGATGTTTCTCTTAGAAAGACTCGAAGTTTTGATTCATTTATTTGTTGTAAAAAACAAGACAAACATAATTAAGCACAGAGCATGATTCCAGAAGACGACAAAAAGAGTCGCGTCCACGAATCCAGACGATGGTGCAAACAGTGATACTGACCAAACTGGAGAGGTCAGAGGTGAAAAACCAAACCACAAACAAACAAACGATGAGATGAGCGATCAGATCCTGAGTCTGAGTCTGAGTCGGCTTAGTCGCTCCTGCTCTTCAACCACACACTTTCGTTAGGCCGCCTCCTGAAACGGGATGATGGAGACTAAAAGTTCTTTAATATTCTGTTTTTTGATGCCGTCGTCCTGTCAGAGCAAACGATTTCAGCTGTCGGCCATCTTGTCGAGGGCGGTGAGCGGCGCGAGGATCCGGCTCCTGTTGGTTTCCACGATGTGTCCATTCTGGATCATCTCGTCCAGGATGATGTGGACTCGGTCCAGGTTGAACATGATCTGATGGAGACTCGGAGTCAAAGAAACAAAACAAAAACAGACACAACAGACCGCTCTGAAGTTCAGAGATCAGACAGGAAGTTAAAGGATACGTCCAGCTCGCTCTGCGGAGACAAACAGACACAAACAGTCAGACGGCTGCTTCACGACGTCTCCTCTGAGTTTAGAAGATCAGACGCTCAGTGAACTCACCACCCGGCTGAAGTATTTGTCCAGAACCTCCACAAAGTTATGAACCAGCTCGTAGACAGACAGCTCGTTCTGCAGCAGACAAAGATCGAATCACACCGACTGTCAGAGACCCGGTCAGGAGGACAGGCTCACTAAAAACACCACGATCACAGAACTGTTCACTCTGAAGGTTTTTATACACAGTTTGAAGGGCTGCATGTTCAGAACACACAGCAGCACAGCGAGTTTCTCACCTCGCTGTCTGTGACTCCAACCACGATGTACAGAGCCGCATACTGACGGTAGATCAGCTTAAAGTCTTTGTACTCCACAAAGGAACACTGCAGAGACAGACAGGCAGTCAGACAGACAGGCAGACAGACAGACAGACAGGCAGGCAGACAGACAGACAG
>JBAJHX010000115.1:551194-562918 GCA_037176925.1 Amniataba percoides
GTGTGTGTGTGTGTGTGTGTGTGTGTGTGTGTGTGTGTGTGTGTGTGTGTGTGTGTGTGTGTGTGTGTGTGGCAGGTGAAAGAAAAGCGAGTGTGGGTGAAGACACTCGGGGTGGGGGGGTGTTTTTGAGGCTGGTTGCCAGGGGTTACAGAGGCGGTTGGGCCGTGTTGGAGGAGCACCAACAGAGAGAAAGACGTGATGAAGACAGAGAATGACTAAAAGGAAAAACAAAGAAAAGCTCTAATAAATCACGAGGACGGAGAGAAGATGAGGATCACAGTTTCTCCTCCAACATGGCCGACAGCGACTCACCTGCTGACAATCTGATTTTTGAGCTTGAAGGCAAAAAAGAGAAGAAACCCAACGAAAGCGGAACAAACTTTCATGGAAACCCATCAAAAATCTGTTGAGACGTTTCAGCGATCGACTGGCTGAAAGATTTGGTAGATTTCGAAGCTTCAAATCAATTTATATGATCAATTTTATGTATAACCACTCACAAAGCTGTTTATTACAGTTTAAAATGATAAACTGTGAGATAAAACTACACATCCACCAACAAACCGACATGCTGAGGATTTGATCTGATGAACTTCCTTCAGTCTGAACCAGGAAATATTCGTCCCCATTTCTTGTTATTTCACTTTATATTTATAATTGATTTGACTTTAACGAGTGCAGGTTTGACTCACATGTTGTTTGAGCACCAGGTTCTTCACTCCCTCCATCACAAACTGGGAGCCGGTATTCATCACTCTGGAAAACAGCCTGCAGAGGACAGAGGGGGGGGGGCAACGAGAGGGGAGATTAGGAGGGAGGAGGAGGAGGAGGAAGAAGAGGAGGAGGACAGGGTTAGGCTGGTAGTCTGAACAGAGGCCCTGTTAGAGTAACACTGATTACTGATACCATCAATACTGCTGTTTATATTTCACTTCTGCTAAAAACTCTCTACTTTATTTATCGTGTCCACTCGTGTTTTCCTGCTTCCTGCTGATTTTAAGAGGTAAAACAGGTAAAAAAAAGAGCCGTAAAAACATTTAAAAGCTTGTGTGTTCGTAGCTCACCCCATCGGTTTGACTCCACTGTTGCCGTAGTTGGCTGGAGTGGCGGCCATCTTGGTAAACGCCCTGAAAAAGACGACAGAAAGTCCGACTGAATTACACTCTGCTGATTTTTATGACTTTAATTTGATCGGACGACACGTCACTGCAAGCTGCTCTCTGTTGAACGAGTAAATCTGCAGAAGCTACAGAGACAGTCGCTTCAGAAAGACTCACTTCCACTGTTTGATGTAGTTGAGAGGTGAAAGGTCGCAGCCGGCGTCCAGCAGAGCCGTCTTATACTGCTCCAAGTCCGACTGCAACACACGGAGAAGTGACGTCACACAGAAAACCAGCAGACAGCGAACGTTTCTTTCATGAAGATCATCATCTTATTTAAAGTTCAGACAACAAAACTCACTTTTGTTTGTCGCCAAAGACGTTACGAAGGAGCAGTCAGGATTTATGGTTCCCATGTTTAAAATTTGTTATTAGTAAAGTGTTGTTAACTTTACATTTCAATTTAATCACCACCGTTTCTGAACGTGTTGCAGCTGACGAAGAGAGAAGATGAAGATGCTGTTTGAAACCAACAACAACATGGCTGCCACACAGGAAGTCATCATTTTTACTGTTTATTGTTTTTTTTTCTTTGTGTTTATTGTGTGTGTGTGTGTGTGTGTGTGTGGTTTACAGGGTTAGGGTGACAAAGATGAAGAGAGATGAAAGAAGCAGCGATGATCAGAGATGAGGAAGATGAAGAGTTAATCCCGAGATGATCCGAGGGAGACTAAAAATCTTCTTGTAAATCTTCAAGCACACAAAGAGTGAAAGTCTCTCCGTCCACACTGACGGCAGCAGATCGCCTGAGTTTTTACTGGCGAGCTCTGCTGATGAATCGCCGTGGCTGCGTGAGATTTTGGTGCTTTCAGGTGTTGGCCTGCTCTCTGAATGATCACTGAGATGGATGTTCAAAGTGTTTCTGCAGGTGGACGGGCCGACCTCCGGTGGCCTCGACTCGACAGGCTGACTGACGACTTCCGAACGTTTGGAGGGAAAAGCGTCCTGCAGGGGCTCTCGACTGATTCGAGCGCTCGGTGCTTGGTGGAAAAAGTACAAACGCTGTCAAAATGTGTTAATTGAAGCAAAGACTGAAGTCTCTGCACAGTTTCTGTCGCTTCAGGATGAGCGAGGTTTTCTGCCAAACTAAAGGCGAACCAGCTGTTCCTCTCACACTAACCAGGTCTCTGTTCTCTGAGAGCGACTTGGCGCTCGGGTTCGGTCGTCTTTGTTCAACCACTGGCTCACAATGAAAGAAGAGGCCTCTCGTAAAGTGGCTCTGAATGAACCCGTAGCCATCGATCAGCGCTGTGTGGTTTTGGAGACGCAGCTGACTCGAATCCTTGGCTGTGTTTCTGCTCGGTGCGTTTGCCAGCCCGCGGCGGGTGAGCTCACCGCCCGTGTGCTGTTTTAGTTTAAGTGTCGTGAAGAAGCCCGCACGTCTGTCAGCGGAGACCTCGAGCTACTTTTGTGTTTGGTTGAATTTGTACAACAACACAAATGTCAAGTTAGTCCAAAGCCAGACGAGCACGGCGTGAACAAACCGACTGAAGCTCGGCGTCCTCGTCTGACAGACAGTCTGAGAGTCACAGGGACTTAAAAACCAAACCAAGAGAATAAACCAGGGTCACGGTGCTGCTCCTGACCTTTGACCCTGGCGGTACTAAAGGCTGTTTGTTTCGGAGGAAAGCTGCTCCGTCTCTTCCCTGCAGAGAAGAATAAGAAGCTTTGTGGTGTTGTGGTTTTAATTTCTGCCTCCTCACATCTTCTCCTCTCCTCCGTGTCCCCGTTTCTTTCTTGGAAGTGACTCAGAGGTCCCTCAGCAGTCACAGTTTCTTCTTCACTGTGAGGTTTTATTTTGACAGAGCTGAACCGCCGCGGGACAAGAAACTAAACCGCGACCTTCACGTCACCGCCTCACCGCCGGATCCTCTCTGCTCCCACACGACCTCTCACAGAAAACTCACGTACAAACTCACACAAATCTCTCTCTCAACGCCGTGTTCATCTCCTGAATCTGACTTTAAGACACCACTTTAAGCTGAAAGCATCAGACGAGTCAGCGTCAAAGTTCAAGAAAACTTCCAGTTCTCCAAAGAAACAAAGCGAACAAATAACTAAACGCGTGATTTGATCAGCAGGAAACAAAACTTTACATCCGAGCTGAAGCTGTTTGTCCCGTCGATCGATCCGATGATGTCGATCGATCTGATGATGTCGATCGATCCGTCCATCTTTCATTTCGACTGATCAGAATTAAATTCTCTCCTTCAGCTGCAGCAGAGAGGATGAAATGTTGTTAACTTCTTCACATTTAAAGAGGAGTTTCAGTGTGTTTCAGCTCTCCTGCAGCCTCGACTCTTGTACACAGATGTGAAAGTTAAAGAACTGGAGCAGTATGATATATTTATATATAATTATATGTGATATTATATAAATCATCATTGTACGAGGCATCAAGATTCGCTTTGCTGGAGCTGAAAGGCCAAAAGAAGAAAAACAGACCCACATTTTGTCTGTGCTGAATAAAGTGAAAACCCTCTGAGACTGAGGTGAACTCCTGCTTGTGTGTCGGGCTGAGAGGTCGCCTCCTCCAGAGGATCCGGCTCCACTTTAAGAGAACAATTGAGACGTTCGAGCCAAGTGACGACGGTTTTGGTTGAAGCGGCGCTGCGGCGGTTTGGTGAGTCACGCCGGCCGCCGTCAAACCTGATGACAGATCCAACAAGGATCCTCTGAAAAGGGCCCGTCCACATCCATCACCAGCGGTTTGGAAACGCTCAGGCAAGTCTGAGCAGATCGACAGTGGCATGAAAACGAAAACAGGTCTGTCAACATGGAAAATATTTTGGATGTTGACAAAAAGAAGCAAAAGAGCCAAGTTTCACTCATGGATATTATTAGATACACTTAACTTGTTGTCAAAGGACCTTTGTCAGCGCTGCTTGATGCCGATTAAAAAAAACAAACCTGCAGATCTTTTACTGAATATCTCGACCACAACGTCAAGTATGAAACTGGTCCCTCTTCAACACTTCAAGATGTTCAAGATTTGCTGGAAAAAGGTCGTGCTTGGGCTAAAATCTACACATGGTGGTGAAAAGTGCATCAGAAGGAGGTGAAAGCATCAAACAAACATTAAAAATACTCAGGACGCCTCTGATGAAAGATGAAACAGGACGTCATTCATTCATTTGGCTCGTTGAGTATTATCAGATTGTCTGAAGCGAACAAACATCATGAAGCCCTCTGAAGCTCTTTAACATCAGCATGTTAATGTTGAAGAGGACTTCAGAGGTTTTTAAGTGTGTTCAGTCCATAAATCAAAGTGGATCTTCATTCCTGCTCTGGTGAAGCGTTAAAAGTGCTGAAGCTTAAGTATCAAATCCTTTCACAATAAAACTCTCTCAGCTTCGACCTGCTTCTTTCCATTTAATGTGAGATGGGAATGAATATTTTCTGTGAGTTTCAGGAGTTTTAAAGAGAAGAAAAAGTATTTTGTTGATCATTTAAAGACACGGATCAGACAGATCAGTTCATCAGGATATTCAGTGTTTCTGTTTTTAATTAACGTCCTCAGAAGTTGTGTAGTTTGTCTTGTTTGAGTGACTCTGTGGTGAGTTAAATCGGTGCTGCTGTGTCGGTGTGTGTTTCTGTGGGTGTGTGTTTCTGTGGGTGTGTGTTCCTGTCGGTGTGTGTTCCTGTCGGTGTGTTCCTGTCGGTGTGTGTTTCTGTGGGTGTGTGTTCCTGTCGGTGTGTGTTTCTGTCGGTGTGTTCCTGTCGGTGTGTGTTTCTGTCGGTGTGTGTTCCTGTCGGTGTGTGTTTCTGTGGGTGTGTGTTTCTGTGGGTGTGTGTTTCTGTCGGTGTGTGTTCCTGTGGGTGTGTGTTTCTGTCGGTGTGTGTTACCTCTGAAGGAGCCTGCTGAGCTGTGATGTAGTAGATGAGGAAAAGTCTCATTTTGTCTTCTGGGGTCCCGGCTGATAAACACAAACATCATTTTTATCACAGTTCACTTACAGTACAATACAGCACATTTTCTGATGTCTGTTTAAAACCATCAAATATAAGTGTGTGTGTGTGTGTGTGTGTGAGTACCATCCGGGTCGCTGATGATGTCCAGCAGTGATTTGTCTAAAGTCGACTTGCTCATCAGTTTCTCTTCGTATTCAAAGTAAACATCCAGTTTACGGCTCTGAGGACACAAAAACAACAACAGCTTAGTGTTCGAACTGAACTGAGTATTTTCACCTGAGTATTATTAACTGGACTATGCTCCTGCCAGAGTACTTTATCTGTACTTATCTGTCCTTGTTTTTAGCAGTTTAGCTGGTTTGTCTTGTTTCTGTGTGACACTGAGAGCAAACTGCTCATTCGTGTGTAAAAATTTGGCAAAAAAAAAGCTGAAACTGATTCTGAAAACAATTCAAAACAAAAAACACAACAACACAATAATGAAAGAGAAAAAAAACTAATCAGTTCACTAAAAACTGCAAAGAGCTCCAACCTTCAGATGGACTCAAACATTAGAGCGAGAGCATCAAGGAAAATGTTTGTTTTTGGATAAGAGAATATTTGAAATTGACCAAATGAAAATTTCTCTGGTGACGGTTTGATGAGCGTCAGCGTGATGGAGCCGAGCCGACGGGATGAATTTGTTTGTTTACAGAAACTAAACAAAATGAAAGGAGACTTTTGAGCACATTAGTGGAAAAACTGAAACGTTGGAGTTGTCTCATTTGAGGAAAAAAGGCTCTGATTTAGTTTTTCGCTGGTTTTTGGTTTTTTGGTACCTTGATGTGGTCGAGGACGGCCGTGGCGACGTTGGTGTGCAGGTCGATCAGTCGTTTCTTCTCCAGCAGCTCGGGCAGAGAGCTGCAGCAAACACATGAACACACACATTAACTGATATTAACACAAAACTTTCTGAAGTCTCTCACATTTAATTTGTTGGAAAAGATGATAATGACACTTCTGAAAGGCTGTCACACCGAACAATCCTCCAACTGGCTGCTTCCCCCAAAAATAACACGCACGGCAACTCAGCTGTGCAGTTAAATTGAATTCTTGACTCGACATGTTGTTTTGGTTGACGGGGACGAGAATTTTTTTTAGCAGTTTCAGAGTTACAGATCAAAAAACAACAGTGTTTAATGGTGGAAATCCCAGAACCTGATCACAACTAAAAAGTCTTATCAGATGTTCTCCGGCTCTCGGCTCAGCTGTCGTCTGAAAATCAGTGAAATTATGTGATTACAGGCCAAAGACTCTCAGGTTAGTTGTTTTTTTTTCTAAACAAAACAGAAGCTGCAGTCAAAAGTAAAAAAACAGCAGCCGAATCGCTGTTAAATCACTACGACCTTTTTCCCTTTTTGGCGAGAGAGACGGTCCAGTCAGGAGGATTAGAGGATCTGACCGCAGATTCACTTTACGGGAACTGTTGTGGTTTGGTTGACGAGAAGAAGAGCTGTGAAAGTCCCTCTTTTATGAAACTGCTCGGGGATATATCTAAACCGGGGGAGGGCATTTGTGTGTCGAGTACACAAAGTTTCAGAGAAAAATTCAGGACACTGCAGCCAGACTGATATTAAATTAACGGCTCATTTTCCTTCATATCAGCGACTCCCTTTCATTTTATCTTCAAACTCTCTTCCTCTTTTTTATGTTTCTCACAGACTACTCTCTGTTTCTACGCCTCTGAAGTGCAGAGGGCCTCCCTCTGGATCAGACCAGTTTCTACAGAGTGAGAGTATCTGGTGTTAGTGTTGGTTTTGAGGTCCGTTCGGTACCTGACAGCCGAGGTGAGCTTGGCTGTGTTGTCTGACAACATGCTGATGGCTCCTTCATCCTCCCCCTCCAAACCCTGCAGACACACAGAACCACAGAGATGAACCAAACAATACTGAACTGTGATGAAGTGTCCAAATTAAATGTGTCCTGGTGCTCGGGCAGGTATCAGCTCCACTCCTCTTCATCATTGATCATTGATCAATCAGGCTGCACCCTGAAGATCTTCAACACGCTCTTGAAAATGGAGATATCACCTCATTAAATTGGGGTTCAGTTTCAGCATATTGGATATGACCTTTGTGAGCAGGACTGCAGAAACTGAACATCATGTTGAGGACAGAGACATGACCTGTGGGAGGGAAATGCTCTCGAGGGCTGAAGCACTTTGACGCGACCTCTCCCCTCTTTGAAAATGTGAGTTTGAACCTTGAATCTCCGACTTGGACTTGAAATTTGGCGGATTAACCACAAGACCGTTTGTTGTGTCTCACCATGATGCTCTTCAGGCGTTTGACCTCGTCCTCCTGGGCTCTGTAGGTGTCCAGCTCCTCTTGGACCGACTCCGCCACCTCCGGGAACGGACTGTAACACAAACAAGACCGTTAGCTCAACTTCTGACCAGCGAATGAGCCTCAAATTTTATATTTCTTCTTCAGTTTGGACAAAAGACTTCAACAACAAACCAATCGTGACACTGGAAACCTGAAAGGTCAGGCCCCAAACTCTCAGAGAGGCAGAGACACAGATGGGAGGACAAAGGATTTATCACGTACAATAAGGTATCATCTGTATATAAACTGATAATGTTATTATTTGCATTTAATGCCTGTAATCATCTTTTTGTCTTTTGAATGCAACCAGAAGTTCAATAAAAATGCAAAGACCAGTTTTTAAAATGACAGGGATCATTTTAAATCTCTGCATCTCTGTTGTTGAGTTTATATGGGTCTGAAATTTTGGACTGAAAGGAAAACTTAATGCGGGTTCATTCATTTTTATTGTCTGATCTGAAGTCTGGGAGAATAATTTAATCCAATGCAAAATGATGTGAGCCAAACAAACCCTGATCCCACACCAGTTTCCATCCTGTGAAAGGGGATTTAGTGGGAGTATGAAAGGTGTGTTTCTTTAAAAACTTGTGTTCAGTTTTTACCTTCATCGGGGTAAACGTGCATTCATTAAAAAAACTGTTATTTCCGTGGAAGACATTTCTATTAAAAGAAAGTCTGAAAATAAATGTTTCCATGGATGTGAAGTGACCGTTTTTCTGGGGAAAGTACGGACGTAAAATATTTGCTTTTGAACAAAGATTGCGGCACGTCAGGAGATTAAACTGGTCTAAAATAATCGCCACTGACAGGGGGTTGATAAAGACACAATATTTATAGCCAATAAATTAAAAGCTGTTTAAAATATTCTTCTTCTGACTGACCTGCCCTTGTGTTTCTGCCAGAACTTGTCGGCGGCAGTCAGGTCGTAGGTCTTCCTGTTCTTCTTCTTTGGTCTGGCGCCGGCAGGAGATGGCTCCGCCCCCGCCCCCTCCTCCATCACCACCCTGTTCAGCTGGAAGTCCTGAAGAAGAAACGCATATTAAAGATTTATTCCACCTATTATCAGGTGATCGCTGACGTTCCTCAGCAGTGGCTTCATGGCTTGTTTTGGCAGGTTGCGGCTCATCACGAACCTTCAGCTGACGCCATTTTCTGCATTATGAATTGTTTTTCCTCGGTTAAATGATCTAAATCAGCTCTTTAAGTTCCCTGAATGTCCTGTACCCAACGTGAAACCACCAAGAAAAACCACAGACGTCATCATCCACTTTAAGTTTACAGTCCAGTAAAAAAGAAAAGTGATTCTTGAGACACTTCATGAATATAAAATCTGATCCAAGACCAGCAGTCGAAGCCGAGAGCGCCGCGGTGCTAAAGACATCTGGGAGGAGGCCCAGAGCGAAGACAGCACATCACTACCGATTACGCCACAGCGGATCCTGACGGAGGCCGACGGAGAGCAGATCCTCGTCGCAGATGCAGAAACCAACAGCAGATCATAATATCTCCGTTGCCACGGTAACGAGGGGAGGACGAGAGAGGAGATTCAGCGTCGGGATCCCGTCTCCTGCTGGGTGGCAGGCGGCCGCGTTCAGACTCTGACATGTTTATAGGAAAGAGACGGAGCGTGCGCTGCCATCTGGACCGACGACGCCACAACAGAAACCAGATCAGACTCTGAATCTGGAAAACCAGCAGGGCACTTTTTAAAAAGCCGCGAGGCACATCTAAAAATGGAGAGACATTATTTCACCTGTTTCCAAAACAAACCCACTTGTTTCTTGACATTTCTCTGTTTTCAATCATCCCTAAAACACTTTAAACTCATATTCAGACTGATTTATTTGAAAAGTGTCAGCATCACTTTAAGAGTTGGCCCATAAAAACAAGAACAGAAGTATTAAAAATAATGCTGTGATCATTTCTAATTTATTGTTCAAACGTAAAATGTCCCGCTCAGTACATGTCGTTACCGTCCTCCTCATCCTCCCCCTTTTCTGAACTCTTCCTCAGTGACTCACAGTGAAACCTTTTCTCTCCTCAGGTCAGTTTCACGGTCACATTCTCCAGATAAAATTTCATTATTCGTCAGAAAAATGATTTAAGGTGATAAACGAGGATTATTATTTAGATCAAAGCTGGTGAGGAAAAAGATGTGTCAGCCAAACGGATGAAAGATAATCGGCTCAGGGAAAAGATGTGGATCTTTATAAAAAAGTTTTTGTTTGTGTTTTTAGTTTAGTAAAAGTTTATCAGACGTTTGTCTCTTAAATTTCTGCAGAAATCCAGAAAAGTCAGGCTGCAGGAGAGTTTCGCTCTTTGGAAGCAAAATGAGACTAAATGACTTCTTAAGAGCAATTTATGCTGGATTTGCCAAATTCTGGTCTGCTGGTGCCAGTAAGAGAGTGTGTGTGTGTGTGTGTGTGTGTGTGTGTGTGTGTGCTGATGACGTGTTACATAACACATCCATGTAACTCGACATTCCAGTGCTGTCAGTATTAACCTCAGCACCTCGACAGCTGACAGCTCTGTGGCTCTGCATGAATCAGTGTGTGTGTGTGTGTGTGTGTGTGTGTGTGTGTGTGTGTGTGTGTGTGTGAGTGACCGTGTTAACGAGAGGCTTTGCCCTCAGCTGTTTGATGTTCGATTTAGAGGTTGACGTCCTCAGAGAGGATCTGCACTGCTCATCTCATCTTTTCCTTCACTTTGTCTCGCTGGTTTAAAAAGATCCGGCTGAAGATTTCCAGCTTTTTTCTTCCTGCTCAGACTCAAAGAACGAATCACAGCCTGATCTCTCCTCTTCCCCTGAGACATTAAACTATCAAAAACTCATTATTGTTCTTCCTTTATAACCATGAACACAATGTACTTTACTTTCACACACACACACACACACACACAGTCTGCTGGCACAAACTCTCACTAAAGCACCAAATGTTCATCCACCGCTGAAAATAGTCCCCAACAAATGAACTTCGTCCTCCAGTTTGTTTGTTTGAGCAGCTGTTTTTACTCACTTCTGAAATATGAAACTAAATGTTTGTGTTTTTAAAGATTCACAGCAGGAACCACTGAAAGCTGAGAGGCACAGACAGGAAGTGATGAGAAGTACTGAGAGAAGAGTTTTTGTTTTCTGTTGCATTAATACAGAAGTTGCGTGTGTTCACCAGGACGTCGTGGATCAGCGCCTGATAGGTCCAGGTGTGGTGGAGGGGCGTGGCCATGTCCACGTTACGGTCTGCCAGCACGAACAGAGGCCTCTGGAAACTGCGGCGGAGGAAAGAGCAGTTACACACAGAAACCACACGTGGTGACGCAGCACGGCATTGTGGGAATTGGAGTTTCACACGTGACATTCGGCCTGTTGCTTACCTGAACTGTCCGGCGCCCATGTTGTCTCCGGTGAACAGACTGTTCCTCGCATCCCGCAGGTTCTCCCGGAGCTTCTTATCCAACTTCTACAACACACACACACACACACACACACACACACACTTCAGTAATTATCAACTGATCCCTGTAGCTTTTTAATTTAATTCTGTAAATTTAAAAAAAATGAAAAAGTCAAATCAGATGAGGTGAGATGAAACAGACTCTGATTGGCTGAACTCACCACGGCGACCATCTCTGCTGCGTTTCCACGGGGACAGCGAATGATGGGCACCGCGCCTGATAAACAACAACACGCTTTAATAAAGGCTCATCCTCCCGAACACACCGAGATATTAAAGACAAATAAATAACCTCAAATTAAAAATGAAACTCTCAAAAACAAACTCCACAACTTCAGATAAGATTTTAAATCAGGAGTCTGAAAAACTCTGGACGGTAAATTTGAGTGAACGCTTCCCTCTGATGGACGAACTCAGAACCACAGCGAGAAGCAACAAACTGCTGCAAACAACTCAACACGTTTAAAGTCCTGAAATCCAGGTGGGTCAAAAACACACCTGAGAATCACGAGATGAGTGAAATCCTTTGTTTTTGTTCTCGTGTGAATCTTTTTTAAATAAGGTCAAACTCACCCAAAGTGACAAAGAAACAGAAGAGACTGTCCACGATGGTGTCCATGATGGCCTCCATGTCTGTGTCCTGGATGTCTGCTCTGTTGATGGCTGCAGGGAGACAGGTGAGACACACAGGTGAGACACACAGGAGAGACACACAGGTGAGACACACAGGAGAGACACACAGGTGAGACACACAGGAGAGACACACAGGTGAGACACACACACAGGTGAGACACACAGGAGAGACACACAGGTGAGACACACAGGTGAGACACA
>JBAJHX010000115.1:604163-614438 GCA_037176925.1 Amniataba percoides
ACCTCTCATCTTTGGAGACGATAAAACCAGATCGTCTGCTCCAATGAAGAAACTGCAGCAAAGCAAACTCCACATTTGTCTTTATCATTTTCTAATGATAACAAAATAAATTATCTAATTAACAAGATAAGTTATCTTATCACCAGAAAACGAGCTTCGTTATCTCAAAATAACATTAACTCGTGGTCTTGAGATAACAGCATAAACAGTTGTTTTTTAAGCCTCCACACATCAGACCTGTATTTTGTGAACAAATAAAAATTAGTCTGAAAATAAGATTTAAAAGCAGAAGCAGTGTCAGAGAGCAGCAAACAGGACATTAAGGAGTTAAAAGCTCTCAGATGTAATCTGGGAATATATCAGGCAGATTAACTCCTGAGCTGGTGGAGGTTTTAGCGTTTTTATATGATCGAGTGTTTGTTTGGGTTTTGTGTCTGCAGAGGTGACGTCAGAGTTATTCCTCCTTTTATCAGCCGCTCTCCCGTCTGATAAGCAGCTATTAACTGCAGTCCATCAGCCGCTAACACACAAACACACATTAATAATCAGCTGATAAGTGAGGCAGGCCGTCCTGGTTTAACGGGTTCCAGTCTGCTCGTGGTTCTGGCTTTGCTTTGGTGTGTTTTCTCTGATAACTGGATGCCAGCTGTTGGCTGAACGCGACTGCTGCTCTTCATTCTCTGAATTCTTCAGGGATTGCAGGATGGCAGCAGGGAGGAAAAATGCAGCTCTCACTGCGTCACTGTTTCCATCCACACGCTTATCCTGCCTTTTACTGTGAGGTCATGTCCTCTGTGATTTCTCAAAACATACATACACAAACATGCAATCTTCTGCAATTTATTATAACATGAACATCTTTTAGACAAACCACTGTTTGGCCCCAAAAATAAAAAAAACAAAGACCAATATGTGATTTAAAGAGAAAGTTGTGTAATTTTTATGTCACTTACAAAATTGGCAGCATACAGACCATAATAAGTGAAATGGTTTTACAGGAAATCCTATTAAAGGGGAAAAAATAAACTAAAATACTGAGAAAACTGTACAAAGTTTGGTTGGTGGCTGGTTGAGATTTAATCCCAGCTGCCAATCCTGTCAGGCCCACTTTTATAGCATCAATCGTGGCTTCACATTTACAGCCACAAATCCTGCAGCACATCGCTTTTCACTTTCTACAGCTAATCAGACCCAAGTTTCCACCAAAACCTCCATCCATTAAAGATTTCCTGCTAATAAACAAACACAATGGAAACATGGAAGTGATTTAAAAACTCCACTTGAGTATTTCAATTTTCTGCTACTTCCTCCTACTTCACCAGACCTCATATTGAATATTGAACTTTTCTGCATTAATCAGATTAATTACTGTAAAAATTAAGATTTTTACTTGTAAAACACATGGAGTTTATAAAATCTGATGTTTTGTTAGAAACTCTCATCCGTTTCTAAGTACAGCTGAAACTGTCAGTTCATAAATAAATTAGTGGTTTGATAGAAAATGAATCGGAAAGGAAAGTGAGTGCTGTTGGAAGCCAAATGCATGAAGGTCTGTTGGTTTGTTCAGGCTTGAATTAGATGACTGAGGCCCCTGAAGTAAACACTCTGCTGTGGCAGGAAGAGATGATGGATGTTTGAGAGGTTCAGAGAAAGAAGCTGTATCTCCTGCAGGATCTAATGTTAGAACAAACACTTGTGAGTTTAGAGTCTGACCCGACGCTCCTCCACTTGACTCGCCTTGTGAGCTGACCCGCAGATAACCAGGATGTCCTGAAGCCGAGTAGCCACGACGTTATGTAACACGCTTCAGTGGCAGAAGCACTCGAATCTCACGATGATTTAAGGGAAATTTAACTTTTAACAATGAACTTCCTGCCTGTCACAGAGCTGTAGACACATGACTAAAGATGTTTTGTAGAGTAAAAACTAAGCTGTTGTTGTTCTCTTCCTGCAGGAGAACGTGGAGCTGACTGACGTTTACACGGAGCTGAAGACCGGCGTCGTTCTGATTCGCCTCCTCGAGCTCATCTCCAAAAACGAGCTGCCAACGCCCAGCCGCCGCAAACTGAGAGTCCACTGCCTGGAGAACAACAGCATCGCCATCAGCTTCCTCAAAACCAAGGTAATCAGCTGCCCGAGGTACAGCATGTCCCCTCGAATCAACAGCAACAAGTGAAAAGCACCTCAGCATGAAACACATATGTACATAATATATATTTCAGCTTGTTTTCAAATGATGTTCTGCAGACACTTAAAATCTGCATGAAGATGAAATTCATTTTACTGCAGCATCTTCACCACCTGCTGCTTTTTGATTATCAGCTTATACAGATTCATACCTGCAGACTTTGTTTGTTATAAAATGGAGCACAGAGGCGATGGCCCACAATTTCTTCAGGCTGGAAGCAGCTGCAGGTTAATAAAGCCTCACTTTTCATTTTAATTTCATTCAGTGTTCGGTGTAAACTTAATCTTTTACAGTTAGTCAACAAGAAATAAACACTTTCCTGTTTTGTTCGAACAGAAACAAATATATTCACCTTCAGATGTAATTCAGAGTTGTTTATTCTCTGGACTGACTGAGTTTACTTTATTTTGATATCATTTTAAGTGAGAACTGCAGTCGCAAACCTGCTGAGAATGAGCTGCTGAAATTGTTGGGTCTTTCATAAATTACGTCTGTATTTACTACGTTGTGTTTGGCTCCATCTTGTGTTGAAATTTACACATTACGGCTAGTATTGTAACTCAAGATGGGAAAAACTAAATGTAATATAATATAATCTGTTTACTGAGGAAAAAATATGCTTTAATGCTCAAAAGAATAAAAATACACATGTTCCAATTATGTTGAATTTTTAAAAAACACATGGATAAGTAATTTGTACTCAAACCAGTCACTGTCTGTCAGATTCGGGTGGATCTGATTGGTCCGGAGAACGTGGTGGACGGCGACCGCACGCTGATCTTGGGTCTGCTGTGGATCATCATCCTCCGGTTCCAGATCGGACCCATCAACCTGGACGAGGTAGAGAATCGAACCCACCACCTGAAACTGCCGGAGACATTTTTGTTTTTAAAACTTATTCTTTCTGTTCATTCTTTCCACATTTTCTTGTCCTTAATTTCTTTCTCTTCCTCTTTCTTCCTCCTTTCCTTTAATTTTATCCCCTTTCATTGTCTCCTTTCTTTGATTTGTCCTCCTTTTCTTGACTTATCTTCAACTCCTCTTTGTCTTCTTTCTTACTCTCCTCTCTTGTTTCCTTCTCCCCACCTGTCATCTTTCTCCTATCTGTATCTTGTTGTCCTCCTCCCTGTTCTCCTCCTCCTTCAGGCGGCGGGTGGAGGCAGCGTTGCTCATCGATCGGCGAAGGAGGCTCTGCTGATCTGGTGTCAGATGAAAACGTCGGGTTACGACGGCGTCAACGTGCAGGACTTTTCATCCAGCTGGAGGAGCGGACTCGCCTTCAACGCCCTCATCCACGCACACCGGTAACACACACACACACACCGGTAACACACAGACACACTTTTTTCCTACTCTCCATCATGTCCCTCTTTTTCCCTCCATCCAAGGCCCGACCTTTTTGACTATCGCCGTTTCCATGGCGACGACCCCTGCCGTAACCTGGAGCACGCCTTCTCGCTGGCGGAGCGCGAGTTCGGCATCATGCAGCTGCTGGAGGTGGACGACATGGTGGTCGCTCACCCGGACGAGAAGTCCATCATGACCTACGTGTCCCTGTACTACCACTACTTCTCCAAGATGAAGCAGGGACAGACCATCCAGAAGAGACTCGCCAAGGTCTGAACCAGAACCGGGGGGGGCAACACTAACACACTTATCACTTTTACAGGAGCCAGATTATAATACAGGCCTCACAGATTATAATACAGGCCTCACAGATTATAATACAGGCCTCACAGATTGTAGACTAAGAGACAATGCAAATAAAAACACAGTGGTACTTTATTTAGTCTTACTTCATTTCAGAGGTGAATAATAAACTTTTACTCCACTGCATTTATCTGAAAGCTGAAGCTACTAGTGACTTTAAAGATATTGATAAGTGCAGCTTTAAGTTGATGAAATTTATGCAACAGACTTTTGAGAGTTTATTTTGAAAGTTTTTGTCTGATTTGTAAGAACTCATCACATGTCCCACTGAAGTGGCAGAATGAGCATCTCCAGCTTTCATAATATTTCTGAAAACACAATTTTCTAGTTTAGCTGGTGACCCCGAATCAAAGTTGAGAAGAATCATTAAAAATCTTTTGCAATGAAATTTATTTGACAGATAAAATGGATGCAAGTTGTAAAATGTATTTTTGTTAAATTCATGTTAATATTAGTTTTAATTGATCACTTACTGTGACAACAAAGTTCAGAAATGGAAATGGGAGCTTAACTGTTCATTCACTCTGTCATTAATAGTCAGTTTATCTTCTGAGGTGAAATTCATTCAGACACAATCGGCACTTTTCTGCCGCCTGCAGGTTGCTTTGGGAACTGCAGCCTGATCAGCACAGATGGTTTATCTTCACACTGTTGAAGTGTTTGCTGACTTTAATCTGTCTTGTTGACTCAGTGTCACTTGGTGACTTTCTCTAATCCAGCAGGATCCATGAGCTGCCTGTTAGTCATTGAGGATTACTGCTGGATTAGATTCAGGACTGACAGGAAATCACCTGCTCACAGAGCTACAACACGAACAGGAAAATGAAATCAGACACTTAAAGAAAACGCAAAGATAAAAAACAAAACCCTCAAACAATAAAACTGATAATATCACAGATGAGATGTGTTGGAAATAAAAGATGTTATAGCATGAATAAAATCCAAAGATCAGGAGGATTATTGTTTCATGTTTAGCTGCTCAGGTGAAGCTTTTTGATTGTTAACTGTGGGCGGGGCTGCAGACGCTAAGCCAATCAGAGCAGACACACACAGGAAGTGCGTGTGTGTGAAGTCATTCAGAGAGAAACTCTGAGAGACTCTGCACACCTTTACCTGCAGAGAAATGGAGAGGAGATAAGGTTGAAGGGTCTGACCTGAGCTCAGTCTGAACTAAACTACAGAGGATTTCAGGAGCATTTGATGTTTTTGTTTGTCAGTGAACTCTGTCGGGTCGGTGAGCAGACATATTTGTTGTGTTGTTGTTTCTTTGCTGATTTGAGAGAATCGTAAGTCCAGTGTGTGTAAAAAAAGATGAAACCTTTAATGGGTTTGCTTCCTCAGTTCTTTGTCTTAAAAATAAACTTCTCAAACCCTCTGAAATAACGTGAAGTTCCTCAAGAATCGATCTTGAGGTCACTGTGTTTTAATCTCGATGTGTTGCTGAACTGTTGGATTTACTTGATTTTTATGTGAAGTGAAGCAATTTAAAGATGTCACCTTGATCTTCAGGAAACAGTTTTCACTGTTTGTTGACATTTTATGGATCATATAATTCACTAAGAATAACTGTCAGATTATCTAATAATTGAAATCTTTAGCCTCATTTTTGGTGTAAAAAGTCAAAGCGTCAGTCAAGATTTCATCATAATGTAAATCTGTGAATTCTGTGAGGAAAAGCGTTACTAGTGTTGTTTTCTGTGCAGTACTGAGCCAGCAGAATAAAGTTTGTCTCCTAAATGTTGTTCTCAGATAGTCGGGCTGCTGATGGAGCTGGATAACATGAAGGTCCAGTATGAAAAACTCGTCTCGGATCTGCTTCACTGGATCAAAACCAAGGTGACAAAAATAACTCTGCGTTTATTTGTGGTTGTGAAGAAACCATGAAAGTTTGTCAGGACTTTTTTCACTGATGGACTAAAGTTTCCCTCAAGATGACCAAATGTTGTCTCATCTCGTCTGCCTGATTGAAGGTTTTGGAGCTGAACGACAGACGATTCCCAAACTCTGTGAAGGAGATGCAGAAACTGATGATGGCGTTTAAAACTTACAGAACGGTGGAGAAACCTCCCAAATATCAGGTGAGACGACCTCAGAGGAATCAAGAATCTTCTTCACCTGCTTAGCCTTCAATCTGATTTATTTCTCTGCATAAAATTTCACTTTCTCCTGATTGGGTCTCTTGTTTACACAGTACACAGCTCTGAAACTGGTTTAAAAAAATGATTTTACTCTCTGTGGAGCTGATTTCTCTGTCATGATTTAATACAGCACACAAAGCCAAACAAGTCGAACAATATAAATGTAATAATTCAAAATTAAGAAATATGCACCTAATAATCAGACTGACTTACTGACAGACTTTAATTCACACACATTTATGTTAAAAACATTACTCAGTAAATAGGTAAACATACAAATACAAAAATGAGCCCATGATGTCAAATGTTTGTTTTACCATGAGATTAGATGAGTGAGTAGATGAGTGATTACAGCCGTGTCAGTCTTTTGCTGTGGGTAAATACTGAGTGTTGTTTTGTATAAATATATAATCTGTGTTTTGTCTGTCTGTTTTTAGGAGCGTGGGGCGATTGAAGCTCATCTGTTCAGTCTGAAAACTCAGCTGGCAGCCAACAACCAAAGAGCGTACAATCCTCCAGAGGGTATTTAACACACACACACACACACACACACAGTACATAAACACATCGACATGTTTATCATTCAGCTGTCATGTGTGTTGTGTGATATTCCTGCTACAAACACATGGAAATGCTTTTGGACTAATCTGATAGAAACAATAGAAAACAAGCTTGTGATGTGAAGATGTCATGTGCATCTATGATACCACGTTTTCTCCATTTTCTAACGTTGTGTTTGTGTGTGAAGGTAAAACTCTGAGTGACATTGAGAAGAGTTGGGTTTTGTTGGAGAGAGCTGAACATGAGCGAGAGCGAGCCCTGCAGGAAGCGCTGCTTCGCCTGGAGAGTCTGGAGCAGCTCGCCCAGAAGTTTGAGAGGAAGGTAAAAACATCCGAGCAGAAACAAACACGCCAAACCCCGTAAAGGCTTTTTTTTTCTCTTAGGTCAGTGTCTGTACATTTGTAAGTGTGCTTTATTTGAAATGAAGCTAATTTTGCAGCATCTGATCGTCAACATCAGTCAAAGCAATAAGAATAGTGGACTGACTTGTGGAAAAAAAAGTACACTGAGGGTGGTGCTGTTGGTTCACTGAACATCTGATGTGAAGTGCGCATGTAAACACAGGATCCAGAAAGCTGCAAATATTTATCACTGTCAGGTTGGATGGATGGGTGATTTTTTTTTTTTTGGTTTGTTTTTTTATACATACAACACAACACTTAAGTATATAATTACATTTTTATATTTGCAATTAGTTGATCAAGTAAAGTAAATTATGCCGACATCATTATAAAGCAATGTTAGAAAAGTAGATTGTTGCTCAACTTTTTGTATCAGTCTTAAAGTTTGTCGTCTCCAGGACATTAACGAATGACTCTTGTAGAAATTTAGTCCAAACAGCATTCAAATTCATGAAACCATTTTATATTAAGGAAGTTTTAACCAGATAAAAGAAAAATACAGTTTTAAAGTCGAGCTTTAACTTGCTGTTCTAGTTCTGCACAGGTTATGTAACTTTGTGGATGGTTATAATGACAGCGAATGTAATTCAGAGTAAGCTGGTTGTTAAACTTGTGGTTTATCAACCTACATGCTGCTTTTTAACCTCTGAAGGAAACACATAAGCAAGACTGTCAAATTCAAGCTACAGTGATGTTTTTTTTTGTGGTTTCTCAGGCAGCGCTGAGGGAGGGGTACCTGGAGGACACGCTGCGTCTGATCCGGAGGCAGGACATCCGCGGTCTCTCCACCCTGGAGGAGGCTCAGGCCGCCGGCCGGCGCCTGGAGGCTCTGGCCACCGACGCTCTGGCCAGAGAGCCGCGCTTCGCCGCCCTGAGAGACATGGCCAAAAGCATCGAGAGGGGAAACTACCACAGCAAGGAGCAGATAATCAGGAGGTGAGAGAGAGACACCACCTCCTGTTACCTCCATCAGCCGGAGGAGTGAAAATATGAGAGTAAATGATGTAAAACAGAACCAAAACTTCAACTCGGCCTAACTAGGATGCAGCTGTAAAAGGTTGAAGTTTAAGATGAGTCAGCTGGTGTCAGACCTTCACATTTACAGGTTGATGATTTAAATAAACATCTACTTTGTTTGTGTGATAAAGTAGATCTGAAAATGAAACATCTCAGGAAGTGTGTGTGTATATATTTTATTGTGTTTGTAAGAGAGGAGAGCATCAGTCGTCGATGGAAAGACGTACTGCAGCAGCTCCAAGAGCAGAGGGGGCTGCTGGGAAATGTAGTTGAAAATCTCAGCGTTCTCCGAGACATAGAGCTCGTCTCTCAGGATCTGAAAGAACTACAGGTGAGTTTCCCCTGAAACTGAGATCACTTTCGGTTATTAAGGAGGAATTTGAGCATTAAAATGAAGCTGTCAGGAAAAACAGGATTTCTTTCTGTGTGGAAAATATATTAACACTCTAAACAACATTTTGAGGCCTTCAGGCTCCAAAAATGGAAAGAAGTGATTGTGATTACATGAAATCTGAAAAATGAACAGTTGTTTGATAATATAAATTACATTCCAGGTTAGGGTTTTATAGCTTTTCAGGCTTTAAAGTTGGAGATGACTGTTTTGAGGTGGTCTCATGTTTAACTATGGATCATGTTCACTGTTCTGATTGTACAACTGTATTAAAATATCTTTTTATATTTGCAAAAAATGTCAGGTCTGAGCTAAGCTGCTGTATGTGGTTTAAAGTTTCTCCCCCCCCTCTTGTCTGCAGGCCCAGGCCGGCTCCTCTGAACTGGGCAAACAGCTGGCCGAGGTGGAGTCTCTCCTCCAGAAGCAGGACCTGCTGGACGCTCAGATCTCAGCTCACGGTGAAACCATCAGCGCCATCAGGAGCACGGCGCTGAAGGTACCACACTGATTATCCTGTCATCATCATCAGACATCATACTTTTTAATTTTATTTGACAGCTACTGTTGCTGGTTGCTTGTTACATATTCAGATCAATACAAAATCTAACTAATAATAAACTAACAGTCAATGAATAAATTTATGATTATACCATATGAGAGTGACATTCGCATATTGTTAACCAATAATAATCCAATAATGTGATATTGATTATTCTAAATGGTTCATTCTACATAATCAGTACTTTTTAGTACTTTAGTCCATATTGATGCGAGTACTTTTACTTGACTAAAACATTGAATTTGGGACTTTTACTTTCTTTCTACACTGGTATTTTTCTGTAAAAACATCTGAATATTTCTTGCATCACTGCTGTCACTTGAAGTTTTGTTCCTCTTTGTGTTCCTCTCAGGTAAAAGTGAGGGATGGTCAGCAGATTCAGAGCAGAGTGAGAGCTCTCGACACTCAGTACAGATCTCTGGTGTCCCTCAGCAGCAGCAGGTTTCCTTCAGTTTTCACTCTTACAGCTGATCTGATTATCTTTTACCAAACAGCTGATATAAATATACAGTATCACTACTTCAGATGTCTCTATTCATCCCCCTTACGTCCTCCTCTCTGCTCCTGCCAGGAGGCGACAGTTGGAGGCTCAGTTCAGGCTGTTTGAGTTCTTCTTTGACTGTGAGGAGCTGGAGGCCTGGCTGTACGAGCGCTGGTTGAGGCTGCAGACTGCTGGACTCGGACGAGACCTGAACCACATCCAGCTGGCTCAACACAAACACAAGGTGGACAAGTAATTCCCTTTGAATAAAGATGTTAGAAATGGTTGTCTTTTTGAGCTTAATTGTGCTGCACATTTCTTAGACAAAGGTAGTTTTTGCTAAACTGGTCTTTATTTTAAACAACTAAAAGAAACACTTTGCTGCTGTTCTTTCCTGAAATATTCAGTCACACTAATTTAAAAGTGGCTGCATCATGTAGTAGAAATAACAATAAATATGATCAGTTTTAATCAATGAATCCTCATCACTCTGTCAGGTTCTGGAGGCAGAGCTTCAGGCTCAGGAGTCTTTGTATCGGGGGCTTCTGGGTCGAGGTCAGGATCTGCTGTCCAAACAGAGTCCAGTCAACCAGCGAGCCGTCCAGAAGTGGCTCCGCACGCTGAAGAAGCAGTGGAGTCACCTGACGGACGAGATGACGGGGCGGCGCGACAGACTGCAGGCTGCCGCCACCATCAAACAGGTAAACATACAAACGTTGTCCCAAGCCACAGTACAGAATATCAGTAAGGATTGTTTAAGATAAAAGATACCAAAAATAAGCAGATCTTTGTTTGACTCACTGAAGATTTGTTCTATTTGTCTTCAGTA
>JBAJHX010000115.1:626394-637845 GCA_037176925.1 Amniataba percoides
TGTGTGTGTGTGTGTGTGTGTGTGTGTGTGTGTGTGTGTGTGTGTGTGTGTGTGTGTGTGTGTGTGTGTTTCCACAGAAGACCTCTAGATGGCCTCCTATCAACACGAGCGGGGCTGTTTGTAAGGAAAACGTCCACTTCAGGAGGAAGGAGAACACGTTCAGACTGATGTGAGTGAGAACGGCGTCATCCTGCTCACAACTTTAATGTTTTAGTCTCATAAACACAGAAGATTTCTCCTTTTACATCCTGGTTTTAATGTTGTTTTAAACAGTGTGACGTGTTAATGCTGAGAGAAATATTCAGACTAACAGAAAGATATAACAAATAAAGTCCACTGCATCATTTTAGATATTTCATATATTATATAATATATATATTATTATTTTCAGTCAGTTTTGTAGGTTTGAGCAAAGCTGAAATAAAATGTGTCTCATGATTCTGTAAATGAATGTAGACGTTCACCCTGTTACTAATATCAGTTATATTAATATATATTTACATAACTTATGACAGGAAGGATTTTTCTGTTACTGACTGTTGTTTTGTGTGCGTTATGTTGTGTATATTGTGTGTGTGTGTGTGTGTGTGTGTGTGTGTGTGTGTGTGTGTGTGTGTGTGTGTGTCAGACTGGAGGACGGCAGTCAGTACGTGTTCGCAGCGTCCAGCAGAGAAATGCAGCTCTTCTGGATGAAGAAACTCCAAAACTCCCCTGGATCTGCGAGCAGCGACTCCGACGACTCGGGGTGAGACGCTCACTGTAATTTATACTTTAAATTATATTTTATACTTTTTATTCTCCTGCTGTCAGTAAAGTGTTTCTGTCCTCTCTGATGTTTCTGCTTTAATGTGACGCTGCATTTTACTGCTTCATGTTTGGGTTCAGCTTCATTTGAATGAGTTTATTGGCTGGTTTCACCTGCAGCAAAGCATCATGGTCTATAAGAGCATCACGTTTGTCCTGTGAGAAGAAACTCGTATGTGCAAAGAGTCAGAAAAACAGTTTTCAGCTTTGTGACGATGCAGCTGATCTGAGGAGGCTTTAAACAGTTTATTTATCTGAAGAAGGAGAATTTTCTCAACACATAAAGGAAGATTCATCCTTCAGTTTCTCAAACACTCGACATCAGCACATCTGGAGATACCAGGTTTCCACTGGACAGGAAGGACCAACAACAACATCTGGAAAGAAACTAAAACTGTCAGACGGATGGAGAGCAGGAAAATACATTTACCTGTGACGGAGGAGAAACTGCACATAAAGTGAATGAAGAGCATTTTTTAAAAGCTTAAATTTTTCATTCAGGCTTTAAACTTGACGCTCTGAAGACAAAACACAAACAGCTCAACAGTAAATTAAATACTGAAATGATGAAATCATTTACATCATAAAACATCTGATCAAAATAAGTACTGAAAGGTGTTTTAACATCTCAAGAAGGGTTTTGGTCAAATAAAAGTAGAAGTTTCTGGTTTAATTTACCTTTAATGCTTCAGTGTTTGGTCTGTCTGGTTTCTGTTCACCTGTTTTGATGGAGTTTCAGACCGAAGTGGTTTCAGGTAATTTGACTTTGACTTTCACATCTACCTGTTCACGCTGCGCTCTGCGGGGGCAGCCGGCCACCTCTCAGGTGGGTGACAGGCCAAAGAAATGAAACTCCCCATCGGCAGGGTTTTTCTTTAATGAGATACTTTGACAAGGTGAATTACCTTCAGCGGGCACACAGAGCCGGAAACGCACACAGTGACACAGGACGCCGCCTCGGGTCCTTTCAGCCGTCTGCTGCACGTCCGATTGGGTCAGAAGCGCGGAGACGAAATAAACTGCAGAGGCAACATGACTAATGCAGGCAGGAAATACTCGGATACAGGCCGACTCCTGCAGGAGAGGTGTTTCTTCAACAGAAATAGAAATGGAAAAAAAAAGAGGTTTACCCGAGGTGGGGTTGTTTGGTTTTCGCTCCGGCACAGCTCAACTCTTTGGACTTTTTACAAGTCTCGACATTTAAATCAGAAAACTCTGGAGCTGTTCCAATGTGGAGTTTCTCTGTTTATGTCATGCTAACAGTTTCCACCCGTTTCCAGTGTTTGTGCTAAGCTAAGCTAAACGCATCCAGCTTTTAATCTGACTACAGCAGCAAGATTTCTTTAAATGCCCCCCTGATACGTCAGCTCACTAACAGTCTGTTTTCAGAAGGGGGGGGTCACCTGGTTCAGGTTTGAAGTTAACGTTGACTCGTTGTCGTTCAGGAGAGCGTCGTCAGTCAACCTCAGTCTGGAGAAGCTGGCCGAGGCTCCGGATGATTCGCCGTCCACCAAAGCGGCTGACAGGAGGACTGAAGGCCTCGACAGACAGACGTCCACAGAGGGACAGCCTCCCCCCAAACCCCCCCACACCTACTACAACAAGCACCGGTACCCAGAGGACGGGGAGGTCCGCAGCACAGGTGAGACGGCACGCCGAACGTGAGCGATGCCGAATCAGCCCGGATGTTTTCTCTGATTGTGGTTTGTCACCCTGCAGCTGCTCGTCTCGATCAGCCCTCCTCAGCGCCGCCGCCTCCTGCGTCCGACACCCAGGACCCCCCCACCGCGACCCCCCACACACCAGACGACAGCAAAGACAAGCCGAAGAAGAGCGTCTTCAGGAAGTTTTTCACCAAGAAGTAGATCTTTGTTGACTTCCTTTATTCTGGGAAGCCAAATGGTGTTTTTTTTACATCTTCACCGTTTGGGACAAATATTTGAATAATTGTGAATAAAAAAGTAATCAAGGTTACCAACTCAAAATAGGGAAACACTGCTGGAGTCATAAAAACTTCAAAGTACGATGACTTTAGATTTATTTGCGCTCGTCCTAAAAATTAGCTTTAATAAACAAAAAGTCTTAAGTTCCTCCTGATAGTTTTTTCCTGAGAGGCTGAGAGATGATGAACGTAAATGAACCTTTAACTTTCTTACCCAAAAGCTTTTCGCATTTTTTGAGGGACTCGTCAGTTTCCAGCTCGTGTTCCTCAAGTTTGACTTCTTTTCGAGCGTTATTGAATAAAATCTACATCCATGAAAATAAGCGACCATAACTGCAGAAATAATTCAGAAGTGACGCCTCTTAAATCAGCGTATTTCTTTGATTAACGTGAAAGAATAATTGGATTTTCTGTGGACAAAAGAAAACTGACAGATCCGTGTCTCCATGGTAACAACCAGTGACGCCTGTCGGCCAGTGTTTCCGCGGCAACGATGAGTGACACCCTTTAACCAGCGTTTCCGTGGTAACCGTTTTGTTTTGCAGGTAAAAGTTGTTTTGGCGGCAGGACGGAGCCGAACTAAACGATCTGTTGACATGTTGATCGATCAGAAATGTGTAAAAAGTCTTAATTTATCCAGAATAAAAAGTTCGTCTCACCTCAAAGAGAAACAAACAGATGAAGTCTGAGTTTGAGAAACAGGCGGCTGAACGTCTGATGAGAATCTGTTTGATCTAAACTGTCTGAAGAGTCGGCTGATCTCCACCTTTGGGGGGGGGAAGTGGCACTCGCTCGCTGAAGATGATTGACAGCAGATCAATTAAACAAATTTGTCACATTTAGGAGCAGAAAAGCTTCCTGGAGACTTCGCGCGGCGTGAAGATAAAACGCTATCCGAGCTGACGCTTCGTGTTTTAGCGATTTTTAAAAGATGAACTTTGCTGCAGCGTTTGTGGAAATGAACTCCATTTATTTATTAATGAGCAACAAATCCAAACATCTTCAGACTCATCTTCTCCTCCATTCAATCAGATCAATAAGTCAATCATTAAAAATAATGAGTCCGATTAAGACGTTTGAGAGAAATCAGGAGTTCGACGCTTCTTCAGTTTGAAGTGTTTGAGTCATTCAGACGAGCCGACTCCAGTTTGTGAATCATAAACATCATAAACGTGACGTAACCGCAGACAATGTTTTTATTTCCTCTGTTTGTAATCAAAACCTTTGATACGTTTCTATTAACTAATAATCACATTCATCAATTGATTACTGAGCCCTCTGCTCCGCCGTTCCAACGTTGTAGATTAAAGAAAATATTGTTCAAACTGCAGATTTTCAGAAATGAAGGAAACTCATTGAACTGCACTGAATGTTTTAATTAAATATTTCCACATTTCATCGTCTGCTTCATGATTTTCTTCCTGTCAGAGGAGATGTGTGCCTGTTGTGAGACGTGCAAACACCATCGACTTATTGATTATTGATCGGCTCTGACTGTCCAGAGTTTCATTTTCAGTTCAAAAGGTCGACTGTCTCCACGATGAGTGGAAGCATTTCAGCCTGTTTTTAGACTGTTTGTCCCTCTGAGGTTCCCGTAGATGTTTGTACGCCTGCATGAAAACCACCAAATGTGATTTCAGCAAAGTGTTTTTATCTGCTGCTCGATTTGATGGTTTGACCTTTGACCTCACAGAAACTGTCGAGGCCTCCAAACCGACTCTAAACTTCACTGCAGGACTTTTCTTTGTATTTAAGTACTTTTATGTTGTTTGAGTTCTTCACTGCTTCATTTATAAAACAGTTTGTAGGTTTTAAAGATGTGAAGTGGAGGAAGGTAACGGAGTACATTTACACGCTGAAGTACAAATATCAGGTACTTTTACTTCACTTGAGCATTTTCTTTTCCTGTTCATTTCAACATTTTTCTGAAAGCTGCTTTGTAAAACACTTTAAAAAAGGTGTAATGTTAAAAATTACACTACAAAACTACATTTTCCTGATTGTACTTTTACTGAAGTAACATTTCATGCAGATTTTTACTCAAGTATTTTTCTTCCAGTGAATTAAAGCTGTTCTGCTTCAGATGTTTGTTTTGCAGCTTCCTGATCATCTGTCCTGTCTCCGGTTGTGTTTGTGTGTCTCCTCCCTGCAGGTCCCTCAGATGTTCAGTTTCTACCTGTGCAGGTCGCTGCAGTGTCTCCTCGCGGCCTCACGGGGGCGCCGTCTCCGCAGTAATCCTCCTCCTCGTCAGACTCTCAGTTTGAGTCTTTGGGCTCCAGCAGGCAGATTGTCCGGTTCAAAAGTTTATTTTCAGCGCTTGACATTGATTGAACCATTAACCCTGCGGCGCCAACACAGCTAATGATTTTCCTGCTTGTTTTTGTGCTGCAGGACAGCAGGACCTTCTCTCTCTCTGCAGACACTTTCTGCTTTTTATTTCATAATCTGAGCCATTTCTGCTCCATCAATTCATGTTTGCACGGCTGGACGTGTTTGTTAATGCGCCTCAGATGAAGTTTAAAGATTCAGCATCTGTTTCTCAGCTTCAGTTTGCTTTTCTTCAACATGAAGCATTCAGATAAACTGCAGATCAGTAAATCACATTTATAGTCCAGTTTTAAGACAAAAATTTAAAGAAACAAGATTTTAAAATGTTTACAGATCAATCTTTTTTTACTAATATATTTTAATAGGATATATTTAGATATAGAATATGTTTTAAATATAATATCCGGTCCTGTGTATTTCAATATAATTTCTTTAAATATGATTTAATGAGCATTTTAGTATTTTATCTTCATAGCAAAGTATTTTGATTTAAAGATAAAAAAGATCAAATCTGACTGAAGTGACAAAATGCAGTTTAAAGGCAAAATGATGAAACAGAAATAATGAAAACAGAAACACTGGAAATATAAATGAGCTGATTTCAGGAAGCAGAAGTTATTTTACACATTAAAAGCTTCAGTCTCTGAAAATAATCAGATTTGAAATGAGTGTTTTTCTTCTTAATAAGCAGAAAATGAGCCTTAATTCTTTTTCTTTTCTTTATTTCACATTTAATGACAAACTGAAGGTTTCGTCTTCGCTTTAATTAAAAGTCTGTTTGAGTTCTCGTGTTTTTAGAATAAAAATAACCGCGTGACCTTCAGCTTCTTCTCGTCTTTCTCTCCCTCCAGGCCTCCGTCTGATTCTCGCTTCAACATTCATCTCACGGCTGCAGAGAAAAGAAACCAGCAGGAGGTCAGAGCGAGTCCTGCTCCCAGAAAACCAGTTCACCCACTTCAGCAGCCAGTTTGATCCAGCAGCTCGAGCCGGACTTCATTTATTCACCTTTAATGAGCGAATGAATCATTTCTGCCTGCTCAGTAAACAAGAAACACACAACAAAAGCTCATTTAGATTCATTAAAACTGAACATTTTCAGCATTTAAAACTAAAGTCTGTTTTTAATCAGTTATATTTTAAAAACGTGACAACAGAATATGAACTTTGGTTCATGATTCTCCAAACGTGCACAGAAGTCGGGGTTATTCAGACGTGCAGTATTGATCTGTGATTGGTAAAATCACTCATTCAGCTGAGAATAAAATCAGAAATATTTCACTTAATACTTTAACTCCCCAAAAAGCTGATACAGAAACTTTACAGCAGAATAAAAACATAAATTTTATAATGAAAAGACCCAAACAAATGACAAATATAATTATTAAGTACTAGATTTCTGTCAGAAGAACTTTTATTGTGAAGAAATCCGCTTCCTCTGAGTTATTTTCATCAGTCAGATCGGATGAAATCACAACACTGATCAGGAAGTTGTGACTCGAACAAACTATTGATCAGATTTCAGATAATCGATCAGTTTGACAGGCTGCAGGAGTTTCCTGTTTCTGCCACTGGGGGGCGCTCCTGCCCTCCTCTCCTCTCAGGAGCCTTTAGATTTATTCCCAACTTCTCTGAGCCTTAAAGCCAATATTAATAATAATAATGATACTGGAGCTGTTTCAGGCAGATTTAATCAGCGACTACGTTCACACTTTAAGTTAAATTCTGCAGATTAACGTCTTTTCTTCGTTTTTCTCTCGTCCCGCAGAGAAACCAACAGAAAAACAAAACTAAGTTTGCTTTTATTTCCCTTTAAAATCCTCCAGAACACTTTAACTCGTCTCAGTCTCCTTTAATCCCTGAACCCACCGAGCACCAGTAGAAACCCTCCAGGACAGCTGGAACCTGCAGAAACCCCCAAAATAATCCAGCAAAGCTCCCGATAATCTGAAACTTCCTCAATAACTCGCAGAACCTCCTCGGCCTGTGGAGGAACCTCTGATCCTCCTGAATCCCTGAAACCGACCCGTCAACGTCTCCTGGAAGCTCGTTAAGCTTCAGGAGGCTGCGACTGCTTCGGTTCATGACATCGAGAACCGAAGATAAACTAAAGAGAAACTTTAAAAACCAACTGGAGCCAATTTCAAAACATCAGTGGCTCCTTATAAACCAACCGAACCTCCTTCGTTCGTCTTAAAGCGTCTTTAAAACCTCATTAAGACCCAGAAACGCCTCCTGAAGATCCACAGGAAGCGTAAAGATCGTCAGAGGCAGCTGGTTTTAAAAAGAGACAGAAGAAAGATAAAAATCAATGAAAACAGACGAATCTTTAGACGCTGCTTCAGACCTTAATCATCTCAGAGGTCAAAGGTCACGTCACCTCTTCTCCTCTGCAGCTCCGTTTAAAATTCATCTCCTCCACCTGAACACAAAGAAAAAACTTTTCACCGTGATAATTATATTTAAAGTGAATCCTCTTTATCGAAAGTGTAAATCGAGTAAGTTGAAGTTAATTTCTGCGTCACGTCTCTCAATCTGCCAACAGGCTGGATTAAAGGTGTTTAGTTTCTTTGGACATCTGGAGGCTGAATGTTTCCTCACAGATTTAATAAAAAGGAGCTCTGATTAGTCAGATTTAAAGTAAAAGCAGCTGGTGGTGGTTTATTCATTTTTATCTCCCTTAATGAGAAAGTTTACTTCACGTGTATTTATCTTTATTCACAGTTCAGACTAAAGTTTGTTTGTTTTTACTCTTTTTTTTGTATTTTTCTGAGTGAATTCAGGAAAAAATGAATGGAGTCTGGTTTGGTTTGAAGTTCACCAACACAAAAGACACAAAGATCATCGAGTGTTGAATCGTGAAGAAAATGAATGGAGTTTGGCTGAGTTTGACTTCAGGTTTGATTTCATCTGTCAAGATTCACACTGAACATTTGAGCATTAAAAAAAAATTCTCTCTCTGCTGTTTATCTGAATGCTGTAAAATTCATCAGAAAATGAATGGAGTCTGGTAGGTGTGTGTTCCCAGTTGTTAACCTCCCTCCCTCCCTCTCTGTCAGTCTGTCTGACTGTTTAAATTCAGAGAAAAGTGAATGGAGTCTGGTCTGTCTGCAGCAGTCTCATCTTCACTCATAAAATCCTGAAAAAAATGAACTGTTTGGTTTGATTTGAAGTCAGAAATGTGAATTTTAACACTTTCTTCTGTTTTATTTTCTTTTTCAGGCCTTTTTCTTAAAAGCTTCAATCCGGAGAAAATTTCAGTGAAGGAGACACCTGAAACAGTGACGTCACTGAGGTGCTTCAGGACGAGCCGCAGGTTAAAAAAAAAAAAACAAGCAAAACAAATGATGAAGGTTTCTCCTCTTCATCATCATGCTCAGTGCAGCAGGACACACACACACACACAGAGGCAGACCTATAAACGCTGCAAACATCTTCAGCTTCTGCAAACAAACAACAAACAAACAAACAAACAACCCGCATGTTGAGATCAGAGTGTCAAACATCCGCTTCAACTGCCCCATCAAAATAAAAGCTGGACGAAAAGGAATCCAAAATAAATTTATTTCCGGTCACAAAATGCGCGTTTTTACGCACAAAAGTGCACCAAAAGTTCAGGTTTGATTTTTACTGAAAACTGAATCTAATCTCAACTAAACCCTCCTGATTTCATGACTTTAAACTAAAAACCGCTGAAAACCGCGAGAAGTGACCGAAAGCTCCGGAACTTACTATTATTATTATTATTATTATTATTATTATTACTATTATCATTATTATTACTAGCCTATTGTTAGTTGTTATTGGTATTGTTATTATCTTGTTTTAAAAGTCACTCTAATTATCAGCTAATTGATTTTTTTTAAAAAAAAAACATTTCTCACATCCAAACTTTCTCAAACATGAAATAAAACTTCAATCAAACCTTTAATAACAATTTAAAGAGAAACGAGGCTTCAAACAGCATCCAGGGGAAGTTTGTGGAGAAAATATCTTTATTTTTATTTGAAAACGTCTTTTTTTCTGTTTCTGTGTCTCAACAAACCGTCAGTTTCCTCTGAAGGAGAAAAAATATAAAAACTCAAAGTTTCTCAAACATCTTCAGATTTTTCCTCCTTTATTGTTTTTTTCCTCTAAATGTCACTTTTACGCACAAACAGAAACATTTTTATTGTTCAGATGATTTAAAATGATAAAATCTGAAGTTTTTAAACGGATCCTTTAATGAAGGTGGACTGAAGCTGTTTTATTTTTATTTTCAGTGGTTTTATCAGGAATATTGATTTATCAGGAGGAGTTAAAATATAAAACAGTAAATTATCTGTTTGTTTCTTCAGTTTCAGTCCTGATGGAGAAAAAATCTGGAAACACTTTTTGTGTCTCGTGTTTTGTTTGTTTTTCTTTATTTTTATTTGTGGTCACATGTTTTCTGGTCACGTGGTGACTCAGTTTTTATTCATAAGTGTCTCTGCAAACATTCACGAAGCTGCTGTTTGAGAGCTAAAAATGAAACTGCAGGTTTTTCATTTCAGATCCTACAAATCTTTATTTCAGCTCAACAACACTTTCATCCCACTTTTTATTTCCTCAGTTAAATATTAAAAATGTTTCTCCTAAAATCTCATTTTTAGTATTTAAAGAGTGTTAAATCATCTCCAGAATAGATAAAAAGGCAGAAATTTGTGGAGGTGTGATGTTTTTCATCGTTTCAGCTTCTGTCGGAGATTTTTGACTTCAGGCTCTTATTTTGTTTGAATCAGTAAAAAACGCTTCACAGATGTTGGCTGTCGTGGAGAGAAAGCAGAATAAATAATAATCCAGCGCAGATCAGCTGATGTTTGATGTTGTTTGTTTGTCAGTGGAGCTTTAAAGGCAGCTTTTCTTTTTTATTTTATTTATTCTGTTTCTGAAACTGAAGCACCGACGCGCATTTTACGCGCGGAGGAGAGCAGATCCGGATCAGATCTGATCAGGTCCTGAGCGGGTCTGCGGGTCCTGATCGGGTCCTGATCGGGTCTTTGCGGGTCCTTCTGCCCTCCGGATCCACTTCTTGTTTATTTGCGCGTAAACAGTCCCGGAGACGCCGAAGGGGAAAATATTTGCGTAAATATGAGGAGCGGCGGGGATTTGGTGTCCGCGCTCCGTGTGTGTTTCCAGCCTCGGTGTTGTTAGTTTAGGATGGGGGGGGGGGTGTCTGCGCTGCAAAAAGTGTCTTTTCTTTCTGGTCTTTTGGGCGTGAGACGCTGTGAAAGTCTGATTTATGTCCAAATAATAATTTAGAAAAAAAAAAGTCAGCACAAAAAAATGAAGATTTAGAAAAAGTTGAATTTATTTGACTGATAAAAGTGTTTATTTTAATCAAACAAAGTGGAGCTTTATTGAGAATAGAACTGCTCCATCAGTCCGCACACACACACACACACACACACACGGTGGACCTGGGTTATTTGGATGAAAGCTGTGTGTTTGCACTTCTTGCAGCGGGCTCCGCATTGGTGGATGTGTGTGTTTGCCTGCGCGTCATGATTGGCTGAGAGCGCAGAGGACGCCTTAATATTTAATACTAATGTTCCCCTGGTTGGCTGAGGACTGGAAAGGTCCAACCAATGTTTTTTACTCGCTTTAGTGGCTGCGGCTCCATAATTAATTGCAGCTATCTGTCTCCTATCGATGTGTGTGTACGTGTGTTGTGTGTGTGTGTGTGTTTCCCTTTTTCTCCCCAAAGCGAACATGAAATAGTTTGTTGGGCTATACTTTCTTTCTTCCCGTCGTCCCCCCTTCCTTCCTTCCTTCCTTCCCGCCCTGGTTCGCAGCAGACTCCGGACGCAGAGAGGTCCAGCTGTGCGCGGCGCTCCGCTCGGTGCCGTTTCCCGTCAGAGCTCGGTGATGTTGGACATGGGAGAGCGCAAAGAGCTGAAAATGATTCCCAAATCCTCCTTCAGCATAAACAGTTTGGTGCCCGAGGCCGTGCAAAGCGACAACAACAACCACCAGAGCCAGCACCTGCACCAGAACCACGTCCACCAGAGCCACCAGAGCCTCCAGAACCACCAGAGCCTCCAGAACCACCAGAGCCTGCTGCACCGGCCCGGCGCGGCGGACGAAGCCGAGCAGAAGGCGCCTCTGCCGGCCGCGCAGCAGGACGCCAAAGCGGAGCCGAAGAGCGACTCCGCGGCGGAGCCGTGCGCGGAGGAGAAGGAGAAGCAGCAGCAGGAGGAGAAGAAGGACGCGGGCAAGGACGCGGACGGAGGCTCCGGAGGGGGGAAGGACGCGGAGAAGAAGAGCGGGAAGTACGAGAAGCCCCCGTTCAGCTACAACGCGCTCATCATGATGGCGATCCGGCAGAGCCCCGAGAAGCGGCTCACGCTCAACGGCATCTA
>JBAJHX010000115.1:746906-765822 GCA_037176925.1 Amniataba percoides
CCCCCCCCCCCCCCCCCCCCCCCCCCCCCCCCCCCCCCCCCCCCCCCCCCCCCCCCCCCCCCCCCCCCCCCCCGAGACCCGGAGGACCAGGTGGAGCGTGGGAAAAAAAAACAAACACTGGTGAATAACTGTACTGAGCTTCATCACTGCAAACACACACACACACACACACTGGAGTTTATTTTGATCCACACACACACACACACACACACACACCGTCCTGCTGCCACAAACACTCATTCGATTCATCCTAAATCCTAAATATTAAAATATAGATTACATAAATATCAAATCACATCAGAATTATTGATTTCCGCCATGTTGAATTTTGTCTCCATGACGACGCTGATTTATTTCTGTCTGTTGATTTGCTTTTTCCTGCTCTCCAGAGGATTTGAAGTCTTTTTAATTAACTGGGAAAACTACTTTTAGAAACCATATAATTTAATTATTGCAGATTCAGATTATTAATCCAAAATATAATCTAATAAATTATGGTTTATTATTATTATTATTATTATTATTATTATTATTATTATTATCAGCTGCAGCTTTAAAATAATAATCACATTCATGATCAATAATCTTATTATGCAGTATTATAATAAATACCAGTTTGCACAATGAGTATTTTTACTTGTACATTAAATATATTTGATGCTAATTTTGCTAATTTAAAATCTGGATACAGAACTTTTTCCTACTTTAACTTTGTGGTTTTGGTGTTAACGCAGTAAAAGATCTGATAAATTGAATGAAAGTAAACAGTGTTTAATGTACTTCAGCTTATTTTCATGACCATTTAAGTGCTGATTGCATCGAAACGCGTCCACCTGCTGATAACTGCGTGAGAACAGCAGCGTGACTCGATGGAAATATCATAAGATGACGTGATGAGCTCGGCCCCCCCCTCAGGAGAGCCGCTGTCACCTCACCGAGCATCTGGACAAACAAACAGAGCAAATCAAAGTCAGAATATAAAAGCTGCTTTCAGACGTGCGTTTAACAAACCGTATTAATTTTAATTAACATGTGTGAATGTTGACGCTGCTCTCTTATCGATTTCGTGTTTATCGTGATAAAAATAACGCGAGAGAAACTCAGACTGGCCTGTTTTTGATTCGTGTGACATGAAAGTCAGAAAACAGGAGAAACAAACAGCAGATAAGCTAACAGTCGTGATAAACGCGGCGCACTTCGGCTGTTTTTCCATTTGTAGTTTTCCAGGTGAGCAGGAGAAGCTCGACTCGACATGATGGAGGCAGCAAAGTGAAGACGGAGACGAGTGTTTAGTGGAAATAAGGACGAAATCTTTGCAAAATGAGGCCATTTTAAAGGAAGGTTTTTGAGGACAGTGACGTCTTTTCTGACTGTCGGGACTTTTTGACACGTTAAAGACAGTTTTGGAAACATTGAACATCTGAGAAAAAGAGAAAATTGCATCAAATGACCGAGTTTAATCTGGTTTTAGTGTTTAGATGAGAATCAGGCTGAATTAACGAGCTGCCGTCATGAAGCACAAACATTCAAATGTGACCACCACAAAGTGAAACACTCGTTAAAACACACAAACAACACACAATTAAAGGTATTTTACAGAAAGAGGCGTGTGGTTGCACCTCTGCACGTCCTGCTGTTAACACTTTAAATCCTGAGATCACGCGTCCTGATTAAACGCTCTCTCTTCTTCTGTGGTGCTCGGGGCAGTCTGCTGTATTTACACCACACTGGAAATGAAATTATCTCTGCTGGATCGGAGCTTGATTGAGAGAAGAAGATGGAGAAATAAAAAAACAACGGCGTGATGAGTATTTTCAGGACGAGCTGATCTAAATACTCTCGGCTTCGGGTTCGCGATGTGCAGATTCGGGGCGTTTATTCCCGCAGAAACACACAATCCCTTTATTTCCCGCACGTCAATCATCCTCGTTTTTATTAAACGATTAGTTAAGAAAAGAAAAACACTGTGATTCTGCAGCGGGATCTCCAGGAAGCGAGCGGCGGTCTGATTGCGGCGCCGCTCGGCCCCCTCGCCGTTGACGGCCCTCGTCGGCTGAATGCCAGTAATCATTTGTCTGATTTGATACGAGGAGGAATGAAGCGAGCCGTCTTGATTAATGCTGATTTGGATGGATGGATGGACCCCCCCCTCTCTTTCCCCCACACCACCAGTATCACCAGCCGACCCCCCCGAGGAGGCGGCGGCCTGCTGGAGTATTATTACACACGGACGGCCTCCAATCAGCTCGCGGACGCTTATCAGACGGGAAGGTGGACGAGCGTCACGTCCGACCTCCTCGGGAAGAACGGAGGCCGAAACCTGAACGCACCGCCGGCGTGTTTGGATCCAAACAGCACAGAAACACCAGGAAACAGCAAAAAACAGGCAGGAAATGACAGGAAACAACAGGAAAAACAACAGGAAATACTGAGAAATAACAGGAAAAACAACAGGAAATACTGAGAAACAACAAGAAAAACAATAGGAAATGTTGAGAAATAACAGGAAAAACAACAGGAAATGGGAGAAAACTGCACATAGAGGCTGTTTCTATGAATGAGTTTTCATCATTTATTCAATCAGAAGGTTTAAAAACGACGCGACGACTGATCGTACGAACACAAACTGTCTCAGATATGTTTGTTGTGAGATTTATTAACTGAAACTGACGTTGAAAACTGTTGTTTTTGTGTGAACAAAAAGAAAAAGACTATTTTATAATACAAACAAAAGAAAAAAAACAGCAGTGTTTTCATAAATTTCCTTTTTTTTTTTGTTTTTTTGAGTCTTGTTTCAATGAGAATTAACAGTAAAAGTGAGAAAAATGTTTGTTTCTGTTGTTTAACTCACTGCTGCCTCTGTAAAATAACAGAAAATCACATGTAAACATTTCAGGATGGAAAAACTCAAACAACCCGACTATATTTTATATAATTTCTTCATATTGACTTTTATGTTATGTTTTTTATGTTTGGCAGTTTCAGAGCTGATCTATTTTAAAGAACTAAATGTTATTTTCACTTCTTTTCAAATTAAAAGCACCGGTGGGGTTTTTTCAATTCGATATACTAAAATAAAAATAAAAAAACTATAAAATTGTGCACTGGGGTTTCTAAATTTTCCACGTTGATGCCACGTTGAATGCGGTTTGTTTTTCAGGGATGGAAAAAGCAGATTTAGTCAGACAGAAATTTTACAAACTCCTGTCGGCGTGTTTTCTCTCTTTTTCCTTCCTCTTTACTAAATTCAGATTCCTGTAAACCTGCAGGCCCGTCGGATCAAATCAGTGCTGCTTTTGTTGCCGTTCGTCACATTTCCCGCTCACACGGATCCGTCGCTCAGCCCGAGCCTCCGTCAGCTGTCGGCGCCGCGCTCCGCAGAGCGAAATAAACGCCTTCATTTTTTATTCAGGAAACAACTTTGATGAAATTTGCTTCACCCAGTGGTGCTTGAATCAAAGTGCAAATCAGGGACAGTGAGCGGGCTGCAGGTCGGTGATGGAGATGATGGAAGAGACATCTGATCAAGAAAAATCAAAGTGTGGCTGCTTCGCCTCTCAGGAGGAGGAGAATAAATTCATCCCTCTCCTGATGAGGATGATCTAAAAATATCTGTGTGGTGCACGTTTGGCAGAAGGCCTCCGTCACTGTCGCGCCACAAACACACAAAAGATCTTAAATACCTTTTTGTAAAAACGGACGCTGCTTCAGACGACCGTCGACATCTCAGATCATCCAAAACTAAAAAAAAAACTCAGATTCATGAAGAAACAGACACTTCAGAATATAATAAGATGTTTTTTATCTTTCTCTCGACGGAGAAGACAAAGTAGATGTTGTTTATATTTACATGAGAAAAACACGATGTGGCCTCTTCGTGTCTTATTGTGACACAGCTTCCTGTTTAAGTAGTAAATATACAATAAATAAAAACACACTCGAGTCAATCAAAGTCAAAAAAGACAAAATCTAAATGAGTCTTTTCTTTCACCAAATATTTTGGATATTTCTCAGGTACAGATGTTTTTCTCCTGTGAGTCTCCAGCGTTGGTTTATTAAACTAATCATGTAAAATGATAAATAAACTTGCTGGTGATAAATTAATCAATCAATCAATCAATCACACTTATCATTCACACATTAGGATGGATTTATAGATGCTTTTTATCACTGATACTTCACCGAGTTATCCGAGTGTTTGTTCGGGTGTTTCTGGTCGAGTTACCTCAGGTGAAGGTGCAGAAGGTCAAACAGGAAGTGGGACAAATCAAACAGCTTTAATAGAGGGGACATGGACCGTACTAAGTATGGAGGAGTTCATTTGACCTCTTAAAAAACATATTAAGATAAGATGCATCATGCACTGGTCAATTACGAAATTCTGGACTATTTTACATATATGAAATGTATAATAGTGGAGATAAAATATAAAAAATATATATTTAGAAGTTTATTACTGTTTATTTGCCTCACAAAATATCGACTAAACTCACCAAAAATCATTTCTCCAAAACAAGTCGCGGTCGCCGTCTGCACTGTGTGAAATCTGAGCTCGACATAAAGCTGCATACAGCTTTAAATACTGATCTAATGAGTATTTTAGCTAAAAAAAATGGCAAAAATAGATTTTTTCCCATGATTAAATATGACTATGACAATATTTTCCTACTTTACAGATGATAAAAATATCCAAATTCCTCTTTGTAAAATCTTTTGAACGTTACACATCCATTAAAGGAAAAAAATAATGCATATTTAATTTGACAATAAGACATTGGAAAAAAAAATCATAAGGTAAAAGTTTGACCTGTTTCACCTGTAGTGTGCATATAATGTGAAAGTGCCACCAACTACGAGCTTTAGAATATAAGTTAAAAATAAAGTCAAGCAGGTGGATAAACGGACTCCTACCTGTGATGATTGACAGCATAGCAACAGTAACTAAGGGAGGCGGGGCTTAGACTGACACATAACTGGCATTTTCAGCAGTGATTGGATGAAACGAGATGAGATTATCGGGCTTCCTCTCAGTGTTTACGTGGAGGCCCCGTCTGAAGCCGCCGCCGTCAGCTCCAATCAGCTGCCGCCTGACGGTTGTCAAAGCAACGGGTTGAAAAGGTGTTTGATGTGGGGAAACACGACGGTAAAGCTGCCCTCGCTGGCCGGACCGACCAATCAGCCGCCGCCCCCGCCGCCGACATGTGACAGCGCTTAGTCCCGCCCGCCTCGACCGGAGGCCCGTCTGAGCGTCTCGAGACCGTTTAATCTGCGAGAGAAACAGCAAAAACTCTCCATTTCAACATCAGCTGGAAAAAAACAGGCTGCTTTTCTGACTTTTCACACATACGAGGTTCTCACAGGACAAACATGATGATCTTATAGACCATGATGCATTGCTGCAGGTGAAACCAGCCAACAGGAAATAAAGTTGTTCATTAATCTAATCTAATTAATCTGAAACATGAAGAGCAGTTAAATAAAACATCCACATTTTAGAAATGGGATGAAATTAATATTAAATTTTCTATTTGTTCCTGAAATCTTTATTCATGTGCAGATTGATAAAGTGTCCTGGTGGATGGATACGCTGATGTTTGTCAGGAAGTAGTCCCAGCATGCAACTCGGCCTGAAAACTACAAATGTTTTTTATTTATTTTTTTACATTTCTGTGACGTTTAAACATTTTAGTCAATGAACTTTAAAGCTGGTTTGTTGTTGACAGAGCCAGGCTAGCTGTTTCCCTCCGTTTCCAGTCTTTATGCTAAGCTAGGCTAACTGCCTCCTGCTTACAGACATCAGGCTGATATTCATCTGAACATCTAAATCTAAAGAAAGAAAGATTAAAGAGAAGACTACACAACCTTTTGTTTGACAAAATACCGTCACAAAAACTACTCCAAACAAACATCCCGGCCAGCAGGGGGCAGTAAAGTTTACATCAAAGATGCTTCAAATACAACAAAAAAAAAATATTTTCACATTATTATTTATTTTTCTTTAAAGGTTGTAACTTAAGAAGAGAAATTAATTATTGATTTATTTATAGTTATTTGAAAATCCGGATTCACCATTCAGATATACATCTACACATTTTCTATATTAAGACAAATACAACCGACAGAGCAGCTCAGATTAACTAACGAATGGATCAACACATTTAATTTAACTTCAGTTTTAATTAAATTTATTCAAACTTTAACAAATCTCGCTGCTGCTTTAATCTCTTTTTAAAAGCAGACATGTTATTTTTAACGTCTGCAAACCACACTAAGACTCGAACATTTCAGCTCACGTTTTTTAAAAATCATCTTTAATACCAAAACGCATAGACAAAGACAAACCCTCATTTTCCAAACGACCCATAAAAACATGGATTAGAGACCTAAAATGAATTATTGATTGAGACAGATCGAACAAACACGACCTCTTTGTTTTATTCCTGCTGCTTGTTGAGCTCCACTCGGATAAATATGATTTCTTCTGATAGTTTGTGGTTAAACAAAGCAACAGACATTCAATCAGCTCAAAGAAACAGTAACCGTCAGTCTATCAATTAAAGTAAATAAAAAGGAATCAGTCGTTTATTGATCCCTGAACTGCACTGATTAAAACTTTAATGTCACATTTGCATATTTTTCTGGTGTCAGCGCTTCTATTTTTCATTGAAATGTGAAAATAAAGTAAGATAAAGACGTATGGGCGACATTTAATTATCTCCAGAGATTCAGACACCTTCATCGCCTCTCTTCAGAAATAAATAAATGTATAATATTTTTCTGAGCTTTAATAATATTGAAAGCAGCAGTCGTTGTAATTACACTCTAATTTTCACCAATCAGGATGTAATTGAGTGAGAATAGGAGTTTTAATGACGGCGTTGTTTTTCTTAAAGACACTTCTCAAAGTCTAAATCTGCTTTTTAAATTACTTTTCAACATAATTTTCAATTAAAGTTGAGAAACTCAAAACCTGACGTTTGTTCAGATTTACAGAGACGTCGGCGTCTTAATTTTTTTCTGTTTGTTCCTAAACTAAACTTCTTAAAGTAGACGCATTTCAATGAAAATAATAAAATGCTCAAATCTCTCAGTAAAGTTAATTTAAAAGCTTTTATATCTGCTTTATAGTCAGTCCCACAGCCGTTAGCTCACTCGTTAATCGTTAGCTTGCTCGCTAATCGTTAGCTTGCTCGCTAATCGTTAGCTTGCTTGCTAATCGTCAGCGTACTTGCTAATCGTTAGCTTGCTCGCTAATCGTTAGCTTGCTCGCTAATCGTTAGCTCGCTCGCTAATCGTTAGCTAACGTAATATCGCGCTGTGATTGGCCTGATGTTTGCAGCGAGCTCACCTGGTGTGAAGCTCAGCACTAAAACGAGAGTTAACATTAAAAAGCTCGAGATGTGTTTCCCTCCCACGCGTGACAGCAGAGCGGCTTTATGTTCACAAAAATAGACGTTTCATGGCTGTGACTTGTATGTTGAACAGGCGACGCCGTGAAAGAGCCGTGTGGAGAAATTCAACCAATATAAACCCAAAATAACGATTACAGGAGGAAGAAAGGCTGAAATATTTTACACTCGATTAATTAACCTCGATTAGATATTTATTCATGACGAGCAGCACTGAAATGTTTCATGTTAAATTTTTTTTTTTCTAAAGCAAAGTGAATCATAATCAAGTTTTTATTTTAAAGCTTTTATTGTGTCAATTTTAGTTTATGTATGTATTTAAATAAAGTTTCATCTTATAAATGTATAAATGTACCACACTGTTTCTTTAATTAACAGTTATGATGGAGATTATGGACGCCGTAGAGAAATATTCCCCACATTACATTAGTCTTTTAAGAGTATGGCAATAAATTTATTTAAGAAAGAAAAGCATGTTTTTGGACTGGATGCCTCTCAGACTTATTGACCATCAGTTAAGGAAAAAACAAGTCGAACACTCATGAGATCGGCAGACATACATCATTCATAAGCATGTATTTATCCACTTTATTCCCTGACAGAGACAGGTAAAGAGCTATAATTATTAATATCTTCATATATAACACATAAGTGATATGTAAATATTAAAACCTCACTGAAAACCGTAAAGTATTTTCAGTGTTTTGTCAAATAAAATCAGCTGTTTATCGGTCGAGTTGAACCTGTCGATAGATAAACGTCTCTAACGTCGCGTTCGGTCGTCGTGAACTGACCCTCGAATCATCATAAAACCATCTTTCATACGGCCGTGTAACACACACGGTAACATGAACACGTGTGACGTCATTCAAATGTCAAAGTAAAGTGAGCCGAGGCCGCCGGCAGCTCCGCGAACAGTCGGTCCCGTTAATTTTCTGCCATCCGGCTGTCGGCACCTCTCCGCTCAGATCACCTCCTCATCTCCATCTCCTCACCGGCTCTCCGTAAAGGTCACATCCAATCGTTTCACTCTTTTCTAAATGATTTTTTTCACCCCAACAGCCTCTGAAACGCGCCAGAAAAGAGGAAAGAAAAAGATCTCATTTAAGCGGCGTGACGTTCAGGGAACACTCGTCTCAGATTCAGCCTCCTGTCATTCCTCTCTGAAAACTTCAATGTTTGACCGCAACCTCGACCCCGCTCTCGCTTTGAAAGTACAAATACTGTCTGTAAAAGTCAAAACTTTTCCTCTAAGCAACCCAGCAAACAGTCACTGAGGAGGTCCGAGAGATGCTGTCAAGCTAAAATGTGCTGTTGTGATGCAAGTTTGGGCTCTTTAACGTTAAAAATCAGATCTGCAGAGTTTTTAACGCATTATAAAACCTCTTTATGAACTACAGAAACAACCAGACCAGCAGACAGCAGGTTGTTTCTTCTTCAGGTCCGTCTCTTTACTGCGACTTCACGTTAGAGGAAACACCACAGGGGGGCGCCACCATCAACGTGAAGTTTTAATAATGCTAAGATTTTATTTTTTACACGTTAATGACACATGATGGTTTCTGATCTTTAGACTGAACATTTATAATTTGATTTATTTTAGACTTGTTAATCCAGTAATGGAAAGTGACAGTGAAACGACTTTAAAACTATTTTTAGCAGCAAAATAAAAAGTCATTAATCAATAATTAAGCTCTTTTTTTATTATTCTTTTCAGCAGTAGCTATTAATTTGATCTAATTATCTGTCTCGTTGTCACAGTTGTTGTTGCCGAGGTGGATCTAAAAAGCTTTCACACACAAAGGATTGATGAGAAACGAGTAATCTGGTGTCACTTTCATTAATTCTCGTCCACGATTCTCTCGATTCGCTCTCCTGCGGCCGAATCTTAATTTAGATTACGCTGAAGCTAACGTGAACATGACGCGTCCTGCTGCTGCTCCTTCAGATTAAAAGCATGCATGGCTTTTATTGTGGAAATAAATAAAAAGAACTTAATACTCTCAGCTTTCTTTACATTTCAGTAGTCACAGTATCTCTAATAACAGAAATATATCAGAGATACACTGGTAGGGTCAGGTCACTTTCACCAGAAGCAGCCTGGAAGCATCAGTGCTGTTGCCGTGGTTACCTGCAGGTTAATACTGCGTCTACCTGGAGCTGCTTAAAGTGTGTTTGAGGTGTCCTGGCATTAACAGAGAGAGAAACCTCCATCAGAAACAAGTATTTTCTGCAGCCGTGGAACAAGTTGAAAACATAAACCCCCCCCGTCCGTCCTTTTTTAAAATTGTTACACTAATGAAATCGAGTCGGACTCGAAGGTAATTCTCAGGAGAAAAGGTTATATGAGCTTTTCTAATTTAGCAGCGAGCGTCTCTGATTGGCTGGGGGAGCGGAGTCACCCCGAGAGATGGAGAGACAAAGAGTGGTTTAATTCCCACAGTGAAGGCCGGAGCTGCATGAGAAACCAGCCTGAGAGCTATTATCTTCCCGTCCTCATCAAATTGGAAGCAGGTCTGATTTGGCCTTAATCGAGCTAATCTCCCCCGCTGCTCCTTCACAAAACTGGCTGCGGCTCAAATCATTTCCCTGCCTGAGGAAGAATATTGGTCATTTTCTTTTAGCACCAGGACTCTTATTAAGAGCCATCTCTAATTTTCTCTCTGTCTCACTGAGGGGTTCACGGAGGAGGAGGAGGAGGAGGAGGAGGAGGGCCAGGCGTCGGCACGTGGTTGCAGTTACCTAGACGACGGTCCGGCGGTGCCCCCGGGATCGTGGCCGGGCGGGGTGATGGAGAGCAGAGGGAGAGATGAAATTGCATTCCATTAGTGCGAATACAGAAGACATTAAGAGTCCGTCTGCGGCGCGGCCGCTAACGATTACGGTCACTAATTCGTCCAATCAGCTGGCGAGCAGACGCCTCGTGAAGTCATAACGACCTCGCCGCCTTCTCCTCCTCGCCGGGCGATTACGCGTGATTGACAGCAGCCGGAGCTTTGTTTTAAACGGAGCGAGAGGCGAGAGGAAAGGCCAAGAGCAGAAACATCGCTTCGAATAAAGAAAGAAAAAAAAAAAACAACAGGCCTTTTGATTTCTCCTCCGTCCTCGACGCCTCTTTGCACCGAACGGACGCTCGCAGTTAATCTACAATAAAAGTTAAATCACACTCACTCACAAGATTTATTCTTTTATTGTAGTTTAAACGTTCATTTTCCCACATTTATAAACGTCTCTGCACGACGTCAGAGAAGCTTCGGGAGTAAAAGCTGAAACCAACCAATCAGAAGTTCAGTGAGTTTTTAAAATAAAGTTTCTTTTAAAACAGAATAAACGAGGACGCGTTTGTTTCAGCGTTTTTCACTCTTTAATCACTCTCTTCAGCTGAAATAAATAACATCAAATGATTATAATTTAAATAATGTTTGTTTAGCTGTTCAGTAGCAAATATTCAGTCTGTTATTTTATAATCCAGATCTGTGGAGTTTATAACACTCAGTTTAATCCTGATGCCTGTTTAAACTACAGAACAAACAGAAAAGTTTCTAATTTTCTTTCTTAAAATCCACCAAAGTCACCTTTAATCTGAAAGTCTATTTTTTTACCTGACAGTCAGTTTGATCTGTTTTATGACTCGTTTTACTTAAACTCACTGATTTGTACCTTTTATTTTATTATATTTAGCTGTATTTTATGTTGTTTTCTTTGTATTAAGTATTTACGTGTTTTATTGTTTAAACCTTTTCATGACTGAAATAACGTGGACGTGCTGAGTTGAGGAGAATTTACAGTTTTTATTTCTCTGTAAGTCGTGAAAGTGATTGATAAATGATCATCCAGGCCCCCATACAGTCTGTAAACTTGTTCATACACACACACACACACACACACACACAGATCTGTGGGTTTGCAGTCGAGCTGCTGTGGCGAGTCAACAGTGTAAACGGTCGGTCGGTGTGTATTCAAAACTGAAAAAGTCCTTTTAAACCCTCAAACAGCGGCGGCGACACAAAATCGATCCGGCTGACGGGACGTGAAAGAGAGGGCGAGCGACATAGACACTGACTGAGAGAGAGAGAGAGAGAGAGAGAGAGAGAGTTAATCCTCTCAGACAAAGTTTGCAAGTCTGAGGAAAGTGAAAAAGACGCGTTTCTATCAAAAATAAACAAATCGAGTCGTTCAGAAAAAGGCCGTTTTCTAGGAGCGTGATCACTTTTAAAACCTGCTTTAAAGCTGAAAAGGCGACTTGACAACAATTAAAACAACCAGTCAGAGCAAACGACATCAGAGCAACGAGAAAACAACAGTTTGCATTAAAAATATGAAGAAAGAGAAGCTAAAAAGACAGAATTTAGCTGAATTAGACGACAGCTGGTATATATAGTCACTCTGCTTTTCAAAATAAAAGCGCTTTCTCCTGATCTTACGAGTTACTGGTGCTTCAATGTGTGTTTACGTTTACGTTCAGGTGAATAAAAAAACTTTTTTGATGAAGGAAAACAGAGTCAGGTCAGATTTATTCATTTATCCCAAGAAAGCTTTGCACTTTTATTTCTAATGAACAAAAATCTCAACAGAAAAATCACTTTAGTCGAGCAGTCAAGCTAATCCGGACAGAAAATTCGTGTTTGAGGGTGTTTGGCCTTTTATTTTGGAGGATTTCAGCATCGTTGATCCACGTGAACTTTGACCTCTGAGGCACCAGCATCACATTTAATCCTTTTTCTCTCTAAAGTTAAACTCAATCTGGTGAAAACGACAGAAACTGAAGCTGAATAATGATCATGTCTTTGGCAGGTTTTTCCTCGCCAACGTGCCTCGTCTCGCCTCGTTCTCATTCATCATCCGTCTCCATCTTCCCGTTCCTGCATCGGGTCACTTCCTCCGTCTTCCCCGCGGCGATCGATAACGTTTCATCTCGTCTCGATGAAACCGCAAACAACAAACACGCGCGAGGAGCAAACAGCCCGCTCCGAGATGAAAAACGACTCGGCGGCGGGGCGATAATTGTGAGGCTCGATTCATTTGTTTTTACTCGTCTGTTGTCTTTTCTGCCGCTGTGTGTAATCAACATGGAGCATGGCGGACAGACGGAGGGATGGAGGGACGGATGGAGGGACGGAGGGAGGGGTGTTCATGTTGTCTAGCCTGGTTTTGTTTCCTAACAGACACAACTAAATCACTCCGACGTGGGAAAACTGTTGTATCTGCGTGTCGTCATCGGGTGATGCTGCCGGTGCCAACGAGAGAGAGGCTGAATGAAGGAGTTACTACGGCAACAAACCCATCATCCCTCTGTCTGCCAGGGAGAGAGAGAGAGGGGGAGATGAAGTGAAAGACGGTGGGAGAGAAGAAAAGAGCGAGAGATGAAGACAAAGAGAGAGATTCTGTTAGACGGCGACGGGGAATAAAGAAGAAAATAAAAAGAGGCTGAAAGGTGCTGAAAACAGAGATAAAGAGCCGCGGAGAAGAATCCCGTCCGGCTTCGTCTCCTCATCTCGCCTCTGTTGTTCCAACAAAAACAGAAACTACCATCACAGCCGCGCGTTAAAAACACCTTCACTTCTTCATCCTCGAATATTAAACACACGCACAGTTCAGACTTTCTGCAGAAACTCGAGGAACGTTCGAGCGAACGATTCTTTAATATGAATTTCTTACTTCTGTGCAGATTTCATGAGTTAACATGTTAAAATAAACACACGTCCTGTAAAGTTTCAACGAAGCCTCTTTGTTATAAAAAAGGTCATTTTAAAATAGTTTATATTGGATGAGAAATAAATATAACCGCCGAACGTGACGTGTAGTTTCGCTCACGTTGCTTATTTATCTCGTCTTTGTCTGCGTGGACGTCGTTTGTTGACGTGTTTGCTTCGTCTCTCTTTCAGCTCGTGTTTCCGGCGTCGATGTGACCTCCGAGTTTCACCGCTTCGCTGACATTCAAACATCCGATCGATATCTACGTCGGGTGGCTCCGTGTTTACATCCCGCGAGCGCTCCTACGTTAGAAACACTTTGCATGAACGGTGCATTCGAGCTCGGGGTTATAAACAATAGGGGGGAAACCGCGGCAGAGCCCGAGGGGCCCCTGAAGGCCCCGGTTTCACTGCTCGTCAATTAGGTTTGGTAATTTAATTAATTGCAAATTCGTTTGGGACTTTGGACCTTTTAAGTAAAACATCAACAAAGGGAGGTCGAGTATTATTCACTAATGATTTGAAAGGGAAGTTTATTCTCTTACTTTATATTTTAATCATGTATCATGAAGAAACTACATTTTATTTCAGTGCAGCTTTGAATTGTTGGGGACTATTTTCAGTGGCGGATGAATCCATGTTTGGTGTTTTAGTGAGTGTTTGTGACATTGTGTGTGTGTGTGTGAGTAAAAATAAAGTACGATGTGTGTTTATGGTGATGAAGGAACAACAGGGGTGAGTTTTAATAGTTTTTATATCTCAAAGAAAGAAGAGAAATGAAGCTGTGATGTGTTCACTGCTGGTTTGAGTCTGAACAAGAAGAAAAAAAAGAAAATCTTCATCTTTTTGATCATTTTCTGTATATTTATATTAATTCTCACACAGTATTTTCCATCTAAACGTCCAGTAAAACCCACTGGAATCGTAAAATATGTGCGAGATTAAGGGAGATTAAAAGATAAAAGAGGGAGAAATAAATCAATACAGCGAGAGGGATGAAGAAAGAGAACGGGAATGAAAGGAGAGAGAGAGTAATGAAGCGAGAAAACGAGAGGCAGCGAGAGACATATGGTGGCTGGTGGTTTGCAGACTTTTCTGCCTCGCGGCGTCGAGCTGACAGCTCGCCTCGCCGCTCTGAATAACACGGGAACACAACATGTAAAAACAGAAATAAAAGGTAGAGACAAAGAAGAGAAGCAGGAGTGACAAAGTTAAAACACTGAAATATACACACACCAGATTATCTGCAGAATAACACGAACCAACGTGAAAATACTCGAACTGAAATGTAAGAAATGAACAGAAATAAAAATAAAACTGAAATAAAAAGCTTCGACACTAAAAGAGCCGACGGGATCTGACTTTATGTTTACGTGTATAAATACTCTGCGACGCGTAATCTTTGAATAAGTCGCAGATTAAACAGGATTAATGAAAATAACACAGCAGGAAAAAGGGATTTAAAAAAGGAAAACAGCAAACCGAAGCAGAAATAAATAAATAAATAAATGAAACAAAGCACACAGACTCTGCAGTGATTTAATACACAGGATTGATGTCTTTATCTTACAACAAATATTCATTTAACTGCAAAGTAAATTAAAATTTCATGTAAAAATAAAGAAAATAACAAGAAAATTGAAAAAAGCTCCATAAAAAATAAAATATTTAAACCATTAAAAACATTTTAGGCTCATTTAAATGTACATTTCTAAAGCTTTATATTCAGACACATAAATTTGTGCATTAAAAGACAAAATTAAGAGAAAATTAATGATAAACAAAACCTGAAACAAAATAAAAAAGATAATTAATATAAGAACATTAATTAAATAATGTTTTAAATGTTGTGGTGTGGATTTAATCTTTGTTATAGCAATAAAGATTCAATAAATATAAAAACATTAGAAATATGAATTAAATTATCAGGAAAAAAATATTAATGAAACACAAAAACTGCTGCATCAGTGAGTTTAGTGGGAATAAAGAAACAAACAGCATCATAAATATAAAGCTAAAATAAATACAGAAATGAATAGAAATGTATTTATTTTGTGTTTTGTTCAGAAATCGTGTATTTTTATCTCTTTGCTCTTTTTGTGTTTTATTTTTGAGGATTTCCACAGAAACGATGAGACTTCAATCGACCTGCTTGCACTAAAAAATCTCTTTATTCCTTCATTTACATTCAAACACCTCTAATAAATAATAAATGTTTTTTATCTGCATGTTTCTTCACCGTGCACATTAAAGCTGCACATGTGAAGAGCTGCAGCTTTAATTCCCTGCAGAGCGCTCATTGTAAACGCTGCAGAATAACTGATGAGGGTTTATACGTTCGTTTCTTTATGGTTTGGTTTCTGCCTCAGCGGGCGGACGCTTAACGAGAGTCTCAACACAAAGACGGAGAGGTTTTTTTTTTCAGCGCCTCGACAGACCGAAGCTTCTTTCTGCTGCAAAACCGGCGAAAACAAACGACCTGAAAAACGAAAAGAGCGAAAATAACAAAATGAAAAAGAAAAAAAAGAATAATCTCGATGAATTAAAACATAAAAACAGCCGCTTTTTAAAAAAATGCTCATTTCACTTTGTTTAAAATATGTAAATAATGATAAAGATTTTATTTTAATTGTAGTTTTCATTCAGTCTTAATCTGGATAAACATTCATTTATGTTTCTGTTGGTTTTATTCAAACGTCTCAGAGCTGCTTCGAAGCCTTTTTCAAGGATTTATCGAAATAAATTAATCAAAATAAATGTTCAGCACTGATTTAATCTTTATTTTATTGGACCAAAAGTCGTCAAATTCAAACATATTTTGTTTAAAAATAGTAAATTAGCTCATAAAAAGCCAACATGTGTAAATTTGAAGAATATAAAAAGTGTAAACAGGCTCCAAATCTGCAAAAACAAGAAAACAAATACAAATAAAATGAGAAACTAAACAAAATAACAATTATTGTTATTGTTTTTATTACTGTTATTTATATGTTGATAATTAGAAAGGATGTTTTTTTCATTCAAATCAAAATCAGTCGTTTTATTATATTTTTCATTTATTGTTGGTACAGAAGTTTATTTATTGTTTTTTATAATTTGTTTTTAAATCACAAACAAATAAAAAACATTTTATTTATTATTATTATTATTATGATTATTGTTATTATTGATTTTAACATATTAAAATGTCTTATGAAGTTATTCTGACTATTGTTGATTGAAATAGTTTTTAAAATGTGCATGTAATGAAAATAATAAAAAATAAACACAAATATAAATAATCCATATGTTCAATGCATTTGTAATATATGTATATATGTATGTAAGGTTTTATTTTCAATTTGATCAATTTCCACACAAGTGTGTCTAATATGATAAATGATTATTAATAGAATATATTTTATAGACTATATATGTGTAATCTATATGAGACATATCATTATTATTATTATTATACAGAAGACACAAAAACAGGTTTTAATTCAAACTGAACAAAATCAAATAAATGGACTTGTTTGATTAAAAAATGTCCTGAAATGTGTTTATTGTTTTTTTAATACTTAAAACTGTTTATTATTTACACACACACACACACACACACACAGATAAAGGTATATAGAGATATTTCCATTTAATACATTATTCAAAGAGGTTTTTCTGGACGATGAGGCTGCTTAGATGCAACATCTCGTTTACACACGTGTGACAGGTTTCCCTGAGTGTGTGTTGCTGTGGTGTGTGTGTGTGTGTGTGTGTGTGTGTGATGCTCGGCCGTCCACATGTGTGTGTGTGTGTGTTTTCCTGCACACAAACAAAGTGAACCAACTGTCTGCTGTTTGTGTTTTTACTCTCCGGTTTAAATTTCAGCTCGCCTCCTCGCTCCAGTTTCTTCTTCTGTGGTGGTTTGTTTCGGCTCGTTTCCACCAACCGTCGTTTTTCTTTAATCGCTCGCTCGGAGTCTCTAAAATAATTCAGTTTTTTGTCTTAAACCCGCCTCTCTCCTCTCCGTCTCTGTGTTTTTTTAATTGGCATATAGGGAGGCTTGTTTGTTTTTGTTGTCTGCTGTTTCTTAAATGTGTGTGTTCGTGTTCATGTGGCCCCCGGTGTCCCAACAAGCACCGCGGTAGGTGTTGGGAGGCGCTTTCGGCGGCACAAACACACACAGCAAAACAACACACAGGAAACACACACACGCACACACACACAAGAAACGCACAAGACAGAATAGATGACAAAGACAGAAACACACAAAGACAACAAACACACAAAGTCTCATACCATGGGAAATCACACACCAGCACACAAAACACACACAGTCAGACATACACAACCCGGAGACAAATATCCGTTAAAACACACACACACACACACACACACACACACACACACAGAGGAAACCAGTTGCCTCTCAGGCGGCGCCATCTAGTGGCGACATCGACCATCAGAGACGCCTGCAGAGAAAAACCTGCTGCATTTTAACAACATTTAAATCCACAAAAAACACAAACAACTGCGTTTTATTTCATTTTCTGATCACATCACTGAAGTATTGATCTGATCAGTGTCTGCTCATGTGATCAGAAGCAGATTTTATTGATCAGATAAGGAATCATACTGTTTTTATTTTTATAATATACATGTAAATAAACATAAATACAGATTAAAATACACATTAAACTACCATGTACAAGAATAAATATGTCAGAAAAGTAAATATGCACACTGCTGTCTTTACATTAACATGCAGATAAATTAACATTTACCTTTAATAAAGTCTCACTATCAAAATAAAAGACACATTAATGAGCGTTGGTCTGAAAATACGTTTTAGAAATGTTCAGCATGTCACAAATAAAAATGTGAATCTTGTAATGAGAGTAGTCAAAACAGTAAAAGGACATTTATTTTAATTTATGAAGCTTTCATGTGTATAATCTGTGTTAGCTGTACTTTAATTTAATTATCACTTCTTCTTCTTTATATTGTGACCTGATGACGTTTACTCGAGTACAATTTTCGGTACTCGAGTACACCTGAGAGGTAAATTCTGAAGTCAAACTAAAAATCTGTACTTTTACTGCTGATTATATTTCACTTTTCTTTAATATGAAGTCACAGTTTAGTGTGGTAACATCAGCAGTAATGTGTGATATTTACAGTGGCCCTGAAGTACTCGTAGTAGTAGAAGTATCAGTACTCGTAGTAGTAGAAGTATCAGTACTCGTAGTAGTAGAAGTATCAGTACTCGTACAGTCGTAGTTTTCCTGCTGTAATCAAACAGTATTGTAGTGATACTGAGTGTTTATAGCAGTTAGTATTTTACTTTCTACCTCAGTCTGCAAACACCACACTGTTTTTAATTCACAGGAAGTACCTGAAAACACACCTGGTCTCAGGTGGACCTGGTCTCTGGTCTCTGGTGGACCTGGTCTCAGGTCTCTGGTGGACCTGGTGTCTGGTCTCTGGTGGACCTGGTCTCAGGTCTCTGGTGGACCTGGTCTCTGGTCTCTGGTGGACCTGGTCTCAGGTGGACCTGGTCTCTGGTCTCTGGTGGACCTGGTCTCTGGTCTCTGATGGACCTGGTCTCTGATAGACTTGGTCTCTGATAGACCTGGTCTCTGGTCTCTGGTGGACCTGGTCTCTGGTGGACCTGGTCTCTGGTCTCTGATGGACCTGGTCTCTGGTGGACCTGGTCTCTGCTCTCTGGTGGACCTGGTCTCTGGTGGACCTGGTCTCAGGTCTCTGGTGGACCTGGTCTCTGGTCTCTTTAACATCAAACTGTTGCAGCTGCTGATTTTTCCTGAAAACTTTCGT
>JBAJHX010000115.1:787677-808460 GCA_037176925.1 Amniataba percoides
ACTGTAAATAAAGACTTTAAATATATACAGTAAATAATACTGTAAATAAAGACTTTAAATAAAGACTGTAAATAAAGACTTTAAATATATACTGTAAATAAACACTGTAAAAAAAGACTTTAAATATATACAGTAAATAATACTGTAAATAAAGACTTTAAATAAAGACTTTAAATAAATACTGTAAATAAACACTGTAAAAAAAGACTGTAGTACTGAGTGTCCTCTGAGGTCAGAAAACTGTGATTCTCATATCAAACGTTTGTGTTTGTTGTTCTTTAATCACAATGTCTGCGCGTTTCTGTGACATGAAATGAAAAAGTCTGAATGAACTTTAAGCGGCACATCAGCTTCACGCCTGAAGGAGCTTTTACAGTCTGTGCAACCTAAACGAGCGCCGCTGCCTGTTCGTTATCGTGAAATGTGCTTAAATCTGACATGTAAAATCAGAAATATTCCAAAGTCCAGAGTGTTTTTCCCTGTTTCTATGTTTTAACTTCAGCTCCGTTTTAAAAGTAGAACGGCAACCAAATAAGACAGCACAATAATTCTTTTTGCATATAAAACCGGAGGAGTTGCTCTTTCATATCACGTGTTCAACATGTCCCGGAGCGCTTTTTCGGTCCACTAATGTGTTTGCATTAATACTGTAAAAAGCGCTCACAACTAAACAACGTCATAACTCTGACCGCGGTGTCACGTGACACGTCACTACGCTGCAACTATTTTTTTTAGTCTGGACATAAATCTATACATATTATTAAAATATGAGATCTAAGGCTTGTATTGATGTATAGTAAATTAAAATGCTCCAAAAAATGGCACTACAGCATGTAAATGTAAAAATATGCACTGTTCTATGGTGCTATTTAGCTCATAAAGAGTTAAGCTACGTCACCTTTGCACTGCAGGCCCTGTCTGAAAAGGCCCTTCAGCAGCTTCTTGCAGTGCTGGCAGACGGTGGGTCGGGTGTACGAGTGGATCAGGAAGGTGTGGGGAACTTTGACCTTCGACAGCAGGATCTTATCCAGCTCGATGGGCCGGCCGACGTACGACTGCGAGCTGGAGCGCCGCTCTCTGCCGGGGAAGTAATCCAACTGGTTCTTCTGCTGCGAGGGGGCGGAGACAAAGAGGAGGAGGAGGAGCCACGACGCCGTCAACAAAAACTACGACCTTTATTTACAGGCGGACCAGATGACGCTTGTTTACCTGAGAAAATGAAGCGTAAACAAGCGTACCTGGCCGCCGTCCAACTCTGGGCTGATTAATTAAAAGTGAACAGCAGCGAAGGAAATAATTAATTAAAGTTTCCCTCAGTTTTCTGTGATCTTATAGATGAGAAAAATATTCTATTTAACTTGTATGATGGATAAAAGTCGGACGTACCTCCATGCTGGGACTGACCGGAGACTGAACAACAAGAGAAGAAAAGAAAAAGAAAGTTAACGTTTTCTGATGGAAGAAAATAAACTGTGAGATGAAAACATGTTTGTAGAGTTTAAATCTGAGATTCAGATTTAAGATCAGATTCAAGAAAACAGACGTGACCTCGTGGTTTGTTTCTCTGTTTAAATCAGTCAAACAGAGACGAGTCTGAGTCGACCTTTTTCATGATGATCGACTCCTTTTAGCTTCATCCTCCATCTTTAAAGTGTCAATCATCTCCATCATACTCGTTATAAATAAACATCTCTGAAAATATCTGCAGAATCATAAACAAGAAGCTGTTTTTCAGTCTGATATCGAGTTTAAAATGAGTGAAATTTAAACTCCTTATATAAGAAAATATCAGACGTAGCAACAGTAACTAAGGGGGGCGGGGCTTGTGTGATGATGTCAGAGTGTTTCAGGTGATGGTTGGTGTTCAGGTTGTGTTTTTTCAGTCCGCTGACCAGTAAAGCGTCGTCGGTGTAGTGAGGCGGCGACGGCTCAGCGGAGAGGGGGCGTCCCAGGTTGATCAGCCCCCCCGTCAGGGACACGTTGGACGAGCGGCGCCTCCTCACGCCGCTGCAGTTATTGGGGATCTTAAAGGCACAACGCTTGTGATAGTTCAGCCCGCAGCCTGGACACACACAGAGGTTTTAATCTAGATTATTTCACATGTTTTTTTTCCTCTTTTAGTGAAAAAAAAAGTGAGTTCGTACCTTCGCATTTGAGCCCCTGACGGACGAGCCCCCACAGCATCTCTCCACAGTGGTCGCAGAAGGCCGGAGCTCGATACGAGTGGACGAACAGGCAGTGAGGACGGATCTGAAAGTCCTCCACCGTGGCCGAGGCTGCAGAGGAGATTATTTATCAGCCTGTTTAAATCTGAAGAACAGCTGAAGTGAAAAACATGTTGTTGTTTATATTATGTGCAATTTTATTTCTTCTTTTGCTTTAATAACAATTTGTATATAAGGAGGATGTTTATCGTGTGTTTATGTCATTTTCACCTTCTGTATTTTATATCTTCTATCTGTTTTTGTATTTATTCTCCGAGGCTGCAGAGGAGATTATTTATCATTTATCTGTTTAAATCTGAAGAACAGCTGAAGTGAAAAACATGTGTTAACCCCACAAACGTAAAAACTCCAAAAAAACGTAATAATTATACATAATAATTATTACATTTGTGGGATTATTAAGTTAAATGCTTCAAATTTTGATTATGTTTGCGGATTATTACGTTTGTGGGGTTAACGTGATGTTGAATGTTGAACATTATTGTTTATATTATGTGCAATTTTATTTCTTCTTTCGCTTTTCTTTTTTAATAAGTGCAATAACAATTTGTTTATAAGGAGGATGTTTATCGTGTGTTTATGTCATTTTCACCTTCTGTATTTTATATCTTCTGTCTATTTTTGTATTTATTCTCATATTTGTTTGTTTATGTTGGGTGGGATTAAAAAAGTTTTATCTTAAATTATTTAGCAAACCTAAAGTAAAGACTCAGACAGAGTAAATGAGTATAAATGTGTGTTGTGTGTTTGGATCTTCGGAGGCGAGCAGCTGCGGATGCTGGCTGGGCCGGTCGCCATGACGGCCATCTGAGCCCAAACATCCTCCAGCTGTTTGTACAAAAACTCGGTTGGGCGCCGAGATCTCCCGCAGACGAACCTTCAACACCGAGCCGACGCGTCGCCGCTTCAGATGTCTCGGTTCGATTCATTCATCAAGTTTCAGAAACTCACATTGTTTCCTCATTTTCCAGGTTGAGACGCAGATTTAGAGCTGAGAAGTAAAAAGTCATTTTGGTTTTAACGGCTTCGCTCAGAGAAACATCTGGTTTTTAACGAGCTGTGAGATCGATCCTGATCCACCTGCAGCTGTTTTCTCTGTGTGGCTTCAAACCTTCGCTCGGTGACAGCTGACGCTTTATTATCGCTTCAGTTTATTATTTTCTGTCTTCGTCAGCTGGGTTTTTAAATATCAGTTTTATTAGTTTTAATACTGACGCCTACATGATGCTGTTTTTCTATGAAACATGTGAACACGTTTTTTAAAACTCTGACAGGAAAAGTCTTTCGTTGATCCTCAATCCACCATCCTGAGCAGAAAAAACACGTGACAGACAAACATGAAGTTTACGGGAACTAAATTTATGGGGACTATTTTCAGCGGCGGATGAATCCACACTGTTGATAGTGTGTGTGTGTGTGTGTGTGAAGAACAGTTTTAATAGTTTTTACAGCTTAAAGGAAGAAGAGAGATCAGACTGCGACGCTCTTACGCTGCCGGTTTGAGTCTGAACGTGATAAAAAATGTGGAAAATCGTCTTTAACTGGCCAGAGATGGAGAGGGGAGGCAGATAAACAGAAGAAGAGAGACAAAGAGTAATGAATGGGTTGTTAGCGGGTATTTTGTAAATGTTTTGGAGGTACGAGAGGCTCTCATCGGGCGCAGATGGACCGAGTGTTTGTTTGGTTGGCCAGCAGGCTTGGCAAGGCATGATGGGTAGTTTGAAATATCGCTCCCTTTCTCTCTCTCTCTCTGCGTGGATTTCCGAATCTCTCTCTCTGCTTTTGGTTTTTTCCTTCACACACACACACACACACACACACTCGCCCTGAGCTGTGGTCCTCCAGCAGAATACGTCTCTGATTAGACATTCTGCTGCAGGAAATTACCTCCATTTATTCAAATTATTGTTTATGCCTTTTGTTTGGAGGGCCAACGTACGTTTGGAAGTCTGAACAAGCTCCCGAACTGTTATTATATGCTTCAGAAAATGACTTGTGTGTTGGTGTGTGTGTGTGTGTGTGTGTGTGTGCTGGTGTGTGTGAGGGTTTGGTAGGTAGTCCTTGTCTGAGTATGAACGCCTGTGTTTATGTGTGTGTTCGCTGTGGAGGAATTAGCAGCGTTAAGGAGCGCTCGCTGCTGGCTTGTTAACCCGCAACCAGAAAACAAACACTGCGGGTGGAGAAACTGTAAACCAGCAGCCGGATGTGATGTGCTAATAATCATTATTATCATTATTAGTTTTATTATTGCTCCTGTTTTTTGTTTTTTTTTAACTCAATAACTCTGAGAAAAAACTTTAATTAGGAGATGTGAGTTTTCAGCAGGTCAGAGGTCGGCTCTCAGTTTCTAAACTCACAAAACAAAGATGTGATTCAGAGTCTTTCACTGAGATTTCTGCAGCTTCATCTGCACTTTTTATTATTTTCTGGTTCAGTAAACCAGGAAGTGTTTTCTGTTTGTGATGTGAGATTAGTAAAGTTTAATCTGATCTTCTCCTCCTTGTGTTATTTCTGTTCATCTCTCTCGTTGTTTTCTGTTTGTTTTTTCTTGTTCTGTTCTTGTTTTTAGTTTACTTTTGTACACTTCCTGTTTTATTTTGTATTCTTACGTCTCCTCATGTCTGTTACTTCCTGTCTTTCTTTGATTTTCTGCTCCAGAACTTCATCTCTCACTCCTTTTCCTTCTTTCTTTCTCAGTTTGTCTGTATTTTGTCTCTTCGTTCATCGACTTGTGTTTTTTTTCTGCGTTTGGGTCAATCATCAGGATTAATGTTTAAAACACGTCACAGCGCTTTTTACAAACTGAACGATATCATGGTTTGTAATTCAGAGTTACTTTGAGCGTTTAAGTGACTTAAAACTGAAGTTTTCCCTTCTGGCAGTGAATAATCACACAAACCCTGTTTAGGCAAAGTCATGATGTTACAAAAATAGAGAAATTTCCACGAGTCCAAGACAATAATTCATTGTTTTGGCAGAGGAGATGTGATAGCTTCAGAGGCAGATCTAAATAAAAGCTGCACCAACAGTGTTTTTCTGTTTTACTGGAGCATCAGAGACTTTTCAATGTTGGTTGATGTGAAATGCATCAATTTAAAAATGCATGTAAAAATGTAAATAAGAGATTTACCTGCCGGTGAGAAACTTTATCAGATTTGCATGAACTTGTTTGGCTTGAATGTTACGTTCATTTATAAGTAAATATTATTTATAAGTAAATATTATTTTTATGTGTCTAACTTACATTAAACAAAACTACAGATCAGAAAAGGCTTTTATTTTGAAAGGACTTGGGGATTGTTGTGTGGAGGTGAAAGAAATGTGGGTTTAATTAGCTTCAGTGACTCTGGCTGACTCGAGGCGTCCATGTTTGTTCGGTTTCTGGGGACTTCTACGTTATTACATCAGATTCATCACGGCTCTGATTAAAAAAGTTTCACCGTCATAAATACAATCTGCATGTTTCTGTGAACGCTAATTACAAGTTGGAGACTGCTAATTATGTCAGAGTAAATACAGACAAGTTCGTTTTTCTGTATTTTGGAAATGTTTGTCGTCATAACAACCTTTAATGAAAACAATAAATCAAAAAAATCTTCGGGGTTTGTTGATCGTAAACAACTTTAATCAACATGAGCTGACTGTCGAACATCTCGCTGTTAAAATCGCATCAAATAAAACCTTCGAGTGTTTCAGGAATTATGATTTTATTTCTTTTTTATTTTATTTCTCTTTTATGGGTCTTTTGTGACCAATCAGCTCGATTTCCTGTTTGTTTCCTCCACATTTGTTGTTGAAAGATGGAGGACGTGAGATAAAAAGGAGGTGTGCGAAGTAGAAACCGACACTTCAACTCTGTTTAAACTTCGTCTCCACAGCTTGAATTATCTCTTTAATTTCGTTCATCGCTTCATCTCCTTGCAGCACTTCAGATGACGTCCTGCATCACCTCCATTTGTTTCACTCCCTGTTTGTTTCTCTGACCGCTTTTATTTCGTTCACTGCTCATTTATTTTTTCAGTGTTTCTCTTTCACTTCAGCTCCTTTTTTTATTATTTTAAGCTGCTGCACATCAAGTGACTCTTTTTTCAACACGTCACTTCAACTTCATACTTCATCCACAAATTAAAATTTCACTTCACCTTTTTTTACAGCACTTTGATGGACAAAATTAAAATAAAACCTGACGTGTAATAAACTGTAATAATCCTTTAAATAGTAAATACAATACTGCTAAAAATAAATCTAATTTGAATTCAAAATAAAAGTGTTTGAAGGATTAATAACAAAACAGACGGTGAGCTAACATTAATAAAAAACACATAAATCAAACACGTCCATTAAAACAAACACGTGTAGGGAAGCATTATGCAAATGTACACACACACACACACACACACACACACACACACACACACACACTGCAGCGGGTGATGGAGAGGCAGGAAATTGTGAAGTGGCGGCGTGAACACCTGAGTCCTAAACTGAGCTGGACGGCGGCCAAACTGACACCAAATCTTTATTTTTCATCTGGATCTTCGTCTGTTTACGCACCAAATAACCAACCTGAAACACGCTTCCCTCCTTTGGTTCGTTCGGACTCATTTACCTGAAGCTGGTTTTACCCAGAATCCTCCTGTGATCTGAACTGAATGATGATTTTGGTGTTTTTTCTTTGGTACTCAAATATTTTACTTCCTCTGCTCTCGTTCACATTTTCTCTTCCTCTTCCTGCCTCGGCTGATTGTGGGCGGGCCCTCTGCCTGTCTGACCAATCAAATGCAGCCACAATCTCATTTATTATGCAAAAAGGGGGCGTGGTCTTATGACTGACAGCTGTCAGTCACAGTGAAGTAGTCTGCAGAACTGAATGTGGAGTAAAAACACTGAGACAAGACGCAACTTTAACTTTACCAGCTAATCGTTAGCTAACAGTTACTAATTATTGATTAAAGATCGGCTCAGGTGGGTTTGTGGGTGGGACCTTGATACAAAAAGGCTCCTCCCCCGAGAACAAGATGGCGTACAAAAGTAAAAGTACTCCTTGTTTGGAAAATCTCATGTCAGAATAATAAATATTTCATTATTAGATTTTAAGGAGAAGTTCAGTTTAATGATGGTGAACTTATGACGGGGTCAGTAAAAATAATAATGATAATAATAATAATAAAACATCATTATGTAAGTGTTTGTGATTAGTCCAGTGCAATATCTAAATAAAAGTACTCGATTACTTTCAAACAGTGGATTTGTTCCCAAAAAGAAAAATCCTGAATGTTTCTGAAGCAGAGAAAAAAATTAGAGTAAGAGAAAAAGTGTGTGTGTGTGTAAAAGAGAGCATCACGCAGGAAGTGACATCAGTGCGAGACATCACACACACACACACACACACGCACACGCACACACACACACTCACACACACACTCATCCATCCAGTGAGGTGAACTGAAGTGTGACCTGCTGAGCGTTTCACACTGACGACACACAAACACAACTTTTTACTTCATTTTGTTTATTTGATATTTATTTCCTGTTGTTTATTAGTTTTTCTTTGTTTCACTGAGGCAAATTTATTTTATTATTATTTTATATCTGTTTTATTATTATAGATTTGTTTATCTTTTATTATTGTTTAATGATCTTTAATTATGTCGTTTTATTTGGTTCTGTATAAATAACTTCTGACATTATTACATTATTATTTCAGATTGTTATTTCAGGACACATTGAGCCAAACAGAAAGAACATTAATTAAAATGTGAGTGGAAGTAAACACGTTTTTCAAAACAGTTTGATTTCAACACGCTGTAAACACCCATATAAACACCTTATACATAATGTTTATTTATCTGTAAATATGATCAGATATAAAAACATGTTGATGGACAAATAGTAGATTTATAACACAAAAACATGAGACTGTTGTTGTGAAAATGCATTTTTGCATATTTGTGTGGAAATTTGGCACTAAAAGTCCCATCATGCTTTGGGAAATAAACACTATAAATACAATAGTGTTTATAATATTCTGCACATATTGAACATATTTTCATTGTTTACTTAGTTTTGTTTGTTTTGTAGCACATCTCTTCCTAAATAAACCCTGTTTGTTTATTGTTTCTTCTTTTTGCACTTTTTCTATCATCATATCTCTTCTTCTGGACTTTGGTGTGTCGCTCTGATTCCTGCAGCAGGTTTTTGTGTTTTCTTTAAATTTATGCGAGCGACTCATTTGCGATGTTGCTCTGACAGAAACCTTCAGGCCTGTTTGGAGCAGAACGAGAGACCAAACAAAGTGTTTCCTGTGTGTGTGTCGTGACGTCCTTTGACTCTGTTTTATCTCTCAGGTGTGGCGTCGCTCTCACCTGACAGCACCGCCTCCACCAGGTCGCCCTCCTGGATCTGCGAGGCCGACCGCAGCAGCTGCAGCACGTTTTCAGACGTCTGGTCATGACGAAACAGGAGGATCTTCTCGTACATCCCGTAGAAAACACACTCCGGGATCTGAGGGAAAAACAGGCAGCGCAGCGAGAACGATTACCTCGAGAGAAAATTAAGATTTTAATCTGAAGAGAGCCTGAAAGAAAAACAGCAGAAAGACGTCATGAAGATCATTTCTTTCATTTAAACAACTGTTTTATTTATCATTATTTATATTTTTCAATACTTTCAGTAGTTTATTGCTCTACTTATTATACTTTTGCAGTTTTTTTCTGTCTCAGCACAGAAAAACAGGAACCTCATCAATCATTTACACATTTATTTTCTATTTCCACCACCTTTGATCCTTTGCGTTTTATTTTGAAGGATGTCTGTAAACACTACATTACCCATGATGCTCAGCTGCTGCTCATCTGCAGGAGAAGCCAGTTTGAGGTTTGAACAAATTTAATGAGCTTATTTAGAGTCGTTGCTTCTTTATACTTTTACTCCACCAGATCTCAGAGGGAAATATTGATCTATATTTATTCATGAGCAGCATTAATTAAGTCATTAATTAAAATTTAGATTAAGATAAACAAAAAAACATCAGATAAACTAAGAAGAGATTTTGGGCTTTTATTAAAAATCTGTGCGAAACAGGACCATGCTGCTCGAACATTAATGAAATATTATTATTACTTATTATTATTTTATTTCTCGATGTCTGTGAGGAGCAAATAAGACTTTTAACGTTTAAATGAACGTGTGAGTTTCGTATTAATGAGACAACCTCGACTTTAATGACATTCATACCAATAAAGCTCATTTAAATGTGAGAAGGAGGAAGAATCGAAACAAGCTTTGATCTTCATCAGCAGATGAATAAATTATTCAAATGACGATCGGGGGGTGACGGACGGAATAAATTAATAAAAGATTTAGAGACCTTTGTGTTGTGAACTCAGACTGCAAAAGATCGATCAGATTAGTCAATAATCAACAACAGTTTTATTGTATTTTTATATTCACACATTTTGGACAGTTTGTTTAGTTAAAATTAGTCACCAGGTGATCAACCAGTCCTCAAAATGATCGATGTATAGCACACGCTCTCTCTCTCTCTCTCTCTCTCTCTCTCTCACACACACACACACACACACACACACACACACACACACTCGCTGCTGTGGGGTTTCAGGAAGTTAAACATGCAGTTCGTTTTTATGCTGACGATCAATGAGGCGTCGCTGAAACGAGCAACACTTCGACCAACTGCAGAGCACCGCTGAGACCGCCATCGACCTCACACACACACACACACACACACACACACACACACACACACACACACACACACAAAACAGAAACACACAAGAAGAAAATCCTGCAGAAAAAGGCTTTTTTTACACTGAACTGGTATTAAATCTCTCAAATATCAAAACATATTATTAAAACTCGTGTAGAAATTCAGTGTGAAGTTTCAGAATAAAACAAATATTTTAAAAAAAGAGTTGTCCAACCTCTGGCCTGCGGACCAGCATCGGGTACTAGTGACGGTGATAATAATAATAATAATAAAAATAATAAAAATAATAAAAACTGTAATTATTATATGGTTAAACTTTGAAGATGTTGAATTAAATTAGTCATCAGTCCATCAGCAGCATCCTTCAGGACAAGAGGAAGAAGAGGAGGATGAAGAGGAAGAGGACACAGAGAAGGAGGAAGAAGAAGAAAAGGAGGACATTCAGAAAGAGTAAGATGAAGAGGAGGAAGAGGAGAGAGATGCTGAAGTGGAATAAGACTGAAGCGATGACATGGAGGAAGAGGAGGGAGAGAACATGATGAAGAGGAGGAGACTCTTCAGGCCTTCACCTCTCTTTCTCCCTCTGCCTCTCAATACGATGCTCAACAATACACTTCATAGATACATCTTAATGTGTGTGTGTGTGTGTGTGTGTGTGTGTGTGTCACCATAGCAGCAGTGATGGCCTTGTTGTCATGGCAGCAAGAACTCAAGGCTGATTCCTCTCCTCCTGCATCTCTGTTCACTTTGGTACTTTCTGTACTGAATGTATTAAAACGTACATTAAACTACGGCTGAATGTGCTGCAAGGCATCCTGGGTAATGGAGTCTTCACTACCTTTAATATCTTTGTTTATTCGGATCCCCGTTGGCCATATTACATGAAAATGCAAACAGTGTAACTGAGACTCCAAAACAACACAAACAAAAATAACACAATTTCATCAATGAATTTCTTTCTGTGTTATTAAAAATGAAGCTCAGCTGTTTATTTATTTGCTGTATATTAAGCGTTTTGTAATAGTTTTGTCAGCGTGTGAACTGATTTTAACGAGACTTTCACGTCACCTGTAACATCCTGTAGTTTATTTCTACAATTTCTCACACTTGTCACTGTGTTTGTGTTTATTTTGTTCAGTTTCCGTCCTGCTGACCTCGACCTCGTCACGCCGACAGAAGAAAGTTAAATCTGTAAGTTTATAAAATCTGCAGCGACGTCTCCAACTCGTTTGTTTTTATTGATGCAGCCGACGAAATTGAACAGGAAGATGAAGTTTTTATTTGTTAGTGTGTTAAACGCTGAAACTCTTGTTGAACGACATCGATTAGTTTATCTGGCAACTGGTGGTAAAGTCAGAAACATGATTAGTAGTTGTTGTTGTTGCAGAGAGTTTCATTACCAGCGAACACTCGATGTTTAACACTGTTGTGCAAATGATGATAAGATAAATGTGCGACTTGTTAATCAGCAAGCAGCCGACGCACATTTAACTATCTGATCATTTTCCAAGAAAAGGAGAATAAACTGAACTGTTCCTTTAACCTGCAGAGTTTCCAGAAAGAAAACACACACACACACACACACACACACACACACACACACACACAGTTCGTCTCAGTTCATCTCGACCTGCATCAGCATGTTTGTGGTCAGACTCAACATTTCGACCTTCATCAGACCAAACATTCAGAATAAAACAAACTAAATATTCAGTGCAGTGACTCTGAACTCGCTGTAAAAATCCTCTAATAAAGCTTTTTTTTTTCTCACTTCCCAGCAGGAGCGGAGCAGGTGAAATCAATCACACGAGGAGCAGCTGTGTGTGATGAGCCAGCTCAGACGACCTGCCGCTGTGAATCCTCTCTAATGTGTGAAAAAGACTTCGGAGGCTCCTCACACACACACACACACACACGCCAGGTCGGATTATCTGACTGTAAGCGTGTCGACGACGAACGGCGTCTCATTTACACGCAGGACGTCTTTATTTTACTTTAAAGGGAAGAGTCCTTCCACAAACGGGAGCTACAGCGGCGAGGCGGCGTTCCTCCCTCAGAACACCTAATGGGGATGAGAGAGGCCCGTCACCATGGCGACGGGACAAACTGCGTGATGCCGTTTACAAAGGTGTGTGTGTGTGATCATCATTATATAGTGACATCAGCAGTGACAGATACAGTTATATATGTGTGTGTGTGTGTGTGAGAGATAAAAGTGTGATATTTCTTCCATAAAGATTATTGATGCTCAATATTTTATCCAAACTTTAACATTTACTTGTAGGTCAGTACAACGACAACAAGAAGTAATTATTTGTGTGTTTGTATTTGATGTGATGTCACTTTGAATTTGAGACACACAAACACAAACAAACAAACAAACAATATAAAAATAAACAATGAATAAACACAAATCATAATTTTCTCATTTAAATCAGCTGCTTTTTATCAAACAGGTGAATTTGTTGGGACTATTTTCAGCGGCGGATGAATCCACATTTGGTACTTTAGTGAGTGTGTGTGTGTGTGTGTGTGTGTGTGTGTGTTCATGGTGATGAAGGAACAACAGTGATGAGTTTAAATCATTTTTATGGTCTCGCAATAGGAGGCTGTGACACACACACACACACATAATTCCTGTTAGATCTGTTCACTGCACCAGAAGAGAAATAACGAAAATGTAAAATATTAACAGACTTTTTCAAAAAGAAGTAAAAAAACATGAAACGGTGAACGAAGGAGAGGGAAAAGGCAAAAGTGAGATGAAGAGAGAAGGATGAATAAAGAGACATGAATGGATGAAAAAAGTGAGGAGATGAAAGAGAGAGAACAATGAGAGAAAACACACACACACACACACATCTGTTCTCGTCTGCTTCATTCAGTGTGTGTGTGTGTGTGTGTGTGTGTGTGCGTGTGTGCGTGTGTGCGTGTGTGTGTCATAATGGCCCTCTGAAGGACACTTCACAGCCGCAATCATCATCAGTTGCCAGGCAACAAGAAGAAACCGCTACCGACAGAAACACACACACACACACACACACACACACACACACACAGAGCTTTATTATATCTGTCAGAGCAGCAGAGGTGAGTGTGTGTGTGTGTGTGTGTGTGTGTGTGTGTTTGAGAGGGGAAACAGGGATGTTCAGTGACACCAAAGTGTTGGACAGTTTTTGCGTCTTTACAGAGAAAAATAATTTTCCTTCAGTTGTTTTCTGGATTAGTTCAGTTTGTTTTTCTGTTTGTTTGAAAGGAGCCTTGAACACGTTGGTTAAAGCGAGCGCGAGGTTTTGTTGGTTTTAACAACTCTGTTGTGTTTCAGGAGTAAAAACTGAAGGCAGCTGTGAACAAACTGAAGATCATCACACCTGTTTGTGTTTGAAGCTTCATCAGCTTCAGCTTAGATTAGCATAAAAAAGGTCCATTGATCTATTATACATTTTTATAAATCTCTATATTAGATATTATGCACCAGTTTTCTTCCATCACATTTATATTTAGTTGAAATCAAGCTTTAGTCATTAGAGTTTAGTTTCAACAAACTGCTGTACATTTTTAAAACTCATGTCATCATTTTAAAGCTCTGGTTGTCAGCATCCTTGTCGCCTGCAGTTGCCATGGTTACAGCATCAGTGTGACTCCACAGGCCGACCGTCCTCACTGAGTCTCATTGTAAACTCTGCTTCTGTTCATTGCTCCTGTTCAGCATTATCTGACCGTCCAGGAGCTGATTCACTCATTCACAAACTCATTCGTACAAATAAAAATAAACGAGCCTTCAGCTCAATCTGCAGCTCCTCTCGGCTTTACAAAGATTAAGCTTTTTGTTCATCAGATTCAGCAGGTTAAGAGACCAAACACCGAGCTAAAAGAGAGAAAAAGGATGTTTCTCAGAGTCAAAGATGCTTCTTTGTGTGGCGGGTCCTTCATTTACTGAAACACATGAATGGATCTTATTGAGGGATCCAGTCCAGCAGGTGAAATGCATCTATAAGCTTAAGTTAGCTTAAGTTAGCTTAAGTTAGCTCGCGAGCTATGCACTTAATTATCAACCGCAAATTTAACTGATATCAAGATGTTTTGCTTCACTTTGATGGAGCATGTTTATGATGTCTATGAACAAATTTACCATGAAGATGTGAACATTTAACTGTCTCCTCTGCTGGTTTGGACCCAGAAATGCATCAGTGTTTTAAATTAGATCTTGTAGATCAACTACGATGAAGATTTAATGGCTGCAGAGCTTATTTCTCACCTCAGATTTGTTCGGAAACATTTTTTGGTGAACTGCTGAGTTGAAATAACTGAGTCTACCAGCTTGTTTCCAAACTGGGAGGTGTGGAAATAAGCAGCTTTATCAATTTATCAACATAAGATGATTCGCTAATGTTCAAAACTTGTTTCTGCCAAAAACAAAAAGACAAGAAAGACCTTAAATCTAATCCAGAGTCCCAAAAAAAAGTCTGGATCTCTGCAAACAGTTTGCTTTCTGCAGAGAGACAGTATGCTTGAGTTTCTGAAAACCTTTAAGAACGTTTATAAAAAGCCATTTCAAAGACGCCTGTGTTCACACACACTCGTACACACACACCTTCGGCTGCTAATCAGTTCATTTGGTGATATTTGAAGTGTTAAACGGCGAATGTTGCGAGCGATGTCACACAGGTTTGGTGTGTGAACAGGCAGCGAGGTGACCTGCTGTACTTTTTTTTCCTCCACAGAATACACAACAAACACTTTAATCACCAACCTGTGTGTGTGTGTGTGTGTGTGTGTGTGTGTGTGTGGCATGGTGTAAAGCTGTCGTGGCGCTCAGGTTTCAGGTGTGTGTGTTGTGTTCAGGTGTAAAAGTCTCACTGTGGGGAAATGAGGTGATTTTCACCTTAAATGAGACGATTAGTAATCCTGAAGGGAGTTAATGGACACGTCACGCCGTGAATAAGTGGGTGTGTGTGTGTGTGTGTGTGTGAGGTAACGTCCACACTAATGCGCATAAATGTGTCTCCTATATCTCTATTTTTTACCCACGTTCACACTAAGCAGGTGTTTTCCGCCACTCTCTGACTGAGCGAATAAATCTGGAAATGCTGCAGGTTGGATTATTTAAATGTTTGCTGACGACTGAATGTTCTTCCTCGTCCAATAAACCGTCTTCTTTTCCACCCAGAAAAAGAACAAACATAAGTCGAACCCCCAACAACAGGAAATAAATCTGTCCTGGGATGTTTGTTGGTGTTAATTTCATCAGTTTCTAATCTCGTCCAGCCCGATTTTCTACCTTTCCCACCTAAAACACAGTTGTTGTCTTGTTCGGTCTCATGATTTTAAATCGTGCCTGCTCTCATCCTTAACTTGCCTCTATCTAGCTTCAAGAACATTGTGATCTTCTCCTAATCCTGACCTAATCTCACCCATCACCCTCCTCATGTTGCTCTGATTCAGTCCAGATCCACGTCTGATCAAATCAAGAATGAAATTTTACATTTCTAAACATCAGATTTTCATTCCAGTCCTGATTTGAACCCTCTTTCAACACATTTTTCTCCAATCCTGCTCCCTAATCCCATCCTAATCCTGTCCTGATACCATCTCAGATCCCTAATCTTGTGTCGATACATCGTGATTTGCTCTGTCCTGAACTGATCCCATCCTTTCTATCTGTCCCTTTTAGATCCAGATCCTGGTTCAGTCTCATTTTAATCTCATCCCAATCCCCTCCTGATTTCCTCCAAATCCAGTCACAGCACAATCCAGTTTCCTTTATTCCTGTTTCACCTCGTCCGGCCGTCAAGTCCAGATCTTATTAAAATGATCCAACCAAATGATCATTAAACTGGAGGAAGAATAACTGAGGCGCTTTGAGATTGAGGCGTTTGTAGATGTAAGAAAAACATTTGTTGGTTTTGGATCAGATTCGGGTGTTGAGAGAGAGAAACCACATTACTCACAACGTCACTGTTATTTGTGTAAGTTCACATTCGCAGACTTGTGACGCGTCTACGTGAGAACGAGGACATCTATCACATTCATGAGGACGTCGACACGTCTCCCTCTCTCTCTCTGCTTTCTCTCTGTAGTTTAATTACGAACGCTTGGCAGCAGCTTCGGTTCGCGATGCAAAAAGCCAGAAAAACAGAGAAACCCCTGCAGAGCGAGCGAGCGAACAAAAGCAGAATTCATCCTGTTTCCAACGAGCAGCGACTGAAGCCTCGAGTGAGTCACCACGCTGACTAACACCGAGCAGACCGCCGGTTTCCAGCCTCACACACACGGTGCGCTTTACACATGCAGGGGAAACACTGTGAAACGCTTGCAAAGACTCAAACGACGACGAGGAAGCCACAGGTGTGTTCATCCTCTGCAGATTTCCTCCGTTTTCTGAGGAGCTAACAACAACCTGACAGCAGATTCAGATGCACAGTTCAGCCGATAACTTCACTTTCAGGCAGCGTGATGACTTTTTCTTCTCTAATCACCAACACGTGAAACTTTCTGGGGAGAAATCAAGATGCACAGTTTGTGTTTGTGACATTCATAAATCCACATTAAATGCAGACTTACAGCATCTCCACATGATTTTAACTTTAATCTCTGTCTGAAAAATCGCATTAACTCTAAAACCAAAAACATCCAGCGGCTGCTAACCAGGCTAACGAAGCGCAGGCGTGCCGATAAATCCAACGTTTCCCCGATAAAAGTGGCCGTTAAAAATGAAAAATAGACTCTGTCTTTCTGTTCTGGTAATTTAAATCTGTCTTTCCGCCGCCGAACGTCTCAAACGTCACAGCGTCGGCAGCAGCTGAATGAAAAGAAACAACAAGGTGACTCTTTGTTGTCGTCTCATGTGAGGAAAAATTATGTCTCAAACAAACGTGTCACTTTTTAAATCTAATTTTTCAGATCTTCACTGCAGCAGAAACACAAAAACGTCCGGAGAACAAATCCTGAAGCTGTTCGCGTCCACAAACAGGTCACAAAGGGAAAAGTTGTCATTGACTGACAGAGAGTGTTTCTATATGCTGATGACACTCTGCATTATCTGTATGTTATTGAATATTCCCCATCACACACACACACACACACACACACACACACTGCATGTAGGAAAATATCCGCACACGTTAGAGGAAACATGAATGATTATTATGAATGATCCATTAATGGAAAAATCTCTGATGTGAAACTAAACTCATGTAAAATAATGTTGATTTTACAAAATAAAAGTCGTCTTGCATCACTTTGTCATTTTTCCAATAAAGTCTCTCTGCAACTGCAAATGCAAACAGCCGACTCGTACAGACAGAGCAGGAAGAAGTGTTCATATCTAAAACACACACACACACACACACACACACACACACACACACACACACACAACATTCAGACCTCTGGATTATATTAAACTGGATTACAAACAGGTTTAAATCTCCCCACAGATAAAAAAATAAAAAAGTTTTCATTACGTTTGTTGGTTTGCGAGAAGCTTCACTGCGAATGTCACATGACCGAGAAGCCACAATCAGGTCACGTGACCACAACTCAGCCGTCACCATGACGACAGAGCAGCCTGATGCTGAGCAGGTGTGTTTTTTTTTTTTATGTTTAAATGTTAAATGTTTAAATTACAGTTCAGCTCAATGTGATTTTACATTTTTTTGAGTTTGGAAAATCTCCTGAAACTCTCTGATGTGAAGTTTAATGATCAGAATCTTTACAAATTGACAGCCAAACTATTTGATCGCTTTCTGTTGGTGGAAAATGTTCAAACATTCAGACGTTTAACTGTCAAAACAACCAGAATCAGTTTCAGTTATTTTAGTTAAAGAGAGGCTGAAGAGGTTTGAAATGAAGGTTTGCTGCCTTCTTTAAGCCTGTTGCTTCTGTGGCCACGCCCACCAGTGACGTCACAAGGCACCTGTGGCAGGTAAACAACATTTCCTAAAGTAAAGACTGGATTTCCTGCCTTTTTTTTTTAAGGTGGACAGAAACAGAAAAATGACAGTTTTCTTCTGTTTAATGTTATTTTATGTGAGATTTGACTTTTTTTCATCAGATTAAATCAGATTTTTCACATTTTGCTGCAGGTGTTGCTGCCCTGCCCCCCCCCCCGGATGACCCCCCCGGACCTGTGAGAACTTTCTGGCCCGTGTTAAAACTTCCTGTCCGGACTCTGGGGGGGTCGGATTACCTTCTGGTCCACGATGGAGCACGCCACCTCCCGCACCTGCCCGAGGCTCAGCTCCGCGGCGTCCAGCAGCACCGGCTCGCGGCTCAGGCCGATCTGGATGTGGAAGGAGATCACACCTCCTCCTCCTCCTCCTCCCCCTCTCTCTCCTCCTCCTCCTCCCCCCCCGGTGCCGGTGTTGTTGGTCCCCCCTGAGAACGGGAGCGGGCTGGGCGCACGGATCAGCGGAGGCGCACTCATATGAGCCTTTTTCTCCCCGCCGGCTTCCGATCTGCCAAGAAACTATTAAGAGGAGTCACGACGACGGTGAGGATGAGGATGAGGATGATGAAGAAGGTGGTGGTGGTGGTGGTGGAGGTGGAGGTGAGCCGCGGAGAGGAGCAGCCTGCAGGTCCGGGAGGAGGAGACGCGACGCGTAAAAGACGCACCAAAGAAACTCCTCCAAAAAAAATAAATAAATAAACAACAACACAGAACAAAAAAAGCGCAAAAACGAGAGAAAGGAGGAGAAGCAGGAGAAAACTACAGGAGGAGGCTGGGAGGAGAAGAAGGAGCAGGCAGGGAGGCAGGACGCGGACGCAGGAGAGCCATAATGACTACATGACTGGACCGGAGCGCAGCGTGGAGGGGGGGGGGAGGCAACGTCAACACGGGCAGGAGAGGAGGAGGGAGGAGGAAGAGGAGGAGAGGAAGAGGAGGTGAAGAGGAGAGGAGGAGGGAGGAGGAAGAGGAGGAGAGGAAGAGGAGAGGAGGAGGAGAGATGATGGATGAAGCCCTGAAATCATCTGTAAGAAAAACTTTTATTCTTTTCTCCATTTTGGGGGGATTTTTTCTCTTTTTGGGGTTAAAAATAAAAAAAAGTTTCCCTCCTTTTAAAATAAAATAATAATAAAAAAAAGAGTTTTGAAGCCTCCAAAAACACTTTAACTCCTCTGACTCCTCCTTTATGATTATTTCTTCACTTCACTTTTCTGCAGGTTTTATTTCAGTAATAATTAGAAACTTACATACCTGCAGGAGTAAAACTTTCTCATCCCAAATTCAAATGAAAATAATGATTGTTTGCTTCATTTTTAAATTTTGAATCAATAAAAAAAGATTAAATAGACCCACAAACATAAAAAAGAGATGGAAAAAGTAGAAAAATAGAAAATAATGAACAAAAGCAGACGATGATGAAGATGATGATGATGACGGATGTGAGCTCTTTTCTGAACGTGATTTTTCATTATTGTTTCCTCTGTTTGTCCCCCAGTTAAAGACCCAGACGAGCCAATCAGAGGTTGGTAGGCGGCGTCAACAACAACAACAACAAGAAAAACAACAACAACAACAAAGACAACATAAACAACAACGAGGACGTCGACTTCGCGTTCGAGAAGAAAAATGTTGAGATGTTTGCAGATGTGAAGAAGAGGATTCAATGAGGTGATACGAACAGACACAAGTGCAACATAAATGTCAAAATGTGAAGGATTATCTGTCAATTTATAATCTATCATCTGTAATCTGTAATCTATAATCTGTAATCTGTAATCTGTAATCTGTCTGTTTGTGCAGGCAGATGTGCTCAGTCGGACTTAATGACACACCTGTTGAATGTGAGCACAGATTCCTCGGCCGTTCTGTCGACTCAACAACGCAGACCGAGAGAAGTGAAGTGCGTTGGTTGCTAGGAAACACACACACACACACACACACACACACACACACACACACACAGTAATTGACGCACACACAAAGAAACACTCCTGCCAGCCCTCCCACGCTTCAACCTTGCTTCCATTTACTTCCATTTATTACCAAGGATGATGCCAGAACTGTGGCATATGGTGTGTGTGTGTGTGTGTGTGTGTGTGTGTGTGTGTGTGTGTATCTGTGTGTGTGTGTGTGTGTGTGTGTGTGTGTGTGTGTGTGTGCGGGTCAGCTGGTCACATGTCAAACTGATCAGACTAATAATTGGTATAAATATTGTTGTTAAGATGATTAAACGCTGCGTTAGTTTCGTTTCTTTTCTCTCGATGAATCCAGCCTCAGATTAACCTGCAGGAGGAGATTTGATGGAGTCAGATTAAATTTTGTGTAATAATCCCATCACAGGAAGTGCTAAGAGCGTGTGTGTGGGCTGTGATAATCTGCCGCCTCGTCTTCCTCTCAGACTTCCCCTCTCAGCGGTGATTCACTCTGCAGAGTTCAGCTCTCTGCGGATCCACCGGGGCTGAAAATGTGCAGCGTAGTAATCGTCTGTATTTATAGAGCCGCGGTAAAAACGGCGCGGCGGCCATGAGTCACAGCAGATGATGCTTTGGCAACCAACTTCATGACGGCAGAACTTTATTTGTCAGCAGCGAAGAGACGAGGAGAGTCCCGACCGGAAAAAACGAAGCTCATCAAACAAAAAACAATAGTACAAACGTGTTAATACTCTTAATTCATAAGCTGCTCTCTATTCTTGGCAAAAACAGACGTGAAAATGATTTTTTTCATGTCGATATCTCGAGATAAAAAAGCTGTTTTTCTGCTCATAACTGATAATTGTGTTGAAAGTGAGTGTGTGTTTGATCTGAGCTGATTTCAGCTTCAGGATCTCTGTGCTGACTGTCAGCGAGGATCCAGAGCTGAACAATCATTAAGGCCTAAA